>JACCIC010000062.1:832500-1432500 GCA_018907035.1 Sycobia sp. Sy_11 | reverse complement strand
CTACCTCCGCCCCGTAAAGCAGGATCGAGTGGGTAGCGCTGCACATAGTTGGTTTTATATCATTTCATCTTATTTTCAGTTTATTATAGCGACATATGTGCATCATTGGGATAATAATCGAATTCAAGCAGAAAGACAGCACTAATTCACAGCGTAGTTTGACAGATGGGTATTTATTTCCTGATTCTTTTTCGCCCACACGTGTTATAATGGCAAAGCTGTATTTCTTATATTACAATGTCATTCACCTCGTACTGCTGATATATGCATCACAAAATAATTTATAATAAACAAAAAAAAGTGTATAAGAAAGTATGACTAGAAACAAATCATTTTAAATTAAAGCTAAAATAAAAATAAATAAATCAGTCGATAATATGCTCAAGTTCTTAGATGTAATTATTCGGCGAATAAATATCTGAGACATCGAGCTTAGATAGTGGTTGGATGAAAACAAGACAGTTATTATAGCGATTGAATTTTGAAGAACAGATTTATTATTATAGAGTCACCTATGAGGGCAGACCCAAAAGTATTGGTATCGGGCTGTCGTGAGGAAACAGGGCGGAGATAGTCATTATTCGACCAGCTATGCGTTAGGGAAACGTCTTCTGAGTTAGTGTGCAAAGTTCTGTTGTTGTGAGTGTATCAATTCATTCGTAGGAATATTTGTAGTAAAACACCTTTTTCCATTTCAGCGAAAACCGGATAGCTGACGACATCGCTCCCGCCGTAAAGCAGTTTTTGACCAAAACTGCATGATACCAAAAATATTATACAAAAATGGTAAAACAAAAACCGCAGGAATGACTGAAGAGCGTTCCGAGCGTCGTTTGCAGAAGTTCATTGTAGTCAAGGCAGAATACTTTGAAGGTGATAAAAATTTGGTGTAAACGTATTAATATTAGATTGTCAAATATCTCCCTTCCGCCTTTTTGTCTTATGAATTTCGCGGCTATGTACAAAGCGCTACAGAGCTCGTATCTGGCAACACTATACATCATTTGAAAGATCTTGACCTAACATGCAAAACGACGCTATGTATGATTAGTTTGGATATTGCATTCAAAAGTTATAGATGTGTAAACATGGAGTTCACTAACGCTGAAATTCGCGCTAGTTTAAATTTTTCCTTTGTCAAAGGTAAATCCGCTAGAGAAACGTTCCGTGAGATTAATGGTGTTTTGGGGGATGGCACGTTATCTCTTTGAACCGTCAAGGAATGATTTCGACGATTCACAGCCGGTGAAAACGATACCATGGATAAACGAGCCGGCGGAAGACCTGTTACAACGAATACCGATCAAATCATTAAATTTATCGAGTTAGACCGGTATGTGGCATTTCGTGACATCGCCTAGAAGATGATAGTTAGTCATCAAACCATTTCAAAGCATCTGCAGAAGGCTGGATACAAAAAAGAGCTTGATGTTTGGGTGCCGCATGATTTGACGCAAAAAAACCTTCTGGACCGAATCAACGCCTGCGATGTGCTACTGAAACCGACCCATTTTTGAAGCGGATGGTGACTGGCGACGAAAAATGGATCACATACGACAATATCAAGCGAAAACGGTCGTGTTCCAAGGCCGGTGGACACTCGTCAGAAGCTACGGGAGGTCGGATGGGAGGTTTTATTGCATCCACCATATAACCCTGACATAGCGCCAAGCGATTATCACCTGTTCCTGTTCATGTCGAATGTCCTTAGTGGTGCAAAGTTGGACTCAAAAGAGGCTTGTGAAAAGTGGCTGTCCGAGTTCATCGTAAATAAGGAGAGGGGTATCTACGAGAGGGGTATTATGAAGTTGCCGTCTAGATGAAAACAGATTATCGAACAAAACGACATTGAATGAAGAGCAAAAAGCGGAAGGGAGATATTTGACAACCTAATATATAAAGAAGCTATGATAAATTTCTCGTTTTTTGGCCCCCGCCCCCCTCGTACTTAACGAAAAATTGTGAGCAATGTAACTAAAAGTTCTTGTTTTTTCTGTCAAAACTAAAAAGGTTTTATAGAGAGGCCTACACCTATCAGACGCGTCCCATCTTAAATCTCGTTAAAGAATATTTCTCACCTTGCCTGGGCTGAAATGAAAAATTTCTTTCCCGACAACTGCGGTGTCATACAGTAATTCCAACCTGCGAGCACATCCGGCTTCTCATTTCGCGCACCCATTCAAAATCCGCGAACTAGAGCATGTTGGCCCGAAAGACAGTCGCGGCGTCGTTGCAGCGAATGGAAAGCTGAAAGTTTCTCGAAAGTGCGGCGCGCGGAACCCCGCGGGAACGGGAATAATAATCCACCAGCGCTCTTGCCTCGTTCCTCTTGTCTCACGAATTAATCGTTTGTATATATAGTGCATGGAAGCGAGCGATACGTAATTGCACGCGCCCCCATCGCACAGCGATGAAAGTGCAGCGAAAGAGGCTCTTGGATAATAATCGGCACATTGTGCACCAGGAGATATTATGCGCGCTCAAAGAGCGCGGCCCGGAGGAATAGGTGAAGGCTCTCGTCCTAGAAAACCTTCTCGGGAATTCTATGCGCGGAGGGGGGTGCCTTCATTGTCGCGCGTTGCATGCGATTTGGCGCCCGTAATGTGAGTTTAATTGACGCCGGCTAATGCGGACGATTTGAATCAAATAGAGCGTGAACAACTGATACGCCATAGTTACAGGATGGACTTTCAAATACTAAATATAAACTTTTTTTCCTTTTTCGAACGGAATATATATTGTTTTGCTCCTCGACTCGAAAGAAAAGAGAATTTTTTTTATTATATTTGGTCCATTGGAAGGTGAGCTGTGTCGGTAAGGGAGAGTAAGTGCCTAAGGCATTCGCTATATTATATCAACTTATTGATTAAATCGATTCTGTATCTAATTACAAATCTGTATCTAATTAATGTCATTAACCAACGTGGAACGAAAGGAATCCTTTGAGATGGAGGCTGATTTACGAGCATTTTCGTGAGTTGCATTACATCTTTGACACGTTTATTGCGCATAAATACTTGAACAAAGAAGTATCGGATGATTTCAATTTCAAGGGAAAAATCGGATGTCAATGTAAATATATTTTTGTCAGATCTATAACGTAAAATCTACGTAATGAAAAATATTTGAATATAGCAAAAACGTTATATCTTAAGTAACTAATGTTAATTCTTTCAAAATTGCGAAGAGAGCATATTGAAATTTTATTGGGACATCATTGCTGATAATCTTTCAGCGAGGATTAACATCTTCATGGAAAAATTGTTCTTGCTCTTAATATTTTTTTTCATATAGAAATAATATTATTATAATAATAAAAGATATTGTTGTTAAATAAAAATTTATGTAAAAATATATCAAATACCCAATGAATTTTGTACAGTTAAAAATGTATATAAAAATCGCGATGGTATATTTTATGAAGCCTTTTTATATTATCATTTATAATGTTCTTCATTGATGTATATTTTTCAACATAGTCAAGTACTAATATAGAGTATTTGATATTTTCTTCAATTATTCATCTTTGAAATAATATAATTTTTCTAATAAATTTTTTTATTGAGATCATTTAGCAGTTACGAAACTGTGTTTAAAGCCTACATAGTAAAATGGCTATGCGATTCCTATAAATATTCAGTTATAAATAAATTTATCGTATGCTTTAAATTTAACTTTGAAAGGGTCTGTACGTTTTTAAATTCAGTGTGTTCGTTTCAATATGATGATTATGTAACTTGGTAAGTTGAATAAATTGTTGAATAAATACGACGGTCAGTAGTGAATAAAACTTCTTTTTCTGATAACACGGTTGTAGTACATTTTTAAACGTCAAACAGAGAAACTGATTTTATAAGTTTAAAGAGGTAATTGTTTTTAATTTTGAATTTTTTAGCTTAAATTCAATATATTATTTATATATTATTAACAATAAAAATTAGTCAAAGAGAAAATTCGAATTCAGTTGGGCGCTTGTCTTCAATTAGAATAATAGTATAATAACAATAAAGAAGAACGTTTAGTTAACGATACAAAAAATTCAATGTCATCTAATATAATGCACTAGCTGAGATTAAAATTTTTCCGAAGAATCCTCAACTCATTGTGTCGCTACTGATTGTCTTGATACACATATAAACGCCTTCATTAGCTTTGCGTAAAACTGTCGCCGTAAATCTCGTATTTGAAGAGCTTAATACAACCATGGCATAGGAACAACACGACTACCCTTTTCATATATTTTTGCGATTTTAGTTCTCTCAGTGTTCGTTTGAATAAAAGAACGAACGGCGTCAGTGACCCCTCTTCTCTTCTCTGTTCCATAGAGCCGAACTTTACAAAATATACAAACAGCACAGCGCGAGCTCATCGATGCGTTTCACGATAATAACACTCTTCCTTCCTCAATTTCACCATCGGCACATTGGTTTCAACTTACGAACCGCACTTGTACAGTACATCATCAACTATATAAATCGAGGAGGGAGTAACAAGGCGTGCTGTAATTCTATTATACAATCTCGATATAGACATTTTTCGTACAGACGGATTTCAGTGAATCAAATTATGTGTTACGGTTAACAGCTTACTTCTTGTAAAGAATATTCTTCAATTATCCTAGAGCGGTACAATAGAATTCCTTTCGATGTCTAAACTGTTAGCAAGCAATATTATTTCAGTCTTATACGTCGTTTACGTGAACCAGTTCACAGAAAAGACCGAAGATATAACAAATATGTAATATAATACACTGTGTGACTTCTGACTACACTGAACGAAAAGAAACATTAGCATTATTTGACTAACTTTGGTAAAATGCTTCTCGAACTTGCCACGTTAGCGTTACGGAAGACTCACGTAGTTTTAACTTTATATTAGGTTAGGTATTGTATACTACTGTGGGCAGAACCAGGCAGCACTGTTAAAATTATGCCACTCCTAACGTTGATTTTACGTGACACGACTTACTTAAGTACTCACGTAGAATCTACTTGACTTTTAGGTTACCGTAATGTTTTATTTCGCTCAGTGTATTGAACAAAGACAAGAGACCACTCCGGAGTCACCGTTTTGACTGGATTAAAGAGCTGAAACTTGAAGCACAGCTTGCTTGGAAAGGAGAACTTTGCCGGAGAATTTTTTGGCATAGTGGTTTGCAGTGAAAGCGGATAACTTTGAAAGGGTTGAAGTTAATTTGGAAAGATAAATAAATATTTCGAAAATATAAGAAGATTCATCTTTCAATTTGATTAAGTAATATATATAATTTATGCTCTAAATGACTTACTGTATTATTTTACATCGTTATACACATATTTACAGCAATTTATTTGTTTATATTTATTAACTGATTTATATATGAATTGATTTAACACCAACAGATACTGGTTGCACGTGAATAAAGAATTATATTAAAATAAAGCAAAAAAGTTAAAAAGCAGTAATGCATGTATAATTACTCATTACAAGCAGATCCACCTTCTTTAACTTAAAGGAATTTTGGTATACACCATTAAAACATTGAAAAATCTTAGACAGCTAAATATTTTTGTGGCACTAACTTTTTTTTGAGACGTTCATCTATTAATTGTTCGTGTATAATTTGTTTTCTACGTGGTCTAACAATTAGCATTTAAACTCAGGACTAAAAGTGACAATAAAAATAGCCCATTCTTCACCTGCTTCTTTCAAGATCATAGAAAAATCAGAAAACTACATATTAAAATATATTGGGTATAAAATATTTCGTTTTAAAAAATTAGAATTGTTTGTTATTTTATATTCACGTATTGTATTGAAGTATCGTATAGTGACAATTTCCAAAAATTACTTCTATTGGACAATTAGTGCCTAAAAATAAAGAACTTAAAAAGATCAATGGATATATAAAATATAAGAATATATTTTCATAACTAACTAGAGATGACTAATTAGTAAACGAATATCCAATAATTCTAAGAAGTGGAATTATATTCAAATATAGACATACAAGAAATATTGATATGTTTCAAATCATGGAAACTATAAAACAACTATTTATAATTAGTATTAATAAAAAACTATCTCAAAATTAAATATCACGATTAAAATTAGGTGAAAACACCATTCTTATCGAGAAATTATTAATTTTACGATTTTTCGGTTTCTAAATAGGGAAGTTTTGTTCTTAAAAAAGAAAAAAATGCTCATCCTATTTGTTGACAAGTAATTTGATATTAAATGAAAAAATATATTCTTAATTCTATTTATTCTTTTAATTAGTAGATTAACTTTTTTCAAGAATTTATTTAAAAATAACTAGCGCATATTGTTCGCGCCACTTACATTCTAATAATAAATTTTAAGTTTTATGCTTGGAATTTGGTATTCAGTTTTGCTTTACTGAAATGGACCACGGAATGTCAACATAAGTTCTAATACTACGGATAAGGGCTGACTTTTTGTGCCTTAGTTTTCTACCCATAATCAAGTTTGGACATTGGGAACTATAAGTAAGGCAAGCTTCCGAGCTCCGGATGTTTTTTCAGATTGCTTCTCGACTGCTGTTAAATACACTTATTTTACTTGCTTGTAAGCATATTGAACTATAGACTTGAAGAAGTCTTTTTAGCTTACCGATATTGCTCTTGGAAGGTGTTGAGGTCCTAGTTGACTTCCAAACGATGATACACTTCCAAACAACGAAGTCGCAGAGTTATATATAATTCTGCGTATCGAAACGCGTAATATATGGTTTTTTTCACAGAATTTCAGATTAGTATGAATAAAAATTAGTTGCAAAAGGCAATTTATAATATATCAATTAATTTTTTGTTTTGAGGGTTTTTTTCGCTTGAAAAAAATTGTTCATATGCAAATAAACTCGAAACTTATTTACAAATTCAGAACGCTCTTTTATTTGCAAAAATGATAAAAATGGTTTTAATTAAAGAAATGTGAAGGCCTACGATGCTCGATCTCTAGAGCGAAGGACTAGTAACACAAGCATCGCTGTAATAATTTACATGTGCTTTATTTATAAAGACCTCGTGGACTTCCGTCGCTGATTAGCACCGATATTTGGAAGCATAAATAGAGCGACGTTAAATAACATAAAAAAAATGTTTTCCACATACATCCATCATAAAGTTTATTAACAAGATCAAATTTCCGATCACCATTTATAGCCCTTGTAACTTATACTTTAATTGTGTTTTTGTCGACCGCTTATATACAAATTAATAAGTATTTTCATTTGTCTTACAGTTAAATTAAATAAATCGAAAATAATACGTAATAATATCAATAAATATTTATATTAATATTAATAGATCAATATACAAAAAATAATAAAAATAAAAAATAAAAAATTATTAATTATTAATTATAATAACAGTCAGACTATCCTTGTGTAAAATCACCCCGTAGACTAATCTGAAAATAAAAATATTATCTGAAAAAAATTTTATGTTAATAAAGTGCAATCTTAATGTTCCCACTACCCTTACCTAATTTAAAACGTAACCCGCATAAATGCCATGTCATTTGGCAACTGAATTTCATCTTGAATTAGGTCTTCTCTGCGGTAGTCATCTTGATTCGCGAGAATCGTTGTGACCGAGCACTGTGTCACCTCACTTTTAGCTTGCATTAAGACAAGGCTCAACCTATAGAAATGATAATATCACCGCGAGCCGAAACTTCATTAAACTGATAAAGTGATGCAAAAACATGTATTGTTGAGAATCCGATTGCTCCTTTAGTCATAGTGATTGTAATAGCCTTGAAAGTGTTAATTGCCTCAATCCTGTCGGCGGCAGACTGGCCATCTTTAACTCCTGGATATAGTTTCTTCTTTAACTCTTCGCTCAAAATACTCATAGTGTCGCGCCCTTTAACTTGGCGGAACTGTTCAAATCTCTTCTTTTGCTACTTCTTCACGTACCCCTGAGTATTTCCCTCCTTGTCGTGTTCTTGACGGAAGTGGTGCTAGTTGTTTTCGTGCCTTTTGATATGAGCTTTCCACGTTATAGTTTTAAATAAAAGAGTCGTCATAGCGCTCTTGTCGTTGACAGTAAATGTTATTGTTACCTTATTGTTAATGTTCCCTTCTTTATTGGTAATATTCAATATCTTTTAAGTGCACTAATATGAGTTCGTTTTTCCAACGTTAATTTTTAAAGAACGATTAAATACCATATAATTACTGTATCATTAATTAACTGAATCATCATTAATAATATGATCTGATGCACCTGAATCCAATAGAAAATCAACGTAATTGGTATTATTCTTATTTAAAACATTTCTAGCAATAAAAGCAAAACCATTTTCATATTTAGCCTGAGACTTTCGCACACTGTACAGTTTTATTGTCTGCTGAGTATTGCTGTTGATTTTTATTAAATAATCTGCAATCCTTTATAAGGTAATTTCTGTGCCACATTTGAATCCTTTTAATTTCTTTATTCTTTTTCTTATTTTTACTTCTAATATTTTTCTATTGAAAATGATCTATTGCTTTAAATAGATTATTTTTATAAGTCGCTACTCCTCCATCAACTAAAAGACTTTTTTAGTTGTATCATCACTATCATTTTTAATTTCAGTTCATGATCCAATAATCTGGTTTTTATAAATGCCAACGTTATATTGTCTTCTGACAGGCTCTCAATTGCAGTGATGACACCATCATAAAAGTAAATGCGACACTTTATCCATTTCCTTCAGTCTTGCGCTTGCAGCATATAATTCCGAAATTAAGTCGTTAAAAGTAGTGAAAAGCTGCATTAATGAGACATATTCCTGTAGTTTCTTTTTCTCTTATAAACCATATCTCGATTTTGCAAATCTTTTTTTGCCGTATCATTCGCTTTTACAAAACTGAGAAAAGAATATGAAAGATACTTTACAATTACACGTTTTGCAGTGTTCAGACTTTTTCCACTCTTCTGCCATTACAGCAGGGACTTGCTCAGCAAGTACGTGCAATAAATCAAGATCAGATAGGAGAGAGCGGATTCTAAACTTCTGTAAACTATATTTTTCACCATTAAAAGGCTTAACATTCCTTTTTGTTTTGACGGATTCCATTTTTCATTTCATAGAAAAAAACTTTTTTTTCTCTATTTAACACAATTTTATTTTATTAATATATTACACTATCCATAAAATCACGGAAAGTTCACTCGCAAAATCTGGGCTGATAACCTTTTGATTTTGTATTAAATATAGTAGGTGGAATATTAGAATAAAAATTCACGAATTAATCTTTTCACGGGAACATTATTTTAAACGAGGAAAGAAAATACGTCTATTCAAACGAAAGGATGACACAAGACTAACTACAAGTTCTAACTACAAATTCTCTAAGCCCTTGTGAGAAACTTAAAACCTATAAGAAAACTTCAGGTATCTCAACAATAATCTCAAAATCTTTTGCCACGCAGGCAAAAACGTCTGTTTACATACCTTTTACGATATTGTCCAATATTTAGTTTCACATATTTAGCTTTATTATTTATAGAATATATATATATATATATATATATATATATATATATATATATAATAGAATAACAACCTTTTAAAATTATAACCTAATAATCATTTTGAATAAAGTATATTTTTATTTTATACACATAACGCGGTCATTTATTTCAGGTTCTTCCAAAAATGCACGTCGAATCTATATGTCAACGTTACTCGCGCATACCAATTTTTCTTCTATTCAAAGAGTTATAGGCGCTAAAGAAGTTCTGTGTATTGTCAAACATATTGCAATAAATCCCTATTGCCTTTCTCCAGCTTCTCACGAAATTTTACAGCAGCCTCCCTCTCCTTAGTTGTATAAACGCCCTTTACCTCTTACATACGTATCTGATGATCCAAGTAACAGTAATACGAATGAGTTCGCGCGCTGATCGATATAAAATCCGTACTTATTGTAATAAAAATTATTGCGAATGAAATGTGAAAAAATAAATGAAAACGAAATGAGGACTGCTGCCGGGTACGCATTTTACATACTGTTGCATACCGTGCGTCATACAGGAAAATCGCTGGGAAATTGGCGACAATCTCGCTGCGCCGAGCAGGGCGGACATGCGTTGCTCTGGCGCCTCGCGTCGCGTCAAAGCCCTCGCTATCGTCCATATACGGTAGTACGTACACGTATCTGGGCGGCAAAAAAGGAGCCGTGCTCCGAGTCGTGGCAATGAACTCTCCTCGTGGGGCGCGATACTTTCGAAATCGCTTTCGCGCGCGCGCGCGTAACACCACAACGTAACATGTACACGGGCTCATCGAGCCGCGGAGTTTCGAGAGCAGTGTCCAAACTTTCGAAGGCGTTGAACCGCGCGCGTCCGCGGCTTTGGGGGATCAAGTTCAGGGCCGAGGCCTGCACCGGAGAGCTCGCGCCGACGCGAATCCCGAGCCAACGAACGCGCGCGCGGCGCAGGCTCGCGGAGAGGGAGAGATGGAGACACAGAGAGACTGAGAGAAGCGACTTGGCCCTGGCCGTGGTGGCGCGCGACGAGTTCGGGGAACTTTGGACGCGTCTAACCGGGCTATACTTGTGCGTCTAGTACGTGTGTGCCACTACATAATCCGAGCGTACACCTCCGCTAGATGGACGTCGGGCGTCGAGACGGAGGCGCTTGGTCGGAAATTATATACGTGGTCGCAACGCAGCGTGACGATTGATCGGCGCGCTGACGACTCGTCCCCGGCTATTCACGAAATTACCAGCCAGCCTCTAGGGAAAATTATAAATATAATAGCCGGTCTCTCTCTCTCTCTCTCTCTCTCTCTCTCTCTCTTCTCTCTCTCTCTCTCTCTCGTCTATTTCTCGAAGAAGCTATAACATATAGAAAGTTTTGGCGACAGCTCCGCTTCTACGACAGCGATGACGGCGGGGCGTCTTCGACGCGGCATTTCTGGCACGAAATCGTATATTTATCGCCATGCGGAATTTGTTGTATATACTCTGGCTTTTTATATATACAGATTCTCCGTTTTACCGGGTTTTACGGTATGTTCGATCGTCGTAATCACGGTGCTAGCTGGTCTGAATTAGAGAACAGCCGCGATTTGCTTCTATATTTATGGATTAGAGGATTATTTAATAATTGGTGTTTTTATATTTATAATTTGTACGAAAGCTTATTTTGCTTTGTTCTAGGACAAAGAAATATGATCGGGTGATAATTTTCAATCTGGAATACTGGAATATTAATAAAATAATATTGCAATAAAAATTAAACATACTTCAAATCAAAGGATTCTTTTGCAATAGTTATGTTAACGATATATTGTATCTTTAATAATATTACCGATATTTATACGACGATTTTTTACCACTAAATATGTATATCCCATAATATAAAGAATTATTAAATTTGATTATTATTTTTTTTACTACAATATATAACAAGTATTGCTAATAAAAAGAATTAAAAGCAGCGGATAATTTGAAAGAAGATTTTAATCGTGTGATACGATATACTTCAATCCTATATATCCCAGTTTCATCAATATATTTATTTTATGTATTATCTATCATTTTAAGCATTTATATACGAGGGTGGATTGATATGTTTGCGGCCTGACCAAGAGATGGCGCCACTAGGCTTACCTTGAGGTGGCGCTCTATAATACCATCCTCTGATAACTTGTAGCTATAGTTTCAGTCCGATCGCCATGTTAGTTTAGGTTTGAGAGCACGCTGAACAAGACGCCTCTGTGTTTTTCGTAAAAATGGAAAAGCTCGAAAATCATGCTGTCATCAAATACTTTTATTTGAAGGAGTTAACATCGAAGGAAATTAAAGGAGAAATGGACTCAACACTGGGAACTCATCCTCCTCATTATATTCAATCGTTAAGCAGTGGGTTTCTGAGTTTAAAAAGGGTCGTGTGAGCACCTCTGATGAGCCTTGCTCAGGACGCCCTGTTGAGATCACAACTCCAGATATGATAGAAAAAATCCATCAAATAGTGCTGAAAGACCGCACATTAAAAGTGGGTGAGATAGCTGAGACCTGTAAGATGCCATATAAACATGTACAAAATATTTTGCACCATTTATGGAAATTGTATATGGAAAAGCTCTGTGCAAGATGGGTGCCGCGTTTGCTAACAGTCGACCAAAAATTGATTCGAAAGAACATTTCTACCGCCAATTTGGCGTTGTATAAGCGTAATCCAAGCGAATTTTTGCGTTGATTCGTAACCGTTGTCGAATCTTGGGTCCACCACTATACTACTGAAACCAAACAACAGTCTAAACAGTGGATTGGACCAGGGGAACCAACTCCAAAGAAGGCAAAAACAATTTTTTCGGCGAATAAGGTTATGGCTACTGTTTTTTGGGATGCAAGAGGTATTATATACATTGATTACCTTGAAAAGGTAAAACTATCTCTGGTCAATACTACGTAGACTTATTGCAACGTTTGAGCGACGAAGTGAAAATTAAACGACCTCATTTGGCGAAGAAAAAATCTTGTTTCATCACGATAACGCACCAGCGCACACGTCAATCGTTGCAATGGCTAAAATCAACGATCTGAAGTGAATTGATGCCGCACCCTCCCTACTCTCCAGAGCTAACCCCGAGTGATTTTATTGTTGTTGATATTATTTGTTTCCTAACCTCAAAAAATGGCTTGGCGGTAAGAGATTTGCAGACAATGAAGAAGTAATCGAAGCTGTATATAGATATTTTGAACTAGAACACCGCTATGAGAAATGTATCAGCCTTGGAGGAGATTATGTTGCGAAATAAAAAAAAATTCTTAAAAACGTTGTTTTTCTTGGTCGGGCCGGAAACTTATCAATCCACCCTCGTAGTATTATGCATAGAAATTTGTTACATATGTATTTTTTTTTAGTAGTAATTTTTATAAAACTGATTGAAGAATTATCTATAATGATGTAAATACCGTTTTTAAAAGATTGAAATTTTTTATCCTCTTCGGATGAGAGAATTTGCAATTATACGTCTTTTAAAATATTTAGGCTTAAAATTATTAACATGTATTGTAAAAACAACACAATAAGTTTGTATCGAAGAATCACATATTTACTCTAAATTCATTCATAACCATATAAAACTGTATTGATTCCGATAAATAATAATGAGTTGAATTGTTATAGTATAAATAAAATTATTTAGAAAATGTATTTCTTAGACTGTAGAGATCAAAGTAATAGAATCCAGTTGAAGCTACAGAATATTTTCATATTTTTAATATTGGAACACGTAAACCATGATACAACAATTGAAAATAGCATGCATTCTATTTAAAATAAATGACATTATTATTTCTGAT
Source organism: Sycobia sp. Sy_11 (assembly GCA_018907035.1). Lineage (NCBI taxonomy): Eukaryota > Metazoa > Arthropoda > Insecta > Hymenoptera > Epichrysomallidae > Sycobia > Sycobia sp. Sy_11. Next base: position 1,419,188 of record JACCIC010000062.1, on the reverse strand, counting down.
GATGTGAATCCTATTGGTAAAACGAAAAACAAAATGTAATTCATATATTTGTTCACTATGCTTTTATATGAGAACAAGTGTCTTCTAAAAGTCTTACAAAAGAGCTAAAAAATTCCTTATCATATAATTTTGTAATTCATCATACCGTCGTCCTTTCGAAATACATATATTGAAATCTTTTAGACTGCTTTCTAATTGGACTCTTTTTGCATAGTAAAATACGTTATAGTCATTAAAAACTACTTATTAAATAAAAAAAATTGTTTTTATGATTTTACTCGTTATAGATTTATGTACAGTAAAAAATCCGTTACGGATAAATCCATCTTGCTCTCTTTGCCCAGTTATATTGTATAATATATTTATCAAAACATTATTCACCCTCTAAAGATTTTTACCGATAATTTTCCGAGGACGCAAAAATTCGACGAAACCGCTTTCTCGAGCGCTAAACAACCGGTTCGCGCGCCCCGCCTCCGCGACTTATCCTCTCTCTCTCTCTCTCTCTCTCTGTCGCTCGAAAGACGGCGTCGCGGTCGACGCGGGAGAGCCCGTAAATCGCGCCCTGCCGCGTGCGCGCAGAGCCATATTTTTGCGTCTGGCTAGCCTCCTTTCGGAAAATTATGATTTCGCCGAGAGCTCTCCATCACTATATATCACCCGCTATAAGTATATATACATACATACGCAACGGTCGAAGCTGTTACTCGTCGATATTACGAATCTGGTGGGTCGGGCATTACGTAAAAAATCCACGCTGGAGAAAGAGCCTAAAGAGAGAGAGAGAGAGAGAGAGAGAAGAGAGAGAGAGAGAAGGAGCAAGGAATATTGAGGTCAAGTGCTCGCGGAGCGCAAGTTGAGGTGGGCGAAGGAGCCGGGCGGCAGAGACCTACTTTACTTAAACGCAGCAGTGAGGCGAGAGAGAGAAAGAGAATGGGCGGGCAATGTATATATATATATATGCATATTGCGAACCTTTCTAATTCTTGCCTGTCGCCGTGTGAGCCTTCCCCGTCCCTACCCATCGCCACTTTTTGACCATTGCGGAATGCAAAACATGTTTGGTGTTCCTCTTAATTATTGCTGCTGCAACTATTTCTGCTGTTTTTATTGCGGTGCTCATATGAAACTACGAATGGAATCTTTATTCTCCAAAATTGTTAGTGAATGAGCACGATCTGCGGTTCATTCTGTATACAAAACTTTGAAAAAAGCTACATTGACAAGGATATACGACCGAACTACTTTTCCAGTTTTTCGCCACCATTTTTAAAAACATTTACTTACTTTATATATATATATATATATTATTATTTATTTATTTATTTATTTATTTATTTATTTATTTATTTATTTATTTGTTACGTTGATAGCTTCTCGTATTATTCATGTTCGAAATATTTTCAACTATATTGTGAATAGATTAAGCATTTCTTAAATGCAGTATAAAAACATATATAAAGGAAAATTAATTGCTTTTGTGTGAAGATTGTGTATACAGACAGATGTAGGTTAACCAGTAGAGAAATCGATGCATTCTAAAGTTATGAGATTAAATGTTACTGTGCCTAGTAATATCTGTACTGTACACCTTTAAGATTATTATTTTTAAAAAACCGATTAGTTTTCGCTCTAGAAAGCATAATCATGTCGACTACAGTTAGTTGAGTCGTATATGTATTTTGATTCTGTTTCCGTATAGTAATAATGAATGATCATAATCATTCACAGCAACACCTGGAGAATAACACGAAATAAGCGCGAAAGGTTTATAAAAGAATTTAAATTCAATAACTTTAAAACGATTTTGTTGCAAATATGTGTGTGTGTGTGTGTGTGTGTGTGTGTGTGTGTGTGTGTGTGTGTGTGTGTGTGTGCGTGTGCGTGTGGGTGTGTGCGTAACTTGATTGAATAGTGATGCAATTAGAATTTTATTATTATATTGTGTAAAACAATATTGTGTTTTAAGTTTCTTCTTTGTATGTTCTTTTTCAATTAAGTAGTATCTGAGAAATGATTTTGAAATTATTTTTTGTTATTTGCATTATTATTCATATAATGACATATTCGAATATCCTTTTGATTTTTTTTCTTTTCTTATTTAAGAAATGTCCGTCAGCTATTATCCATTATTGATTTTAGTGAAATTTCCTGTAATTAATGCCATTTCCGTGAACGATGAAAGGGCTGACTTTACTTTTTTTTGTCGAAACTACCAATTTCAAAAATTTAAAAAGCGTCTCGCCATCTTAATTAGATTTTCTCAGTGCCCAACGGGAAGTGCATGCTAACCTCTTTCTTCGATTTCTATTATAGAATCGGTCAATTATCACTGTCGTGTGGAAAAATCTCGCATCTGAATCGTTTCAGTCTGAATCTTGTTAAATCGCGACGGAACGCATCTAAAATACAAAAAATCTCAGAATTATCGATTGAACCAAGATTTATATGAACTATATTCGACTCTAGATAAAAAGGAAAAAAGGCGGACCTGTTCATAATTGAAGCATAATATATTATATATTCAGAAGAAAGAAGAACGCGTGTTACGTTGGCATTTGTTACACTCACGCTTGAAATCTTAACAAGGCGACTGACTCTCGACAACTCCGTCAAGTAATGACATAACTGTAAACTCCGCCGAGTAAAATTTAGATTGCGACTTAAGTAGGTCTCTATCTAGCTATCTTTCTCTTATTTCTCTTTCTCTCCTACTCTCTCCCTGACTCTCTCTCTCTCTCTCTCTCTCTCTCTCTCTCTCTCTCTCGCTCTCTCAGTCTCTAATGCCCACAGAAGAATTGTTTGGTGAAGCCCTTCTTTTGTTTATCCTATTATTTTTATTTCGAACTTAAATTAAAGATTAGGTAACACATTTATTCATTACTGAGAGAGCGAGAGAGAGAGAGAGAGAGAGGGGGGGGGGGAAAGGAATGTCAAAGCAGGAAAAGCGAGAGGAAAAGAATTTGAAGGAGACGATAGCAGATTCATGTACTTGTTTTTCGCAGTTAGCCTAGTTCGTCACTTTTCCCATTCTTTTCAGCCGAAATCTCTCTCTCTCTCTCTCTCTCTCTGTTTGTTTATCTTAATCGACTGCATTTCGGTGCTTCATCTACGTCTGTAGACAGAGCATTAATAAAAACCAGAAATTCTTATATTTAACAATGCGTTGGTATAGTAAATCTTTTATCACGGGAACGGAATCCAATTTCATTATTTCGTTTAGAAATGTGGTATAGAAAATTCTGTTTCTATCAATTAAAGACAATTTACTACATATTTTGACATTTATATCTAAATTAGACATATAAAAATTAGTGAAATAGAAAATTAAATTTGTACTCAGTCAATTCCTTAATTATTTATTTGAGAATTCATGAACTCTTGCCATAAGATGAAACTAAGAAAGTTCTAATGAAAAGGTGTCATAACCCGTTTCATCAACGTTTACAATTAAGTTTATTTTTATTGATGAAATAATAATATATTATTATCGAATGAGTTTTAGACAAAAAATATATTTAGATATGTTTCAAATTATTTCATCAATCAATTTTTGTAAAATTATATTTGTTAAACAATTTTCATATTTTTTAATGCTTTTTATAATAACTTTCTGGAAAAGCAAATGAAGTATATAAGACATAATTAAGTAGTATAACAATGATATTAACGATAGATATACAATCGATAAGAATAAATCAGCTATTACTAATAATACTCAATATCCTAGCTTTATTATTAGAATTGTATCATTTCAATCATTTGAATAACAGCATAAGAATATATTGAAATTTCCAATCACATTGTAGACCTCCGTCGCTGATGAGCACCGGTATTTGGTAGCATAAATAAAAAATGTTAAATAACATAAAAAAAATATATTGACATTAATATTTTATTCTCGCCTTCGAATAATAAAAAATATTATATATTTGAACAAGATCTTTAATTCAATTTAGGAAATTTTTTATTTTTAATTTTAAATATGTCGACTGAATCGTCAAAAAAGCATTAATTTTTATTCACTAAATTGTTTTTTATGTAAAACAAATGTTAATTTACGTTCTTAACCACAAAAATGGAACTTTTATACGAAATTCTCTTTTTCCACAACAAAACTTTTACTGTATTTCCTCTTGACCAAACCATTATAAAGCTATATTAAAAGAGAATAATAAATACTGTTTATATATTCGCAGCGCATCGTACCTCGCACAGAAAAAGCCTGAACGAACCAACCGTGCCGAGTACAATGATACTGGGGAAAGAGTTAGAAGAGGGAGCAGAAAGTGCACGAAAAGGGAAGGAAGGCGCTACTGCGGTTGCAAAATGTATCGCTGATGGCCCCGGTGGCGGTGGCGACAACGACCGGAAGCAGACGTATGTGTTGGCGGGAATTTATCGTGAGTGCGCGTGTGCCATGATTCACGCGTCCGATAGCTTTCGTTTCAGTGGCCGAACAATTGTATGCTGATGCCCGTCGCAGTGTAATGATGTAAGGATAATGTGGCCCCTGTGTAACCAAAAACAACCAATGCTGTGCGCGCGCGTAATGGCTCATATTAACTTCGCGCATGTACTGAGATTTAGAATATATATATATATATATATATATATATATATATATATATATATATATATATATATATATAATAGCAAGCTGCGAATTCATTTCGAGTTCGTAACGCTAATTTGCGAATGGAAATAACTGACCGGTGGGAGTAATATATTCTTTTCGGATACATATGAGTTGTAATCTTGGTTACCAAGAGCTGTCAATTACAAAGTAAACAGAGAACATTTAAAACATTTTTAAATATTTTACATACTAATATCGCTCGATTCGCCTTGTCTGCATTCAGTCGCCGATCCGAAGAATTTACAGACACAAAAAATACTGGATAGAAACAATATTTATACTGAAAAAGAATTTTCAAATTCAAATAAATCAATTTCGTAACAATGTATTTATTGGAAACAACAAATATTTATTGAAAGTAAATAAAATTCTTTGAAATCAATTAAAAATTCATTAGAATACAAAAAATATGTATTAAAATTTTTATTTATCAAAACCTTATGAATTTAAAATGCAAATAGTACATTGTGTATAATAGTACAATAATACAATTTTCCCATACGAGGGCGCTTTTGCTTTCTCAAAGAAATGCACAAAATATTAAACGGCAAACTCGCAGAATTAAACAATGTCAAATCCCCCATCCATGTGTTAGTCATGCTTAGATAGAGCGAGCATCTATAACATCTAACAGTTCAGATGATACTCGCTCCGAAATAAGTTGCCCTAACATAAAATGTAATTCGTTGAATTTGAAAAAAATATAACATTTTCGGTTTTCTCTTAAGGTTATTCCTATAATTTACTTGAATTTAATAACATTAAATTAAATGATTTTCTCTTATTTGGAACTTGATAAAGTATGTTAAGAAGAGATGCAGAATCGGAAGGTGGGGGTGCAGGGGGTGAAACCCCTTTTCTAACAATAAATAAGACTAATCAATTGACGATTATAAGTTTGTTAATAATCTACTCTCAAATTAAAATTTAAACAAATTTAATAGCATAATAAATAGAATTTTAAATTAAAACTAATTAAAAAAAGATATAGATAATTTTTAATACTTTAAAAACATTGTAAGAATTTTTATAATAAATTTCACATAGAATATAAATCTTATTTTATTTAAAAATTTCGAATACCTAACTAAAAGTGCAAAAAAAAGGTCGAACCCCCGGTCGACTGGCGCATATACTCGTAAGTCTAAACTTCGTAAATGCCAGATGTTACGCAGGCACGGAAAACTGAGAATCCTACCGGACTACACGGTTTCGTTCATTCGCTTTTCCTCCCAAAGGAGGAAAAGTAAAATTCGGCTTTCTGATTGGTCTTAATTATAAGTATTAAGTATTAAGTACTAAAATTATAAATATTTCTTCAATTTGACTGAAGGGAACTGCATGTCAGCGAAAAATAAAATAAAATAAAAACACTGACAAAAATTAGATAATTTAAAAAAAATACATTTGTTGATATAAACTGTTTTTCAGTATATAAAAGAATATACACGTATATTAAAATGTGTTAACAGATTTAGTTAAAACGATATTTTTTAATTTAAAAAAATATTATTAATTATTTTTAAAAATTTATTATATTGACTAAATCAGAAAGTAAAATTTAGTAAATTCATTTTCTTAAAAGCAGTAAATGTAATTTAATAAACATGTTATTAACTTTCATGTGGAAATTGAATGGCGTTGCGTTCTGTTTTGTACAATATAAATATAATATATAATATACTAAAAAATGGAAAATATGTAATATAATTTCGTATATATAAATATGTAATATAATATGTAATGTAATATAATTATTCTTAATTGTAATATAATATATACTGTACGCTTAGTCGCTTACACAGTTTAACATTACAAAAATAAATGATACCTAATAAAAACTGTTTTCGAAATGAATAAATAACTATTCGTCACATACAAATATTTGTTGGATCCAAATCATTATTTGTGTATATTAAGTTAAACAGTTTATGGAAGTAAAGGAGTCATTTTTTGAAATAAATAAATAATTATTTGTCACAGATAAATCTTTGTTTGATACAAATAAATTTATTAAATAACCAATAATCCTTAATTTTATTATTATATTCAATTCTGGTTGATACGCAAAAACTTTTGCATATCAAATTGACATTTTTCGATAGAACGAATGTTCAAAGTTTTTTGATATACTATCTTCCAGAATTTTTAACCATTTAAAATTTATCAACCAACATATGTAACCATCTAACGATCAACTTTAGAATTCAAACAAGAAATATTTAATTGAATTAAGTAAATATTCGTTTGATATCAATATTGTAAGAAACGATTGTTTATATTACCTATTCATAAATATTACATATTTATATATTATATATTACTCACACACACACACACACACACACACACACACACACACACACACACACACACAAATTAGTAAATGCTTTTTCTATTTTATTAAATAAAATACATACATTCAAATATTAAATGAAAATAACTAAATGTTAAAATATACAAAACGAAAATAGAATTTTCACGAAATCATTGGATTGAATCGATACTATAGTTTTTTTCAAAAGTGGACGATGTTTATTTAATTATACTCAGCAAGTTTTTAAAGAATAATAAATATTAGTTCGATTACGCTAAATCAAAAACATATGTTCAGGAAAAATATAATGTACTAAATAAAAATTTGAAACGATTAATTTGTACAAATTGAAGACTTTCATACCGCGGTGATCAAAATAACATTATATATTAATACCTTTAAAGAAATAAGATGTAATTAATGATTTTAATGTAGGTACTTAAATATAATATAAATAATAATTAAACATTGAGGATATATGTTATATTGCATAATGTAATATGGTAATGAATATAAAATAATTCTATTGTTAATAGAATATTGTTTTTGTTATATTTTATTTTATTTTTTTATATTTTATTTTATATTTTTTTATTTTTATTTTTTTATTTTTTATTTTTTATTTCAATAGTTATTTTATTTTATATTTTTTTATTTTTTATTTTTTATTTCACAGCAGTTTTAAAATTCAAGGAGTAAAGTTCTTCACCAAAATTAAACAATAATAATTATTATATATTTTATATGCTTATCCTTTACAATAAAAGTATGTAAATGTAATATGAATCAATCAACACTCGCGCTCGCTTTTGCGCAGAAACCTACATTTGTTTTGTATCTTGTATTTGGCACGACACGATATAGGATTTATAAAAGCGTATCAGATATATTACTAATGTACTTCGACTCGGCTCTAACTATATCGTCGCATCACACCCATTTACACTCATTCTGTTAGCGTGGTTGCTTTAGATTCTTTGTTGGAACGAAAGTCGAAGAGTTTTTTATTACGATTTATTTCGGATTACGCTTTTATTAAGATAACACTATTTTTTAATTCTATTGATGGGTTACTTTTATAATATACTGAAAAAAATATTTCTATAAATATATAAAAGCTAAATAAAAATTATTGGATTAAAATAAAACTCTTCTTTTGTACAGTGAGAAAAAGAATTAACTATTAACTAAAAGAAATTAGATTTTCTTAAAATAAAGAAATATTTATTAGAACTATATAAACAATTAAGTTTCATACTTACAAATTGTTTATCATATACAAATATATTCTTTTCTTTTTATTTATTTAATGTCGTCTATTCATTCTTCCAATAATGGAACTAATCAATGACTGAGGTTTAAGATGCATTTGCAAATAAAGTACATGTAAATTTTCGAGAAGTACTATTATCTGAATCGGCCGAGACCGAGATTTCAACTCCATTATAACTGTCCGCTCTAGCGATGAGCCATCTAGGCCTTCAAATATATTTTTATTCCGAATAAATTCAAATCTATTAAAATTTTGTGGTTATTCTAGTTGATATATATATATATATATATATATATATATATATATATATATATATATATGGTGTTTCCGAAATACGATCAACGTATCGCGATGGATCGAAAAGGAAACGTTATGTGTAAATGTTGAATCAATTTTTGGTTATTGCAAATAGTTTTTGCGCTGCGCGCTAGTGTCCATCAGCCAATCAGGACGCACAGATCTTGGCCAGCCTTCGTCGGCTTAGAAAAGAAGAAACTAGACGGAATTCTTGACGAAGAAAAAAATATAAAATGGTGAGATGTGTCAATGAGAGTCTAACTAAACGCAGGCTAACACCGCGGTTATAAAAACGGAATTTTGTTGACGTAAGTTCACTTAGAACGTCTTTCGCTTAGAATGTCTCTCTATTCAATCTTTGTATACAAACGGGAGGAGTTGCCATATGTCCCTTCGATTGTCAACAAACATTGGATATAGAGACGTTCTCAGCTAAAGTCTTGAGAAGATTTATAAGTTATAAATTTCTTAATATGCTAAGACCATATATTATTGTTTCCCATTCATCAGTACGATGTCTATCTTTATCAGTGAACTGATTGTTAATTTAAATATAGAATATTTTTTCTATTAATATATTTGGAACTTTCTGAAAGTATGAGGAGGCGAACTTAGTTTCCGATCTTTTTTTAACGGAAAAGGGACATTTATGATGGAAAATGGATACACGTTAGCTTAATCAAAATCTTTTCTGTCATTTTCTCTATTTTTTCCAATCTTTCTAGCAATATGGCAATACCGTGGCGAAAGAACGATCGCGGTTTCGAGGCGATCCATTTATCCACAAATTTTCGCACTTCTTGAACATGTCGGAAGTGCGTATCGACGAGGTCGTGCTGCATCGATCTGAATAGGTGGTAATCAGATGGCCCTATGTCTGGCGAGTACTGTGCTATGCTTGGCTGGGTGCGGTAACTCTCCTCATTCGAGCTCCAACAGGGTGTTTTTGACAACGTTCGCAACATGTGGCCGAACGTTGTCATGCAAGAGAATGACTGCGCCTATTGCTTGCAATTGCTGAAAAGCCGCTTGTCTTCGCGTATTAGACGTAAAACAAGAGCATCCTTTGTTTTTTCCGCTTTCGGTGTACACTCCCGCGCCATTCTAAAAGTCGAAAATCTTGGTGGAAGTCCATTCAACAGCCTGGACACCATATCTTTGTCAGAACGCTGTTCACCTGCGTCTTCAAGTTTTCTGCAAATGCTCTCGAATTGCTCGATCTGCAATACAACTGATTGGCCGTCTCTGATTCGAAAATCGTAAAATTCTTGAAAAACGCTATCTACGTTATCAACGCTGGAGGTTCCGTACAATTCATTCAGCTTATGCCACATTGCTTTAGGTGTTCTGCAATTGATTAAATGCCGATGAATTGTTTTCTCCACAGAACTTAGCAAAAGCACGGCCGCTTGCGATAAGAATATTTTCCATTGCTTCTAATCGGCAGGTTTCGTTTCTTTGTCAGGTTCTTGAATAGTGCCATCGATAAATCCAGTTAGATTTTTGCCTTCTAGCACAAAATGGATACCAAATTTCCACAAATCATAGTTGGTTTCATTGAGCTTGGTCAGATCCAAGTTTTCTTTATCAGCCATGATAACTAAACTGCTGCTAGCACTCACACAAAACTATGTTAAACGACACTAATTTCACAAAAAATTACCGACTCTGTATTTGTATACAATGCCTCGGTTGCCAATCTAATTTTAAAATTATTACAATACTTCCACGACGAAAACTGACTGGGACAATAACCTGTTGAAATCTTCAATTAAATAACAAGCAGATCAGAATAAATATTCAATGAAGCTATTTATTAATAGCAAAACTAGAAAAGATACAAATACTTTACAATAACAAAGCTAGTTGTAAGTGAAGCGTTCAACTCGACAACTGCACGCGTTCGCTGACAAAACTCAACACCAAACTAAAACTGAACACCAATTCCAAATTCACACATATATACACTTGTCCTTAAATCGGAATGGGGATGAGTTTATCTATATTACTACATCCCATTATATTAATAACATTAAGTACCGGTACAAAGGTAGGCGGAGCGGCGGCGCGCAGATCCATATTTGTATCGAGGCATCAATAGGGAATCCAAGCAATTATGCGTTAATTACAATGTACCTGGAAATTTGCAACATTAAGGATAGTCGCCTCAATTATATTTCAAATTAATATTTACACAGTAATTCAATAAAACTAAAATAAGTACTAGATCCGACACACTTTTGACTTTTCGTACTACTTATATCGCTATACTAATCGTTATACTAATATACTAATTATATAAGGTTGGAAACTAAATTCGCTTCCTAATACCTTTAAAATAAAAATTATAGAAAGTCTTAATATGACGAAGACTAATCTTGCACACACATATTAAATGTACGAACAACAACAACAACAACAACAACAACAATAACAACAACAACAACAACAATAATAATAATAATAATAATAATAATAATATAATAATGATGATAATCGTATTGATAATAATTTGAATGCCTCATGTGTGAAGACTCGCAAGCCTACTACGCTGACTATATTACGGCCGCGATGAATAAATGTCGCCGTGACTTTCGTGCAAACGAATCGAGGCGAAAAAATAATCCCCGTTGTAATAGGATGTATAAATATACGAGCGGGGAAAGCGTCGCACGGCCGAGTTGTAGATGAAAAATCGAGGTGCTAATCCCTTCCAACTATAGCAAGCACTTTCTCTCTCTCTCTCTCTCTCTCTCTCTCTCGCTCTCTCTCTCTCTCTCTCTCTCTCTCTCTCGCTCTCTCTCTCTCTCTCTCTCTCTCTCTCTCTCTCTCTCTCTCTCAGCTACATAACGAATGAGCCGGAATGAGCCATATAGTCAAAACAATTTCTTTTAAATTTTATTTCTAGTTGTATAAAACAACATTTAAATATATTCACTGAAATCAATAACAGGCATATCCGTGCAATACCTACTCAATATTGAGAGATAAGTATATATACTTATAAGAGATAAGTTTTCACTTGTATGTTTTATCAAGTGTGCCAGTAGCGTCACGAAGGCGAGTTTGAGAACCGCTGAGCCTTGGCGCTGCTACTACACTATTTACTTATATGCTTTTATTTCAAATTTAATGAAAAAAATGTTCTACCGATGCTTTTTCAACATTTATATATATACATATATATATATATATATATATATATATATATATATATATATATACGTATATATACTATTTTTAGGTCAGAAATCATTTCCCACCGAAATATTTGATTAAAGAGCTGTTCTAGATATACAACCAGGTATCTCATATGCAAAATATGAAAAGCACTTTCTTTTTCGAGGCATACGATGGCTCGATCGCTAGAGCAAAGGACTAGTAACTTTGTGATCCGAGTTCAAATCCCGGTCTCGGACGATTGAAACAGGCACCGCTGTAATAATTTACATGTACTTTGTTTATAAACACGTTGTAGACCTCCGTCGCTGATTAGCACCAATATTAGGCAGCATAAATAGAGCGACGTTAAATAACATTAAAAAAACAACTTTCGTTTCTATATATATATAGTTATAATAAGACATAATATATATATATATATATATATATATATATATATATATATATATATATATATATATATATATATAAAGTAAAATAGTTTGGCGAGTTTGACGTGTTCTTACCCTGGTAGAAATGCTAAACATTTTTAAGCTATAAATAAGGTATTATGAAGAAACCTAGTGAAAAGGTATATAACTTCAGTAGTAATCGGTCATTTCGGCCGATTTGTAGATACATTTTCTCGACCTATTTTTAGGTATTTAAGACCAGTAACAGTTAGTTTTGTATCAATGTATTTTTGGTTACGATTCAAATTTATCTTAAAATAAGGTAAAGCTAGATACAGCCTAGCCAAAAAATGAATATTATAGTTATGCATTATTATATAATTTCATTCACTTTGATAGTTCTTTAATTAGTAAATTGTAAATTTATATCGAGTTTCTAATTTTGAATGTTGAATTCACTTATACCCAAGCTGTTACTTATACATAATATAATACATAATAAACGCATTAAACGACAATAGTTTATACATTCGCATACAATGTTATATATATATATATATATATATATATATATATATATATATATATGTGTGTATATGAAGTCTTAAACGCGCTTACATACTAATGAAGGTAATTTTTTTTTTCACTTGCGGGAGAGTCCAGTCAGCAAACATGCAGTGTGTGCACTCTCTATAAATTAAAATTTAGATATAAACTCCACTTCACATAAATTAAAAAAAAAATTTTTAAAAACAATAAAATTATATTATTTATTAAATTATTTATTGTCTAAATACATAGAATAATATATATAATTAATTACTAAAACTTGAAACAAGTATAAGATAAGAAAAATAATATTTTTGAAGCTGTTTTATCACTAATGTTGCCAGAATTTAAAGAGTGAAAATTAAATTTAAAAACTGTGTACTTATTATCTTGATATTAGTTTTTTGTTAAAACGTTGAAATTCGTTTGCATGCACTAGCACAGCAGATACAACTAACTACAGATTAATGTGACATCAGCCTAACCTCTCAACTCTCAAAGTATTTTAATTTATTTATTAATTCGTATAGAAATCTAGTTAGTTGATATTGCAAAATGTCAAATCACAATGTTGATGAAAACCAAAAGAATAACGATCAAAGAAAGTATATTGAATAATATTTACAGTTTCTTTGTGCAGAATAAAAATCCTTTATATTCTTTCAAGTTGAATGTTCTAACTAATATTTAGAATCAAGATAAATTATATATTTGAAATTCAATTCCCTTGTAGAAATTGTTCAAATCTCTGTTGATTTATAAAAATCCTTCTACAACACCTATGAATAATAATAATAAATTTTTTTATAGAGGAGGAGAAAAAAGAGGACCGGTCCCCGGGTATGTGGGAATCACCAACACAAAGGCATACCCACTAAAAAACTATCTCCTCGGTGCATTCCCTCGACTGTTTCCCGCAGCTCTGAAAAGAGCTGCAAACCGGAGTCGGCAGGCGTGCACCGAGGAGACCTCGTCTCCCTGGCTCAACTCCCCACCTCGGTAACCGCCATTAGGCATTACTTTGGGGAGGAGACCATGATGTTCAACTTTGTGGGCCACCACATCCCAGCAAAAGAAGAATCTAGGGAAGGTCCGCCTTATTCCGTCTGAGGATATCCTCGGCGAAATAGGCAGCTCTTTCCCATGTCTCTTGGTTGGAGACAATCAGGGGGACGATTCCTTCCAGGGTAACCCTTCCAGCATCTTCCCCTAGTAGCGCCCTCTGCTGCACCCACTGCCCGCATACAAAGAATGTATGATGGACATCGTCTTTTGCGGATCTACAGTATATACAACCTGGATTCGCGAGTTTTCCCATCTTGTGCAAGTACGCGCGGAAGTACTCGTGGCCGGTTAGTATCTGGGTCAGATAATAATTTACCTCCCCGTACTGCCGATCGATCCACGGGACCTCCTGACTTATAAGTCTGAAGGTCCACCTTCTGCGCGTATCTTGCTCCCACCGCTTCAGCCAGCAAGCCAGCCAAGGCTTTCTGGCTAGCTGCTTCGTTTCAGCTTAGCAAAGTGTCCTCTTCATCTAGTGGATGAATTTCCGCTTCTGGGCTAGGAAGTCTACCGGGATCACGCCGGAAACCATTAGGGAGGCCGCCTCCGAGGCCGTGCGGTACGAACACGCTACACGAAGAGCGCATCTCCTCTGTACATACGCCATGCGCCATTTGTACATTTGATACATTTTGTACTGAAATGTATCGGTCCAGACTTCAGCACCATAAAGCATGACGGATTCGCAGTAGCAGCCGCCTGATACTGGGGCGTGGTCCTCCTACGTTGACCATGACCGTGCAAAGGGAGGCCGCCATTACCGCCGCCTTGTCCGCCGACTTGTTCCCAAAAGGTGAGTTTCGTATCTAACATCACCTCCAGGTAATTGACAGATGTCTTGATCAGGACCGACATCTCTCCAATAATTAGCGGCTGTACTCTGGGGACACGCTTCTTCATAAGAGCACAACCTCAGTTTTGGCCTCCGCTAGTTTCAGCCCGTGATAGGAAATATTCCATAGATTGGAACCCAGTATAGAGCCTCGGGCCGCGCCAAACGTTAGCTCTTTTCGCTTAGAGCCCTCTGCCGTTTCGTACAGAATGGATCTGTCCTTCAAATGATCTCCAATGATCTGGAGCAGGTACTAATTTTTACCAATTACCGATTTTGTATGTTTAAGGGCTTCTCCTGATTTATCAGACCACTTCTTCTTTATCTCCCCCCCCCCCGTTTTGGCCGCCCTCTTCTCGTGCCTTGTGGGAATATTCTGCCAACGTTGCTCGGGCTGAGCAAGCACGTCCGCACGGCAGGATTTGGCGACCACATTTTTTTCTTGAATAGTCTCTTTTCTTTCTTTCCATTTTTTTCTTTTTTCCCGCTCTCAGGTGAATCCGTTGAGGAAGTAGATGGGTGCCTCTTCTAAGGTTTCACAGTCTCCGCGATCTCAAGAGTATATAGGTGCCGCGTTCTAAGGCGCCTTCTGCCCACAAACTCCTCAAATTGGCTTTGCAAAGCCCCTCTCCTTTATAGTATTTTTGACATTCCTTTGTTTCTTCATTGACTCCATCATAATTTTAAACAAACTGTTGATGGAGTCAATAAGGTATTTATTTTCTTGATCCTCCTTCGTCTTTCCTTCTCGATATCTAGATCGGTTTACCGCACCGACAGCACTGCCAGCTCCATTGCTACTGACCGTACTGAAGAAATTCGATCTATTCAGTCCCTTGCTTTTTTGAACCGTCTGCTGCTCCTCCGTGCTCCTTAACTCTTCTTTATCATGTTTTCGTCCCTCCACGCGACCGGCCTCCATGGACCCTTCAAAGGCGAGATCACCAGAATGACTCCCCAACACTTGCCTGACGGAGTCATTCTGGCTTGGACCTTCATGTAAGGCTCTTTTACAGAGCTGGGGGATATAGCACGCCCCATCACGCTAGCCCACTTCCGCTCTCTCGAGCTTCACACTCCAATAAAAAGGTGCTCAGAAACAAGGGTCCAGCTTTAAATCTCTTTTCTACCTTTTTCTTAATTTTGTTGACAATGTTTACATTTTTTATTCCAAGGTTTGCCTAGTTTCAAGCCATGATAGTGGATCAACCTATTGAAAATTATTATATTTCTAACAGGGTAGCATAGTAAGAATTTTAAATACATCGTCTCGTGTATTTTATAAAAAAATTATATAAAATACTTTCAGAGAGTTCAAACTATATTGACAAATAAAATATTCTATAATTAAATTAAAAATCAGTTTACCCATATAGTCCTACTGATTGTGATATAGGCTGTATCACAGGGGATGTTACGTTGCCGTATGTACACACCGATATATAGAGCAATGGATCGTGGTGCGTTTCGTCCCGGAGTTACCGACTCGACTCATCAGTAAGATATTGTCGGTAACCCCTGCCTTAGATGCGGTTATATGGACCGCGTCAAGAGCTTATATCTTAACCGGAGGCCTATCTGGTCGCTCACGGGCTAACTGAATATCAAGCTACCCACTGTTGGCATACTTGGCATGTAGGGTACTCCTGCAGTAATCAAGGGAAACATAATAATATAAGTTCATAGCATATTAAGAAATTTACATCATATAAATCTTATATGTATTTTAGAAAAAATTATTCTAAATTCAGTAATATATTAAGATAAAATTTCAAACATAATAATATATGTAATGGTATTGTAAATCTGTTCATAGCAAAACAAAACAGTTTTCATATACCGGAATATTTCTACAAAATATTTTTCTAAAATCTTCCAAAATAGATTAAGCAAGGATAAATTATATAACGCAATAACATCTTTAATGGCTAAGTGTATTTTATATGCATTCCTATAAATAACAATATGTATAATTAATGTATAACAAAATATTCCTAAAACTCTAAAAAATAATAATAATTAAATAGTTTTAACGAAATGCAGCAGTAATGAGATCATTTACAAATAGTCGAGTTGATTTTCACATCATGCTGCCCACGCGAGCACTCATAAAAAAGAGTTAATTATCTTGAATCATCGATGTTTTTAGGTGAACATTCATTTGCTGTTTCTTCTGCTAATTCATAATTATTAAAAAGAGCAGGTATGAACTTGCCAAGCTCGTTACCACAAAGTTTATAAATGAACCAATTCAATATTGAACTTAAAAATATACTCTAACTTTTAAAGTAAATAATCATGAACACTATTAAAAATTAATACTTTTTTTTAATTGTGTACTTTTAATTAGATTGGAAATAATCCTAAAGTGAAAAGAATAACCTAAAGTGTCACATAACTGCTTTCATAAACTGAACAAATGGCAAAACTTACATAATAACAAAATTATGCTTTTAAAGCCTTGTGTACAAGAATTTATATAATAGAAACTAATACACTGGATTAAAGAATATATGTACTACTTAATGAATCAAATAATTATTATTTTCAATTTGTGTAAAATTAATTCTTTTTTATGAATCTACGCTTAAACAAAATGTTATGAAAATGAACTCTACAATTTGTAAATGATCCCATTACTTTATTAAGCTGCATTTCGTTAAAACTATTTATTTAGTATTATTTTTCAGATTTTTAGGTATCTTGTTATACATAAATTATACATGTTGTTAGGTATAGGAATGCATATTAAATGCCCTTAGCCATTGGTTGTAATAGTCCATTGTTTTAAGACGTTATTGCGTTATATAATCTATTTTTCATTAATCTATTTTGGAAGTTTTTTAAAAAATATATTGTATAAATATTATTCTGGTATATGAAAATTTTTTTATTCTATGAAAATATTTACAATATAATTATATATATTATTATGTTTCCCTTCATCACAATCAGTAGGACATCTGACTATATGGATGAACTGCTTTTTAATTTAATTATAGAATATTTTTTGTGCTAATTAATCTGGAACTTTCCGAAAGTATATTATATAAATTTTTTATACAATACATGAGAAAATGTTTTAAAATTTAAAATTACTATATTAAGAATACATCAAACTCATCTAACTGCTTTATTTTTGTTAAAAGTTCTTTTTTGGACATAAATCATACCTTTCTCTTTACTCGAGCGGTAGCTTTAAAGTTTTACAATTTATCAAATTTTTGTATGTTCGTTCGATAGCTCACATCAAAAAAGTCTTAATCATTCAATTGACATAATTTACTTGTAAACACTGCCTTATAATTTGCTATTCAAATCGCAAACGCACGGAATATCTTTGTATACTAAATAAACATTTTATTTATTTAAACATATTGTTTAGAGTAAATCATAACACTTGTAAAAGAAAAATTTTTTCATGGCGTGATTTAGAGAAGTCTAATAGAAGAATAATGTAGCCTTATTCACAAATTTCCTTTTCCAGAAACTTTTATCCGCTACATTAAAGAAGGAAGTTTATATATTTGTTTTTCAGAATGTTAGAGCGGACACCAGCCAGATATTTTTGTTTTCGCGGAAAGATAAATCCAATACTTTTTTTCGTGAACTAATCTTGAATCTACAAATAGATTTTTAAAAATACTGTGTTTTACAATGTTGTAATTTATGGCATGATATCATTCTAAAGGTTTGAAAAAGTCTGTAAATTATTTTTACATTCATTAGAACTTTGCACCAGATAAACTAGAAATTTATTTAAGTATAATAGAGTTTTCACCACAGATATCACGCTAGAGAAGTTTATTAATTAATACATAATGTAAACAAAAACAAAAATGTTTCTTGCTTCAAATCTGGATCAGTCTTAGTTCCTTGGAGTATAATATCTTTATTTTTGTACAGAATTCATACAAGTAGTACTTTACAAATTGAAGAAGATTGTAAATGTTTTTAAAAATGTTTGTCAATTGTACGACCGTGGATATAAATCAAAAGTGAATTGAATAGATGTTATTTTTCTAAATTCGAAGTAGTGGAAATGTTTTTGTTACAAAAGAATGAAATTTTCACTACTAATGAATTCATTTTCTTACAAAGCTCAAATCAAAAATAAAGTACATTTACAATGGAATTGTTTCGGATTGTGAAAATTTAATTGTTCTTTGACAGTAAGCTACTTTTTATATACTGAGTATACTGACATTCAACTCATATGATTTATAATCTTATTAAACATTAAACAGAACTTTCTATTAATACACAATGTATTTTTCATATTTGTGTACACCATAATTATATTACAATTTTAAATTACCTCTGTTTATGCAGAATTCTTTTTGAAGTTATTTTCTAAATCTCTGAGATAGAGAGAGGGAGAGAGAGAGAGAGAGAGAGAGAGAGAGAGAGAGAGAGAGAGAGAGAGAGAGAGAGAGAGAGAGAGAGAGAGAGAGAGAGAGAGAGAGAGAGAGAAATGAACTATATAGATAAAATGGCAATTGCAACTGAATATATACTACTGTATACAAATATGAGTAAAACTTTTCAATTCAAACTTCCCGGGTTTATCGATTCGGACAAATGTTTTGATATATTTTTTAGTTGGTAGTACTGTCAGAGTTATCTGTGCCAAATATCACGCAATTATTTTCATTTGTCATATAGTTACGCTTAGTGACGCTTGTGTTTTGTAAACAAAGAAAAGTTGTCTCTTCGGTCTTCATAATGTCTGATATTATTGAACAAAGAAGTAGCATTAAATTTTGTGCGCGAAATGAAATATTGGCCGCCGAAATGTTCAGAATGCTGCAGAAGGCCTTTGGTGAAAAGTCAATGTCAAAAGCAAGTGTTTTTGATTGACACAAATTGCTCAAAGATGGTCGAGAATGCGTTGAAGATGGGACACATCAAAAATGACCAAGAAAATCTACCGATGGGCTACACGTCGATAAAATCAATGAATTAGTTCTGAAAAATTACTAGAGCGCTTGCTGATATTGTTGGATGTTTAAATGAGTCAGCCAACACCATTTTGAAAGTCATTTTGTGCCTGAAAAGAGTGAAATCTCGATTGGTGCCAAAAATACTCAATTTTTGGCAAAAACAGCGGCGCATGTGAAACGATGCTTTCGGACTATCAGAACAAGATCGAACGCATAATAACTGGAGATGAGACTTGGGTCTACGCTTGGGATCCAGAAACAACCGATCAGTCGAGCGAATATCGCGTCGAAGGAGAGCGGAGACCGAAAAAATCACGCCAAGTCGCTCAAAAATCAAGGATATGCTCACTGTTTTCTTCGATTATCGAGGTGTGGTGCATTATGAATGCCTTCCAACCGGCCAAACAGTTAACAAAGAATATTATTTGAGTGTTATGCGTCGTTTGAGTGAAGCTATTCGTCTCAAAAGGCGAGATTTATGGAAAAACAGTTGTTGATTTTTGCATCACGATAATGCACCAGCTCACACTGCATCGATTTTACGTGAACATTTTGCCAAAAATTCAACTCAGATCATTCCGCAATCACCGTACTCGTCTGATTTAGCACACTGTGACTTCTGGGGGTTCAACAAACTCAAAAGACCATTTCGGGGTCACGGTTTTGATTCGATTGAAGAAATAAAAGTCGAATCGAAGAAGGAAATGATGGCCATTCAGGAATACGAGTATAAAAAATGTTTTGAAAATAGGAAGAAGCGTTGGTATATCTGCATTGCATTCGGGGGGGGGGGTTATTTTGAGGGGGATGATTTAGATTTAGAAGAATAAAGATTTCAAAAGTTATGAATAAAGTCTTATTCATATTTGTAGACACTAGTAGGTGCTCGAAAGAAATGGGGGTTGAGCGACGCGGACAGCGACGCATTCGCCGTGGTAGAAAGTGCCGATCTTGCTAACATGACACTGACACTGTCATGCAGAAGGTATGGAGAGAGGGGACCATTGTACACGAGCCGACAAAAACCTCTTTTTCCTATAACATAACCCTCGAATAATATATACAATCCTGATGCCGGAGAAGGTTCTACGCGCACGACAGAGAGACAGAGAAAGGGGAGAGAGACAGAGAGGGAGAGAGAGAGAGAGAGAGAGAGAGAGAGAGAGAGAGAGAGAGAGCCCACGAGAACGTTTGGGCAATCGCGTTCAATTCGCGCGTGCACACACACATCGAGAGGGAGAGAGAGAGAGAGCAAACGAGAATATTCGCCGCGGAACGGGAAGAGCCGAAGAGATTTTTTGGCCCGATCCCGTGGTGGAGGCGGCAGTTTTTTTTGCTTTGACGCAACACGCGCGCTGCTGACCGTATAAAATCCGAGGTCGGTGACCTTATATTATGTTCCTTCCTCGTGTCGCGTGGCGATGATCTTTCAAAATCACGTATCTTTTGGAAGCGAGAGCAGGGGAGAGCCAAATTTAAAAGCTGAAATAATTGATAGTTCGGATTTTATACGTTTGTCGGGAGATTTGAGAGGAGGGCTAGATGTGCGACTATAAATGTTTTCTTTATATTATTCTGTTAAATTAATTTTTATATAATATAGGAATAATAATGTGTGAAAACTTGAATCCAATGGTGTTTTTTAAGGTCAAAAAATAATAATTTCCTAAATATCAAAATGTATATTTCTCTTTACTGATGTATATAAATAACTACTAGAGAATTTTACACATACGAAGTCAAAACTTCGAACAAAACTTAGATGAACGTGACTAAAACGCTATTCGAACTGGCGATATTTTCTACAGCATTAGCTGGAACAACATTGGTGCCTCGAGGTTATTTTAAAGCTACAATAAAGATATCGAAAATCGACTAGATTTAAACATACGACAAGAATTTCATCGGGTTCAGTAAGCCGTTTACGACGTAAAATTGAAAAAATAGCTAATATTCTATACTTTAATATATTAGGATTTCAAAATCACCTCTATGAACTGGGCCGCGTGCTGACCCATCATCACAGACACACACACACACGCGCACACACACACACGCACGCACGCACACACACACACACACACACACGCGCGCGCGCGCGCGCACGCTCACCCTCGCACACACATTTCATGTTTGTATATTTGCCTTTTTACGGATTCGTTATTCATTGTTTAAACTTTTGCAATAATTGTATTTTGTGTAATTGTACTAATTTATAATTTATTGTTTCGCTCGTATTATTTGCGCCACCCTCGCTGCTTATGTGAACATATTATGATATACGCTGAGCAATTTCACACTAATGCAATGAGAATCTCGAGCCATATAGAGAGGAGGAAGGGAGAAGAATCAGAGCGTATGCAACAGTTATATCGCCACCATGTGACAAACGCACGCGACTTCAGAAGTTCGCCTTTGCGATTAGAATAAGTGAAGCAGCGAGCAAAAGCGGCACAGTCCTGTATATATATCAGAGACCTTCTTTATCCATTAACGAAAAAATTTTTCAAGTCTGCATACAACGCCTGAATACTTTAGAATTTGCTAGTGACTGATTTGATTGCGCGCGCGCGCGCGCGCGCGTGTGTGTGTGTGTGTGTAAGATATTTGTGTTCCTATATGTAGTTCCTCGATATTTTCTTTATTCATTGTTGCGTTGATGTTTTGTAACGAATTTCGTAAGGCTTTGTGAGTTTTCCAAATCAAGAATGTATATATAATCGATGCAAACTAATCGTTAGATTATTTTCTCAGCAAATCGTTACATTAAAGTCAAACGCTCATATAAGTAATTATTTGACACTGTTCTACGGAAAAAATGGTTATATTTAATAATGACTACATTTTCTAGAAACAAGAAGATATGACTCAAATCTATATTAGATCTTGTATTATATAATCTTTAGAATATTTATTGTTATTTTATAATAAACAGTACTGTTTTTTACACTTCTGCATCTGCGTTTTTGTTTATAATATATATATATATATATATGAATTTTTGTTCAAGCATGTTTTCCATACTTGATGGAATGAGCAATTATATATTTATCTTTATAATTATTTTTATGCGCATGATACTTGTTGTGCAACACTGCCTATATTGTTATTATAAAACAGGTAAATTTCACTAGTCCATGATCTGCTAGCTGTCCAATATTTGACCTACATTACAGAATTTTTCTTAAAATTTCACGGCAATCCTCCAAACTCAAGTGTCCCATCAATTTACCATCCGCCTAGTATTCTAATAACCACTCTTCTCTATATCTACCTCGATTCCACTCGCGAATCGTCAGGGATTAGAAATCTCTGCGTTCGAATAATTTTCCGTACGATTAAGAAAGCAAAATGGAAGGGGCAGATAGATAGAGGGAAAACCTTTGCTAAGCATGTACGGTCGTATGTGTATATATATACATATAATGAGGTCGAGCGTGCTTCTTGCGATTTATCTGTCGATGCTTCGTGAAACACACAATACAGCGATAGTTTCGTAACTCGGTTAAGTAACGCTAGTGCTCGCGTGCGCGCGCAGGTTTCTGTATACACATAGAAAAGAGAGGAGGGAGGAAAGAGAGAGACGAGAAAAAGAAGAAGTAGAAAAAATAATGCCAAGGCTCTTTTTGCTATTCAGCTAGAGATAACGGACTCTCTAGCGATAGCGAGAAACACGGGAACGCGGTTGTCTGTTCTATGCCGCGTCGGTGACTTAGTTTTCTCCCTCCATCCCTCCCTCCCACCCTCTCTCTTTCTCTCTCTCTCTCTCTCTCTCTCTCTCTCTCTCTCTCTCTCTCGACTTTTCTGCTTCTGCTTCTTTCATCTTTTTTCGTTATTTCGATTGTACACATAGAGAAGAGCGCGCTCCCCGGCGCGTCTAACGGTTTCTTCGCCCGTCGCCAATGTACGTTATTCGAACCGTTTTGATACAACGAAGCTCACTTCTAATTCTCACCGAGCGTCAGCTATTCGAGTCAAGCGACAATCTTCCTATCCCATCAGTCCTTTGCGAAAAGTCAGGTTATAAATTTTTTCATACCAGATGACTTCTTTTTCCACTTCTGTTTTCACTTTTGTCATGGTGTATTAATTGGTACAATCGAAATCTTTACTAATCTTAAATCGTCAATTAGTTATTTTTATATAAAATCTATACCTAAGTAAATGCTCCAGAATTTATTTTAATTACTATTTGTAGTTTATATTGTACAAAGCGATTGCAGCTCTATCTCGCCGTTTGTTCGGCGATCCTTTCGTAAAAGAACTTAGCTCGACTATTAAACGGCGTTTTGGAGAAGTGATTTTGAAAAAGCAATTACCCCCTTTTATGTCGTAACGACTGACGGCGCGGCGCGGTGTTGCTCTTAATGAAGCAACTTCATAAATTACAGTTATGAATTAACTGCAGACGTAATAGATGCAATTACAAAACGCATTCAATGGATGCCGCAATAAAAAGTAATGTTCAAAAGGTGTATAATGCCTTGTTTCTATAAGTAAAAATTTAATATTACAGAATTTTCGCACAATACATTACAATTTTTCTGATGCGTTTCCAAGTATTTTTGGAAAATTTAACAGATGCGCACACAATCGCAAGCACTGCGCGCGCACACATACATACATAAATATGTTAATTGTTTAAAGAGTTTTTCTTAAATGTACGAACAAATAATAAATACGAATTGTGATATAAAGAAAATTTCATAATCTTGTTTGAACAATGATTAAACGTAATCTTTCTAATTCATAGCCATCTTATTTCAAAATGAAAAAACAACCTATTCGATAGCAAATCATGCTTTCGTGTTAATGATTCTTAAAAAATAGAAAAACAAGAAAAGTTATAATTAACAACGACGATAATTAAAAAATCAGCTCCATATTCAATGGATTTAATTGTATATATGCGCAATGATGCATAATATATACAGGTTTTAATCATATGTCATTTTTATTAAATAGTCCATTAAATTATTTTACATGTGTGATTTGCAAACTATAATGGAATGTTGCATGATGTACTTTCTCAATAAATAATTAATTTTAAATACGTAACCTACATTTACGGCTAAACATATAACGGCACAGCTTTGATCCCTTTTAACACGCTTCAAATTCAACAAAATAAAGATTACTGTATCTTAATTCACTAACTACTGTGTGTTGTTTTAGTTAAAATAAAAGGAACTGTTATAATTGTTATATCAAGTAAAAACAGTAATAACAAAAAAGTTCTTATATTAAAGTATATATTGATCAGTAAGGTGTTGTTTTAAAAAATTGTTATCCTAAAATATATCAGAAAAGTGGTCAACGACTTTGGAAATAAATAATTTATAAAACGTTGTTAAAATAAGATTTTATTGATAATCGTCTAGAATAATCGAAAAACTATATAAAATAAAATATTAAAAATCTCAAAAATCAACTAGAAGAAATCAAACTAAGTTATGCACTTCGTTTTGGATTAAATTGTCCTCTAATGAATAGAACAGATGCCTCGTTCCTAGACATATAACCTGATAATTGAAAATAAATATTTATAATATGAACTAATTTATTTAACTTCTAGGTTATGAACAAATGTAAAGGGTTTCATAAGACAAACAAAAATCTAAACATTTTATTAAAAAAATTAAAATATGCAATTTGTACGTAAAAAGTGTTGGAAAAAGTGTAATATATTACACCAAATCTTCCAAATGATATAAATACAAGCCGATCCGATTTTTATATAAAGTGTCTCTCCCCCCGGGCCCGCAGAAACGATACGAACATCGTTGCCCTGACGTAGCGTTTGATATTACAGCTCCATATAGTAGGCAATAATCCGTCTTATGAGATACATATATACGCGTATACAATGCATTCGGATCTCTTAAAAAAACACTGCAAGGTTTGTCCTTAGGGACAAATTGACAGAGGGAAAGAATACAGGCGTGACCTCGATTTGCGTGATTTTTCCACTTTTAGATTTTACACGCTCCAGCGCCGGTCGCCCCTTCTCTCTCTCCCTCTCTCTCTCTCTCTCTCTCTCTCTCTCTCTCTCTCTCTCTTCTTTTGCTCGCTCGGTAACGAAGGAGTAAGGTATAAGTCTATATAATAATTAGTGGATTTCTCAAGCTATTATATACAAAAAGTTCGATGGAGGAGTTACACGCAGAGCGGGGGAGACGAACCGCGCGCTTACATATTATAAACGCTATACATGACATAATTACGGCAGACGATTTTGTAGGTCGAGCCACATCAGAATGACGCATTTATTACACGCGCGCCCGCGCGCTTGCCTGGTGTATCAAGTATTATACATGCATAGCGGTAAAAGCTGCGAGAGGATCGCGACCAGACGCAATATTACATATACCGCAGGAGAGTGGAACAACTTTCGTTACTTTTGTATTTCCAAGATGTCTGACTGTGATGTATGCTGCTGCCTGCTTTGCACACGAAAAAATTTAAGATGTTTAAAATATTTCATTCTCGTTTTCATACTGTTTTGAAATATATTTTTATTTTTATTATTGTTTGATTGACAGTTTTTTTAATTTATTACACAACAAAGAGAAAAAATACCAATACGAAATGGGGATAAAATAAGACAGAATTCCTATCAACTTCGATCATAAAATATAACTTAAATCGACGTTGTTATAATTTCTCTTATTTATGTTATTTACAACATGCCAGGCGTTCTATCCTATGTTTTGTATCTTCTGTTTTAGTTTTTTTAATATACATGCTGGTTCTATATCAATTATACAGTTTTTATGGTTTATAGTTAATTATTATATTATATTTATTTGCAAATTTGAATATGTTAAAGGATATTTTTAAGGATAAAAATTGTAATTAAATAAAATTTTTTTACAAAAATAAAAATTCTGATTCGAACAAAGTTTCATTCGCATATAATAAGATTAATTTGTATAACTCAGTCATTTCTTATAATAATCGATAATTATGTAGAATACCTGACTTTTAATGGGCATTTTACAAAGCGCCTAATAATTGTGCAAAGTTTTTAGAACAGATGCATGTGTGTCATTTATCTAACGAAATTGATAATATTACAGAATTCTGTGGTCTTTCAATAATGCACTACTCTTTTAATAATAATCTATTTGTATTATTTTTATAACTAATTAATTACTACTCTTTATTATTTTATTGTTCTTATAACAAATCACGATTTCTGAGATAAGCTTATAGTGAATATATTATAATAATAAGCAGCATAGAAAATTAAAAATTAAAAATTGTCCTTATGTCGACTGTTTTTAATTAAATTAATAAATATTTTTATCGGTCTTACGATAGAATATAGTTTATTTTTATTTTTTTTTATTATTTTTAATTTTAAGGCTGTCCTTATTATTAGTATAATAATAATATATTATTTTATAAAGACTGTAAGATCGTTAAAAATATTTATTAATTCAACATGGAAAATTAATAATACACAATAATTTTTATAACTAACAGTTTAGTTTTTCTTTCTAGTTGTTTATTTAAAAACTATTCGGGGAAAGTTTTACGTTATATTATTATCCTTTTAATTTACGTATATTTGTATAGTATTATTATATTATGATCCCTTATTAATATTATATTATTATTATCATTATTATATTAAATACATGTTATAAAAAGTAAATCCATAGAAAATTTCATATTATTTTTCAAAACATAATTACGAAAAGGCGAACCTATCCAGGCGCTGGGAGAGAAGGCAAGCCTCAATTTTTATGGTTTTTAATAGGTTTATGTTTTCGAGCCCAAGACAAAATTTCATAAAACATTGAATTGTGTTACTTTTTTGCAGCGCTATTTCCATATAATTATTCTTTACATACATATTTAAATAATATTAAAAAAATAATTATTGTAACATTTATAATTTTATTTCAATTTCATTTCATTCAATTTTATTTCTTCTGAGTCTTATAATTAGTATCTTTATTTGCGATAACTGTAAGATTTAACTTCAAATCTTGAAATTACTTCCATTTTATTTTTTAAATAAAGAGGATTGTGGAATGTTTAATGTAGCAGTCGAAAGTTTAAAACTTGTGCGTAATAATTATCATTATTATTATTATTATTATTATTATTATTATTATTATTATTATTCATGTTATTGTTGTCGTTGTTGTTGTTCTTGTTGCTGCTATTGTTATTATTACTTAAAATAATTTTACTTGACATAATCTAATTCTCTTCTAAAAAACCAGTTATGCGATACATAACTATCTTGTAATCTTATCGAGAGTAATAAAATGAACCTCGCTTTAATATCTTCAAATGATTTTACTTGAATACTTACAATTGTTGTTAACTTTATGATATTTTAATTTACGATACTTTACGATATTTTATTCTGAATTTTTTGATAGTTGCACTATATATATATATATATATATATATATATATAGTAAAGGTAACAAAGATGACACCTGTAATAAATAATGGTACACTGGTATTATTTAATCAAGTAAAACTTTGTTTCCTTAATACTGTAGCGTAACCTAAAAAATGACACTGAAATTTTAAATTCTTATAATTTATCAAAATTATCCTATGCTACGTCCGTAAAATTTTATCGTCATTTTTATCGAGCTGAGCAATACTCCGCATACTCGCGATACATATAAACCATAACGGTCCCATTTGAGATGCTTTCCTTTTGGCCAGCGCCGAAAATATACTCGAGCCATATGAACGCGGACACCCGAATCCGGTATAACACGGCGTGTAATATCAGCAGAGAGAGGTTCGAAAAAAGACATAAAAAACAAAGAAAAAAAAAAATAGATACAAAACGAAACAGGATGCACCTGGGACCTTACGAGTCGCGCGTACGTGAGCCGAGCTTTTTTCGGGGCGGAGAGGAGTGGAGAAAGAGCGGGCCCTTCTCTCTCCCTCTCTCTCCGCAATGGTGGGGGGCAAATGAACAGCGGAATATCCGCGGTGCACGGCACGATATCTAGGTCAGTACTGGAGCGCGCCACGTGTCGTGCGAGGCCCGGCGAGCACTTTCTCCTCGTGCGCGCGCCCGATATTCCCGCGGGGCGCTCGCGCACCGTTCGAAAAACAGGATCCGGTGCTCGGTCTTGCGCGCGCGGCAAGGCTCCTTGAAATGCTAACGGGACGCCGCACGGGCACAACGGTACTCTCCGCGCGCGGCCGCCCGACGTTTGCGGGAGAGGCGGCCCGGATCAAGGTCACGACGAGCCCGCGCACGTCCGTCCACGTCCGGGGACCGCGACTGCGCCGCTCGGAAGGCCGCCCCCAGGAGGGTAGCGCGGGATTTCCTCGCGCGCCTTTTTTATAGGCATATGCGTGTATATGGACGTTTCGAGGAGAGAACTGAGTCGACGAAGAAGGGGATGCATATGCACGGTGTCTCCGCTGAACTGAGTCAAGGTCGTTGGGAGGTGTTGGAGGTGTTTATCGGAGAACATTTATTCCCGTTTCTCCGACGAATACATAGACCTTCGTCCCGCTTTGACAATTTTCAACTAATATTCCTTGTCTTATGAAAATTAATTTAGTCTTTTCTCTTACAACCAGCTTTACGTTCTAAAATGATATATAATGATCCTATTCCTTGTTGTAAATAAATGTAATTTTTATTTGTTAAATTATTTTTATTATTCAAGCGTTTCGTCCACTTTCTTATATGTATTGTATTGTTTATCTGTTTTCTTTGTATTTTAAATAAATTACTCCTTTTAACTGTCTACATACATAATTATCCTTCTATACCAAAGTTTCATATTTCATTATGCAAAGTAATCCTTTCATTCTTAAAATTAGTTATTACTTTGAAATGTTTTGATCCCTTTTTCAGATTTCTGATCTTGCTGAAATATATAATCCAGCTGTGCAGCTATAGTTATCGTTAACATAATAGAACATAATTTAAAATAATCATTTGAAAAAATGTTTTAAATTTTCAATGAATTATAGATATGGAATTTTCGAAAATTCTAATAAACAGTATAAAATATTCACGATTACTTTCAAAGTAAACTAATAAATTGTTGATACCGATAATTTATTTAAGTAAATAGTAATATTTTTATGAATAGATAAATATTCCAAAAGATAAACGTTATTTTTATATCAATTTATCAATCGTAATTTAGTCATTCGACATTATTTGAACGCATATAAATCAATAGTTCGAAAGAAGTTTTAAATCAGAATTAAGTTATATTAAAAAGCATGAATGAACTAAAAACTCAAAATTAAACTATTGTCTAACTGCATAAATAACAAAAGCTATACTGGCTATATAAAAAATGCATCATGATCGGATGGCGACGAGAAAAGCACGCTATAGACGGGCGGTAACGTCTCGCAGTTGCATATTTTCATGCCTAGAGCGGTTCGAAAGAGGTGGAGGAGGTGTAGGCAAAGGATCACGAACGATGTACGTTGGATTTTTACAGGAGAGTCGCGAGAGCGTGCAGCTCGTGTGTGATGAACAGATTGAGATCGATGTTCAATGCTTAACTGTATATATAGTCAGCTGCGTATCGCCGAATACGCAAATCGAGCATTTCAAGCCAGAGATGACAAACGCGGCGGACAGATGGCGCGGCACTTGGACGTTAACACACAATAAGCCTGGTTCTTATTTTGTTATACAGGACGACACAAGGCGAGGTCCTGAGAGTCGGTGTTAGTCCTTTTTTGAAATAACGCAAGGTCAAATTCTGCAACGACGATAATGATTCTATTGCTACTATATACTGGTTTTAAAATAGATAATAAAACGTACTTTCAAAAATCGATAATAAGATAATTCGGGATGAATGGTTTTTTTCCTCGAAGGTGTTCTTGTTTAGTATAAATAAGAACGCTTTAAATATAGCTTTTACAACTTATAAAACATCAAACAAAAATTGTTCTTTTTTCATTGTATCGAACAAAAATATTTATTATCTTATTTTCTCCTCATATAAATCACGATGCCACTGACTATTAACATTTTGTCCGTATGCAGAATACATACCATGTGATCAAATTTGACCCAGGCTTACAAAAAGAAAACAATATTTTTACGTATTTTAATACAAATCATTATTATCGTCTTCAAAATAGGTTCCTTTCGAGCCAATACAAGCATGCCAAGGCTTAATCCAATTTTCCATACACCTGTCGTAAGCCTCGCTTGAGATTGTCTTTAGTTCCTTTAGCGAATTACTTTTTATGGCTTCAATGGACTCATGGTGCGTTCCCCGAAGAAGATTTTTGAGTGTCGGAATGAGGAAAAAGTCACAGGGAGCCTAATCTGGCGAATACGGTGGCTGAGCGATGACTTTCATTTGATGTTTGGTCAAAAAATCAGACACAATGCTGGAATGCGTCGGCGCATTATCCTGATGAATAAACGGTGAATTGTCTGCTCACGAATCTGGTCGTTTACGTCGAATTGCTTTACGTAGACGCCTCAAAACGGCGAAGTAGTACTCTTTATTGACCATTTGACCTCTTGGAACGAATTCATGGTGAACCCCCATAGTAATCGAAAAAAATTATGAGCATCACCTTGATTTTCGATCGACTTTGACATGGTTTTTTCGGTTTCAGCTCATTTTTGGAGTGCCATTCGCTAGATTGTTGGACAGTTTCGACGTCATATTTATAAACCCATGTCTCGTCACCAGTAATGATGCGATTGATGTAGGGTCCGCAGCTATGCTTTGAAGCGTCTCTTTTGCGACTTCTAGTCGACGTTGTTTTTGCAAAAGATTCAGATATTTTGAACGAGTCTAGCATTGACATGCTTCATATGCAAAACATTAACCAAAATATGTTGAGTCGATTCATAAGAGACGTTGAGAGCCTCTGCTATCTGACCTAGATTTTAGAGCACCATATTTCCTCAACTTTTTCGATGCTATCGACGATAAGAGAGGTGGATGGGCGACTTGCATAAAGCAAGTTTTCGACGACTTCACGACCTTTACTGAATGCTTTGTGCCACTCAAATACTTGCGTTCGCAATAAAGTAGACTTCCCAATACACTTCTGCAACATTTTCAACGATTCCATTGTCGTAATTGCATTGGAAACACAAAATTTCAAGTAAACTCGTTAATTAACTTTTTTTCGATAGTCAATATCGCCAGTCAAACTTTTTGCGTCGTAAACAAACAGCTGTCAAACACACACTAATAAAGATAGGGCGCTCAAATTTCACACGGACATCAAGAAAGGTTGTACCAATATAGAAAAAAAAAGATTTTTTGCGGATTCAGTTTACGTGCGGAGTTTAAATGCACCAGTCCTGGTCAAATTTGATCATATGTTACTCTTCTCTCTGTAATATAAACCGAAGTTCTTCAATACACCGTTTTTCGGTGGTACTTAAATTTCTGCTTACATCAGACTGTTTACTATATAATTCACGTAACATAATAGTTGTTTCCGAAGTATTTTTCTTAAAATTTTTCCGGAAATATATTTTACATAAGTTTCTATTTTGTAATAACAAATACTCCCGCTTTTACGCAATCGTTCAGCTAAACCGTACTTTTTTCAAGTTATTATTATAGCACGTACATTAACGTTACGTTTTTCGACTTAGCAAGTGTTTATATGTTCCGGCAATATACTTCATATTTTCAATTAAAATGCATATGTGCTGTATATGTTCTTTTTTTTAGATGATGGGGAGAGAGACTTAAATTTCTACTCGAACTTTTCTTTCAACGCTTCTGAAATTACAGGTAAGGAAGTACAACTCCTAAAACAAAACAAAGAAAAGTCAAAGAAAGACGAGAGAAAAGGTACGCATTCATTAGACCGTTTTAAAAACAGACGCACGAATTAACGGATGCGCGTGCACATGCTCCAATCTACTTAAATAGCCGAAAAAGTCAATTAACTCTAAAATAGCGCGGACAAACGTTAGCCGTGCTCTTGAACATAGAGAAAATATTTTTATCGAGCCTCTCGTTGTGCAGTTCGCAATTATAGCGGTGTAAACAAAAACTGTTTTACAGCATGACCATTACAGTTGTATATATATATTGATGCACGCATACGGGTGTGTGTGCGCGCACACCTGGAGGCGTCATAAAATCTCCACACGTGTAAGTTTCGTGTATGCATTGCCGAAGAAAGTCAGCGGCAGGCGCGCGTGAAATTGGTCCGCAGTACGGTGAAAGAGGAAAAGAAAGAGCGAGAAAGAGAAATGGGAAGGGGGTCGAATGAAGTAAGAGGATGCATTACAGCTTTGAATGTCGAGTTATATCGTTGCGCAGCGTATTATAACTACGAGAAAGTCTCCACTATGTATTATATATATCACTGCTCTCGCTGTTCCATTACTGGAGTGCAGCTCTTGTTAATACGCGATATTCCTATATAATACACGTATACATCACAGCGTTGAAGACAATTCGCGAATTCGGAATTAGAAATTTCTCTATACATGCACATACAGGAGCGTATTGTCGTAAAAACCTGGTATTAATGTTTCTTTCAGTTACGGTACTACCGTAATATTTATCGTATTTATCGATTGTTAAAAATACGTTGATTTTTGTAAGCTACTAAGAGTATATATATATATATAATAACTCGAATATAATAACGAAGAGAAATCATTCAACTGCCACGCGCGATAATTTGGGAAAAGTCTTGGCGCATAGTAATATTCTCATGGTATATGAATATGTGCATTCTTCAAAAATGGATTTGAAATTAAGCCCGTAGAGTTCTTTTTTTCTCCACAGAGCATTCGGCGCAGATATACTCCAGTATTTTACGAGACCGCTCGCAATTTGCTCGCTAAATGACAACTGTACATAATAAAACACAGCTCGATTATTGTTGGAAAAAAATGTAATAGTTTCACATTGAGCTCCTTTACTACATGCATACGTATAGACAATTTCCGGCGGCTATATTATACGGAATGCGTTTAATCCAGGCAAAAGGGTGAAAGACATTTTATTATGGCGATGGATAGCGCAATTCCGATTGCTTGCGGGCGTGTTTGCTTTCACAATTCTTCCACCTCTGGCTTGCCTCTCTCCCGAGGCGATTTTCATCTAATCCCGTCTCGTGCAATAAACTGATAGAGATTCCTCGACTTCCCATAGTGGTTATTCTCAACCCGCATTCAGAATCTAAAACTATATTCAATTGTCCGATATATATATATATATATATATATATATATATATATACTCGGAACAATATAAAATCAATACTTTAATCGACCCACTCATGACCGATTGCCACGTTTATATGATAAAGTATAAAATTATGCATCGCTATTACAGCATACTCTTACTTTATACAGATTTAAAGGAAGAAAACCAACTGTTATTATTGTTCTAGATCCAAAGAGATTGAACATGAAATCTAATATAAAATAATACCGAATCATGAATTTGATATAGTATATATTATATCTCGCTTGCTCATTGGGAAGTGAAAGAGTATTTTGTCAAGAATAACTTTTCGTTATTCTTCGAATCGAATAAGAATAAATTTTCGTTAATCCTAGCGCTTGATAAATATGAGTAAATATAAAACTTTAGTGAGCAAAATTTATGGTCAAAAAATTAAAATTAAAATCAAAGAAACTCTTCTTTACTGCTGTAAATACATATATACGATGCAAAAAGATAATATAGTGGGTCTACAAGTAAGTTTCCAGCATTTGTTAAGATAGCGTCACCAGTGGATCCCGGGCAGAAATGTCAAACGTCATGTATTATATCAGTAGGTTATATATCTGTCAACAACTTTGCACCATTATATTTGAGGATTTCTTTCCGTGTCGTTTATTTTCTGGATGCCAAAATCATGGCAAGTTATCAGTAAAACCAAATAAACGTCATTTGCGGGAAGCGCTGCTTCTATTCTTTAATATGAGGAAAGGTGTCGTCAAGGCCTATCGTTTGCCTTGAAAACTTATGGGGCCAAATATATTGGTGAATCGGCGTGCCGCGAGTGCTTTAAACGGTTCAAAAGTGGTAATTTTGAAGTTGGCTAAGGATCGCTCAAAAGCCGAAAAGTTTTGAAGACGAGCAATTAGACGCTTTGATGATTGAGGATCCGTGTCAGATTCAAGAACTATTGCATCATTGTTGGTCACGCAAAAGCTATTTCCTAGCGTCCAAAGACATTGGGATTCATTCAAAAGTTTGGAAACTGGGTGTCGAACGAATTGAAACAAGAGAGCGGCAATCGGTGATTTTGTAAGTCCGAAATTTTGCTGCAACGGTATAAAAATAAGTCATTTTTGCATCGTATCGTCATTGGTGATGCACAATTTATTTATTATGATAACCGTAAACGCAGAAAAGTGTATACAAAGTACGGCGACCCAGATCAGTCGACGCCACAACGAAATATTCACGTAAATAATGTCATGCTCGTATACTACGAACTGCTTCCTTGTGGTCAAATCATAAAGGGACTATTGTATCAAACCCAACTTATTCGTTTAAAGCGGGCATTACAGAAAAAACGGTCAGAATATGAGACCAAGCATGAGCCTGTCATTTTCCATCACGATAACGCTCAGCTACATGTTGCGGCTTCGGTCAAAAACTATTTGGAGAATAATGGATAGGAATTCTGCCTCGTCCGCCTTACAGTCCAGACTTGGCATCATCATGTAACTACCACTTGTTTCGATCAATACAGAATGTTTTTATAGAAATACACTTCAGTTCAGTAGAAGGAATCCAAGATTGGCTTGATACGTTCTTGGGCTCGACAAACGACAAATTTTTTCGGTCCGGAATTTATAAATTGACAGAAAAATGAGAAGAAGTTACAGCTTCCGATGGATGATACTTTGAATAAAGGATATCTATCCATGTTTTCATAATAAAACCTCAGATTTTAAATAAAAAAGAGTAGAAACTTACTCGTACACCCAATAATTATATCGGGTAGATCGTACAAAAATCAACGGATTTACAATTTTATAGTATTTAGTATTTTATTTATTAATTCTTATTTTATATTTAAGGTATTTCGAATTTAAAAAAAACTAGGACGATGAAATACGTCGAGAAACGATCCGACTTTGAAAAGAAAACCGACCCACCGTTGAGACTCGAAGACACTTATTAAATAACGCTCTGAACTACATATTCGAGGTGACGATGGCCCGCAGCGCAGAGTGGAACGGTAAACGCCAAAGAAGCCGCGAGGTCATTCGCGCCCAGCGGACAATAGCTCATAGCTCTTTGCCAGTCGTCAATGTGGCGTAGAACTAGGTGTGCGATGTGCACGGAAGCGAGTAAAAAGCCGGAAGAAAGCCGAGCTCGCGCGGTGAAAATCTAACGGTATTGATATATGTATGCCTATATATACACGCACGACGGGGTCGCCTACATCTTTGATATGTACATATATATATATATATATATATATATATATATATATATATATATATATATACACGCACACAGCGGGGGCTCTTTCGTAATTCCGACTGCATATACGTATGCATATGCGTTTGCTTCATAATCGATGGCAAATATTAAAAGTGGCGTGAGTACACCGAGGTCGCGCACGGTGCGCCGAATGATATGGAAAGTTCATTGTTTTATGTACGTATATGCCCCTTCATGCCCTGCTCGCAGGACTATTTTTTGCTTTTTCCGTACCATTCATTAAGGCTTGCTTTAAGTTATTTTATCAAAAAATTGTTATTGGCTGTTTCGATATGTTCAACGAATCAGTTGATATATAAAGAATATCATATCAAAAAACGATGGCCTCCGCGTATCTTTTTAATTATTTAACTACTTTATACAAAGTATACGCGTTTTGCTATTCTTATACCCGTATAAATATAGAGCGCTTCGATAATCGTTTACTAGTAATACGCTTGTAATACTTTTTCAATATTGGTATTATTATCCTGATTACGTGTTTTAATAATAAAATTTTTTTAAATGCAATTTATCGATCTATGCCATCGAATTCATATACATAGATAGTACGCTATCTGACTATACTAAATATAGCATGGGAACGATTCGCGATAAGGCTTCCGTCAAAGTATTCGAGCGCTCTTTCAAATAGAATTTTGTAATTTTGTAATGTTTTAAACGATGTTCAAATAATTTTTCATTTCTATGGATGCATTGATTTAATCAAGTAGATAAGAAAAGACGTTAAACACAAAATTACATGTATTTTTAAATATTATTGTATTAATAATAGAAAAATTCAAATTCAATGATAATCTGTCTATTCAAAGTCAAAATATATTATACATCTATATATATATATATATATATATATATATATATATATATATAATAAATTATTTTTTGTTTATGTTTAAATAAGTATTAACTATCAAAAATATATTTTAATTTTTATTATCAAACTCCTAATTGACTTTCAGAGTTTTAAAATATGTAAGACTGATTAGAATTTCAATGATTATTACACTTTATATTTATTAAATGATATTGTGTACAATTACATTAAGCAGTCTATAAATTTTGGTGATCAATCATTCTGAATTTGAGAATAAGTTTGATTGTTTGAAAGTCTGATTTCAAATGATAAAAACCAACTAACGTACTATACTTGCATTATCTTCAAGTAATCAATTTTTTTAGCATACTGTTGAAATTAGTATTGTTAAATATTCAAATGGATATAAGCAGAAAATCTACTATAAAATTAATATAGGTGTTTTGTAAAAAAATTTACCGATTACAACAAATAATTATGAGAACATCGGTTAAATAATAATAAACATAATAGCGCCTTATTTCATTATCTGCATAGTTAACAGCTTTCTTTACAAGCCGATTCGTAACCGCATTTTTCGAACTTTCTCCATGGGTTAACGAACCGAAATTTTGATGCAAATAACCGAGAACGGAATGAAATAGATAGAAAAAAACTCCAGGCGTTAGAAATCTACCGATTACCATGCGTTGTCATTACAGTAATAATAATTATGTATTATAGTAATGATTGCAATCAGTAATTTTTCGAGGTCCATCAAAATGTTATTAAAGGTTTCGGTTTGTAATCAGTCACTCGGGCTGCTTCCAGTGGGCAATAATAATTGCTTTCCTGTAATTTAATATGCCATCGAGCAAAATATTTCAATAGTAAATTATCAAGTTTAAAAATCAAATAGTAAAGGAATAGAGTACATTAGTAATTTCTTATATTATACAAAAAGTAATTTGATCAAAATAAAAAATTAAATTCCATCTCCTATAGATTTCTTATTAAAATATCTAGAAAACTCGAACGGTATATCGTGTACGTGCGCGCGTATGCGTACAACAATCGCATATTACGCAGTAGAGCGAAAAGAGTTCGGCGGCAAGTTCAGTGTGAAATTTCTCCGTGGCACTGCAAAAGCGATCTAGCTTAGTGTTGGCAGCTTCGGCTGTTATATTCGTTGAGCCAACTTTCACATCACGCCTACTCCATACATACAGAAAGTACATATTAACACTCACTTTATATTTGCGCGCGCGCATGTGTGTGTCTGTGTGTGTAATCACGTTAACCGCTTATATATTTACAGCGGAGACCACAACGGAAAGTTCGCGAGCGCTCTCCAGAAGGAGAGACAGAGAGAGAGAGAGAGACAGAGAGAGAGAGAGAGAGAGAGAGAGAGAGAGAGAGAGAGAGAGAGAGAGAGAGAGAGAGAGAGAGAGAGAGAGAGAGAGAGAGAGAGAGAGAGAGAGAGAGAGAGAGAGAGACAGAGAGAGAGAGAGACAGAGAACAAAAGCAGGGATTCGGTAAACATTTTTCGGGGCCAAAGTCACTATCGGTTTCAATGCCAGTGTCGAAAGCTCCGCGACGCCACGTGTGTTAGGCACTATAATATTTCTCGCTTTTTTCTTTTTTTGCTCTTCTTTGAACGACTTGTACAAAACTAGTATAATAAAGAAATAGAAAGAAAAATTTCGGTGAAGATCCAGGAGAACTTGTTTATGTCATCAAGGTGTGGAAATAAAGTTTTGTTGACTAGCCTTTTATTGGAGAACATGTATACATACTTTATAAATTTGTCAGGATGGTTCTTATTCAATATATTTTATGTTATTTATAAATAATTTTCACCACATGTAATGTTAAATTTCATAATTTTTCAACGTTTTTTTAGATGACTGTGATGCGTAGCACATTTATATTAATGATTTTCAACTTTTGAATTAAATTTAATACAATCTTGATGCAAACTGTCCGATAAGAATACATATATAAAACAATATTTTGTAGAATTATTTTTTAAATCTTAATAAATAAATTGAATACTCAAGTTGCAAAGGGCATTTTGTTAAGAAAAATTCATACATATCGTAATATTGAGACTTCGACTTTTTAAACATGTCGAAGACGCAGTCTTCTATAGGATTCATTGCACTCAAATTTAAGTCTTAATATAAATTAAATATTTGAATTCGTTAAAACAAACTTTAAATAAAACTAAAAGGTTTAAAATTAAAAGTAAATTAAGAATTAAATTAATTTGAAACCATACATTCGAAAAAAATGATAAAAAATTAAACGACAAAGAAAAAGATTAAACGTACTAAACAATTAAGTTAAAAAATAAGTAATAAAAATAATAAATGATTTAATTGAAATAAAAAGTCATAACAACACTTTCAAACAATATTAAAGATTGAATTTTTAATTAAAAAGAAAAGCGTGTCGACTTCTATAAATGAAAGCTTCTGATAATATTTAAGCGACTTAGATAGCCTGGACAAAATAGGTTATGTAATTTCGGTTAAGGTTAGATGTGTTTACATTGCAAGTTAATGACTTAATGAACACGTTAATGACGTATATGAACACGTGCTCTCTTTTCATGGAAAACTTCATATTCAATATTATAATTTGCACTGTTTTTTTTTTTTTTATTAAAGTTAAATTTCTTACTGATCTATATTTTACAAATTCAGTCTAATTCAATTATGATCTTATATTTTTTACTTTGTTTTTAAATTTCTTATCAATTTAAAAATTAAAAATTATACTTATGTCGACTGTTTTTCATTAAATTAATAAATATTTTTATTGGTCAACAATATATATATATACTATAATATATTATACTAAAATAATGACATGTCCTTGTTTATGAACGTCCCCGAAGAATCTGAAATGAAAAGTACTACTGAAAATAAAATAAAATTAGATAAAAAATTAAAAAGAATAAAATTAGCAAAAAGAAGTTATATTCTATGTTAGCAAAGGAGAACCTGATTACTTCGACCACCTTAAATTTAAATTTTCCTTTGATACCGGCATTTCGAACCGCTACGGCGGTGCATCTTCAAGGACCAAACTTGAAGTTAGTTTAACTGAAAAGATATTAAGAATAAACTTCAGGGTATGACATAAAAATATATCTTTTTCGTAAGATTAAATCTGTATAATAGATATAGACGCATAGATTTAGCATATAAATATGGAATAGACAGTTATAGAATATTTATATGGAAAATTTAGATATAATATGAATAATATATATTATCCAGATATATAATTATAAATCATTCTGTTAATTCTGTTTATTTGATTTCATACAAATATACAATTAAATGTATTTATAATACATGTATATGTTAAGATGAGAAATAACGTATGAGTTCACAGTTTTACACGCGCAAATTTTTAAGCATATAATTTAGGTAGTTTAGAGAAATACGAATCCTTCAGTTTGTGCGTAAATGTCTTACACGATATTTTACGTTTGACGTTGACGTAAGAAATAATTATACCGTCAATTATTTATACTCAATCGTAATTATTATCTTACAGCAATAAACATCGATAACGATAATATATTTAAAAGAACATGCTACACTCGAACTTTCAAAATCCAGATAAAACTATGCGCATAATCTGCACTTAGTAGCAGATCAGAATGATTTTATCGGTTTATCAATGAAATTCGAAAGACCGCGTGAAAGGGAGAGGGGGAGGGCAGTTGCAGCAAAATATATTTATTTAGTCCACCGAATACATGCATTTAATTAAAAGCTAAAAAAGAAACAGGAACAGACGCAAAGCTTCGCCAAGCAGTGCGCATCTCACCGAAAAACGAAACATTTCACGCTGCATCAATTCAGTTTATCGCGATTCAGGTTGCATATTTCATGCGCGGGCCGGACCGTTGCGTCGCGTCGCCTCTCCCGCGGGCGGAAGCAAAAAGAAAAGTAGACGCGCAGTCGTATATGCATATGCCGACGTGGCGCGCACTTATTCCTTCTGAAATCCCAATTTTGAGCATTAGTCAATCATGAAGCCCCGTACGTATACCGTTAACCGCGGCTCGCCGCGTGCTGCGCCAAAGAGCGAGGCGTAGCACATGTCGCTTCCCCTCTCCTCCCGCGCATCGCTCATTCGTTATAAGAGAGTAGGTTGCACGTGAGCACGATGCGTGCGTGCCCGCGCGTAGCTTTATAATTCGAACGATTAGGTCTTCCTTGCGCATGCTTCATCGAGAGGGCTCATTAGGATTCGAGTTTTTCGTTCGTTGTGACGTGTAACCGAATCAAAAACAATTTGTTTTTCTTGCTGTTCTTTGTTTTACATACTCGTATCAAACGGCTGCGTATAATAAATTGTGGAAAGTTTACGCACACTGATTTAGGTTGAGAAATAGATTTAGGCACACGGATGTACAGATCAAATGAAATTGATCAGTTTACAATTATGCATTGGTTCGAAATAACTTGTTGAGCGAGAAGCAGGTTGGAAAACAAGACAATTACGAGGGATTTTTCATTTTTAGTATTGAAGTCTTATACAAATTTCAATTGTTTTTAAATCTTTCCCCTCGTATTTTTACACGAACCTTCCTCATAAAAAACTGATTGCAAAAAAATTCTTGACTACTTTTTACCTCGAATTTTCGTTCGTCGTGAAATTGTTAATCGAAAAGTTAGATTTCTTTTCTTCTAAAAAATTCTATTGCCAATAAACAAGCATTCATATATTTTTATATTTTTCACGCATCTAAAACTTTCACTTGCCTGTATACATATATCAGGAATGAGCAGCTTGAGCTAAAAAACAACAGAACTCAGGACACAGGAATACGCTGCCGCAGTGAATTTTCGAGCAAAATCGGCAGTACCGGTACTCAAAAGTAACGATAGTACCAGTAGTGTTTAGTTTCGGCAGCGCGAATAATAATAAACGAGACGATTGTTTCTATGTAGATCCGTCGATATAGTAGATGTGCAGTCACTCGCAGATTGCGTTCGTGCAGCCGGGCACCCTTTGACCCGCTCGATACGAAGACGCGCGATCAGTCGACTTCTTGGGCGGAGAATATACGAAAGAGAGACCCGTTAATCGCTTGCGGTCTGTCTTTCAGCGCCGCAAAAGCAGTCTAAAAAACACTTCGAGAAACAAAGAGGCACCGAGTGAATCGTTGGACCGAAAAGTTGGAATGAAGACGAGCAAGTGGTGCGCGTGTTCCACTTTCGCCCCATCGTATGGCTGTATTATTTTAGGATTCAATGCAATGCCTGCATATAGCTCAAGTGTAAAACGCCAACACGGAAGATATTCTTCGATTTATACGCCACAGTGGGCATTGCAAAAGTATTGTACATAATTTATTAAATCTTAACACATCATGAGGAAATATGGACTTTATTTCATTTAAAATTATGCTTTAAAAGTAGAAAATTAAGATATGCCGTTATGTAATTTTTTTTTTATAAGCAATCAAGTCTTTATATAAAAGACTTATACAGCTGATAACTAGCTACATACATACGTCATACATTTACCGATATACAAAATATGGTGTTTTACATTTTTTAAATTAATAATTTACATTTTTCGAAGAATGCGCAGATACATTGACACGCTGCGCTATTAGGTTCCATTAAAAGACTTTCAATGTTAAGGGGAAGATAAAGTTTAAGTTTGCTCAAATTTTTAACTATTTCCAGCCTTTCAGCATCGTACAGGCTGCACTGCCAGAGGATACGATTAAGATCTTGAATTTCATTATTGCATGTGCATCTCGCGTTATCTATTATACCTACTCTAGCTAAAGATGCTGACAGGTTGTAATGGTCTGCCCTGCATCTGTTGATTGTTACAATTTTTTGTCGCGCGAGGTTAGATCTTTTGTACCAGGGTTCATTGCTGTTTGTATAAAAATTGGCAAAGTATTTTTTACCAATCTTTAAACCTTTTTCAATTACTATAGACCTTGTTTGATTTTTTAGACATTTATTATATTCCTCGTAAAAATTGGTAAATGGTAGAATTACATTTTGTTCTTGCTTTCGAGAGGCAGCTATTTTTGCAAGGCTATCCACACGTTCATTACCATTTATGCCTATGTGAGAGGGCACCCAGACAAAATTAATAAAGTATTCAGGATATAGAGACGAAAATTCATTGTATTTTTTTTTAATTTCTAGTGTATTGGGATTTTCTAACTTCTTAATATTTCTTGTTTAAAGTTTTTCTAGAGCACTTAGTGAATCGGAAAAGATTACATAGTTATAGTCTGGATTATCTAAAGCAATATCTAGTGATTTAGAAATGGCAGCGCATTCTGCCATATACACTGAGGCTGTTTTGTTAATAGGCAATAATATGCTTATATTTAGTTCGGGGCATCAGCAAGCAGCTCCAGTAG
This sequence comes from Sycobia sp. Sy_11, assembly GCA_018907035.1. Taxonomy (NCBI): domain Eukaryota; kingdom Metazoa; phylum Arthropoda; class Insecta; order Hymenoptera; family Epichrysomallidae; genus Sycobia; species Sycobia sp. Sy_11. Next base: position 1,376,036 of record JACCIC010000062.1, on the reverse strand, counting down.
ATATAGAGCTTTCCGACTTACTTCCGTCAGTATACATCGCGATTGCACTTATCGATTTTAAGAAATTGTCTATATTCATATTTGGATTTTCTGAATTTTTCAACGTTACTTCAAAATCTGTGTTCACAGGTACACATGTTGTAAGTATTTTATAATCGTATGAGTAAAAGTCGTAGGAAGTACATAAATCATTGGGGGATATAAGCGTTTTTTGTATACATTGATCTAAAAGCTTAGGTTTTCTTTTCTTATACCTTTTTTGGTTAAGTATCGTGTTGTATCTTTTTATATTCATATGTGTTAGTGATTTTTGATTTGACACTATCTTGGTAATGAAACATTTGCCTAAGAATTCCGCTCTATGCATAATCAGTGGCAGTCGAGATTCTGCGATCATAACAATTGTCGGAGTTGAGATTCGATACCCCAAGGCTGCTCTTATAGCTGCGAAATGAATTTTTTCCAGTTTTTGCTGATGTATTTTTTGAGTCGGAGAATACATAAAACTCCCGTAGTCTATTACTGAACGAACAAAACTCTTATAGAGAGTGATGAGGGTTTGCAGGTTTGATTCCCACCAAGTACCGCACAAAAATTTTATAATATTAATTGATCTTAAACATTTTTTATAAATATAATTGAGGTGCGGTATAAACGAAAACTTGTAGTCGAGTATAATTCCTAAAAATTGGATAGTTTCGCTAGATTTAATTTCGATATTATTTACTGTAATAGAGGTTTGGCCTGGATAAATGTGTTTATTATTGAATTGAATTAGTACTGTTTTTTCAGGAACTAAGTCGAGATCGATCATGCCTAGGTTAGTGTTTATAATATTAAGTGCTTTTTCGATTCCATTTCGACATTTTGTAAATGGAGAAAAGCTTGAGTAAATAGCTATGTCGTTAGCAAATTGTGAAGTTTTTATACATTTAGTAATATTTTTTAGAATGTCTTTTACATATATTATATATAAGAGCGGTCTTAATACGCCTCCTTAAGGTACTCCCTTACTAACTAGTCGGTAATTGTGTCGTGCAGATTCGGTATATACACATCTTTCACGCGTAACGAATTGTACAAATGTTAAGATTTTTTTGAGCAGTTGATTTCTGCTAGTTTTTCTAGATGAATATTGCAATTTACATTATCAAAAGCTCCGCGTATGTCCAGAAAAGCTGCTAAGAGTGACTTTTTTTCATAAATGTTTCATTTATATTTAAAGAGAGATTGGCCAAATTATCGATGCACGATTTATCCTTCCGAAAACCCGACTGGCTTTCTGGAAGAATATCATTGAACTCGCACCACCATTGTAATCGATTTTTGATTAGAAAAGAAGTTAAAGCTATAGGGCGTACGCCTTTACCATCTGGTTTATCAATAAAATGCACAAAAGAATTTTTCCAAGCGCTTAGGTAGTCATTGTTTAAGAACATTTCGTTGTAAATATCGAGTAAGATAAGGTGATATTTTATTGGTAAGTTTTTTATAACCTCGAAATCTATTCTATCTAAACCCGGGCTTGAATTGTTCTTCTTAGAATGGAGTGCAGTATTAAACTCATAAAAATCATAAAAAGTATCGAAAAATTCATTCTCGTTGCAAGGGGGAATTAGAAGGGTATCAGTATTAGCCCACGGGAGACTTATTTTTTCTAACATACAATTTATTTTGTCGTTTCTTTGCAGATTTTCTGGCGTGTGCGTGAGACGCGCTTTAATACATTTATTTTTTAATATTTTACATTTTTGCCATACATAGTTAGAATCGCACCTTAAATCTATAGTTTCGCAAAAATGCTTAAAATGTTCTTTCTTTTCCGTTTTAAAAGTTTTCGTGGCTATCGCATGGGCTTTTTTGAATGCAATTAAATCAGACATTACCTTACTATTCACCCACTTGCGATATACTTCCTTTCGTTTTCTTTTAACTTCATTACATAGTTCATTCCACCATGGAGCTGGATTTGTGATATTTCTTTTCTTATTCTTTTGTGTGATCGGGTTACTGTTTATAATCGCTTTAGTTATAGTCTGCACAAAAAATTCATATTTTTTGCTAGCTGTAAGTTCATTGTAAGTATTTCCTAAAAATTCACCATATAAATTATCTAGTTTTATTTTTAATTTACTCCCGTTTGTTCGAATAGTTTTAAGTTTGAAGGTTTTTCTTGTATATATATTTTTTTCAATTTGTACTTCGAATATTATTGGGAAATGGTCGGAGCCGTGCGTTTCTTCAAGAACTGAAAAATTTATTCTGTCGGAAATATTCATACTTGAAATAATTAAATCCAAATTAGATTTCGTACGGCTGTTTACATTTATATACGTGTTTGTATTGTTATTGTGTACAAATAACTCATGTTTATTAATACTATTTAAAAATCTACTACCATTTGTGTCTGTGTGAGCGCAATTCCACACTTGATTGTGTGCGTTAAAATCTCCGACTAATATCGTATAATTATTGTTATTTACATTGTTTACAAGCATGTCCCATTGCATTTGGGAGAGCAAGGAACCCGGTGTTCAATAACAACAGATAATTTCAATCGTCGGGTTTATATTTGTAATTTTAACGCCGCATATTTCTACAGAGATATCAGGAGACTTTAAATCTAAAATTTCAATATATGCTATGTTTTTTCGAATTAATATGAATATACCTCCACCTCGAGAATGAAGTCGATCCTTACGAAAAATGATGAAGCCAGGGAAGCTGATGTTTTTTCCTCTTTCTTGGTCTTCTGTGAGCCAGGTTTCCACACATATAAAAAGATCTATATTGGCAAGTAATAACGGGAGTTCTTGTATACGCCTATTAAGTGTTCTCGCATTCCAAAATAGAAGTTTTAGAGAGCCAGATGTTTTTATATTTGCGTCTGCCATTTTTATTGAGATATTTAATTTTTTAATTGAGATTTTTACTTTGCAAGCTTGGTTTTGAGAGGTCTTCTTGTGAACTGATCGTGTCGTCACTACTATTATCGTTTTCTTTTTTCTCATTTAAGCGTTTTAAGATTCTAGTGATACGGCCCTTTAAGTTTTTATTTACAGTAGTATCATGAATATTTGCAAGCATAGCAATAAGTGCTTGGATATCCGTAGTATAATTTGCTGCGAGATTTTTTACTTGTTTGTTGCCAACATTGAATGAGAAACTGTGCGGTATTTTCTATATTTAAAGGATATTTTTCCATATTAGTATTATACAGACTTTCAACTGCTAGTAATTCGGCCATTATTTCTGTCATTCCTATTTTTTGAGTAGCTTTACTTTTTTTAGATTTAGGTTTTGCATGTTCTGAGCTCGATGAGGTGGATGGAGCAGGAGGTCTTTTAAAGGGACCAGACAGTAAGAACTTCGAGGCTTGAGATTCTGCTTGTGATTTTAGAGCATCTGCTGGATGAGGTAAATCAACTGTTTCCATATTCCTAATGATTAAGCTTGAAGGAGTCGAAATATTCGTGGAATTCTCCTTCGTCTCCATTGTTGTTGTTGTGTCTTCACAGGTGCTCATATTAGGAGCGCCATTTATTATTAGCGGATAATCATTAGGTGTATTCTCTTCTAAAGTATTCGAACAACGCTTAGCAATGTGGCCGTCCATTTTACAAACAAAGCATTTTAATTGAGCTGTGCTAGGATATATGTAAGAAGTAACGCCCTCGTATCTAATTTTTAATAGCTCAGGTAGTTTTTCAACATCTTTGGGTTCAATATAGGTTTGTCTTCTGGAAATTAAGACATGCGAAAATCCTTCTTCTGCGAGAGATGCCTTTAAAGTAACTATAGGCGCAATGCGCTTTATTTGTAAACAATCTATTGCATCCTCGAGTGCAGAGTGAGGAATTACAGGAGAAACATTTGAGAATATAACTCTTTGATGTTTATTAACTAAAGGTCTCAGCGTAGTCTCAGCCTCACCAATTTTTATAGTTTTGTGACTTTTAGTCAGGTTTTCTACAATATCATTACTCGCAAGGTACAAACATATTCTATTATTTGATATCCTTGTAGCATAGAATATTTTTTTTTTTCCACAATTTTAGCAACTGCACTTGTATAGTCCGTGAGAGTTAAACCGCCTACACAATCAATTATCAGCCCTTGGTCACGTTTAGGAAATTCTTTTTGTGCTTTTGATGCATAACTAGATTTAACTTCATAAGAGAAAACTTTTGACTCACTCACTGGCGTCTGCCTAAATTCTGTAAGAGACATATTTAAATCACAGTGTGATTTTGCACTCGCGAGAATGCCGAATTTTGCGGGCTAAGCTCGCCCGGAATATAATAACACGAAGCGATAGTAAACACACGTGTTGTCACTTTGAAGCCTGAACTTCGAATCCTTATGTAAATTATAAAAAAGAATCTTATTTCTAAATCATTATTGTTTGTCTAAAATTATACTGATTAATAGTTTTATATAGAATTTTTCTTCCTTTCTTCTGTATCCTTATCGAGATTTATTGTACTTGTTTTGTGATTTTTATCAAATACTTCACACTTTGTATGATTTCGGCTTTGTTTAATTATTTATTTATTTATCAATATAATACAAAATTCACTTGTAGAATTTTAATTATAATTTTAATGAAATATTATTTATTTTCTATCTGAGAATGATATAAAAGACAAGGCAGCTCTCAGTACATTAAACAAATCTTAGTGAAACTATCTAAGTATCTTTATTAAACACTCCCTGTACTATCTCAATTATTACTGTTGAAGTCGCTTAGAATTCAAAACTAGGTTTTTGATATCACATACACAGTGGGGTAAACAAAACAGTAATGTTAAAAGCTTTGAGTAGTCTGATGTCGAAGACAAACGAGTCTAGATATACCGTACATAGGCTGTGATAATACGTATTTACTAATTCATACATTGTGTATGAAAGAGGTATGGATCCATACGATAAATGGTAGAAAATATGCGGACGCTACGGAAGTTCAGAAGAAGACCGAGTATCGAACTATATATCATAAAATGCAGTTAGCGTGAACACTGAGATAAGCGGAAAGATATATATTTGCTTGCTGTGGAGCAAAAAAAATTGACAAACGAGACATAACAAGATACAGTGTAAATGTTATCATGGCAACATGAATGAAGAATATGGCATATCGGTTCGACGATGACCGAGCGACAACGGTAGATGAGAAGATTCTTGTTGAAATCGGTCCTTGGATAGTAAGAAATAACTATAAGGTAAGATTTTCTAAACATAAGTGCAATTGTAAATATCTTTGTAGCATAAAGAGAGTAGCTTGGTCGGAATAGATTCTGCGGATCGTGCTTGTAAAATATAAAACATAGTTTTGTATGCTAAAATTGATCAAAACTGAGCCTAGTGCTAAAAATTAGAAATAAAAGCAATCGTGCTGGAAAACGTTACAAGTGCTTTGGAGTAAAATGTTTATGTGAAATATGGTGATTATACAAGAAGCTTGTTCACTCACATAGGGTTATGCAAGTCTTGTATACTATTCAAGACGAAAAGATCAACGAGAAATATTAGAAAAGATGCAATATACTGCATCATCTCTATCTTATCGACATCGTCTCTAGATTATCGAGTAAATATCGTTGCAAACATCTTATTAGCAGAATCTAAATTACCTTTTATATTCAAACGCACATAATATTTATTTAATAGTTACACTTATAAAATTCTTTTCAATTCATGCACAGTTATATAACAAAACAATTAAAAATCTTACCATAAATTTAAAAAAATAAACAGGAGCGTAAATACCTATCTGGACAATGTATATAAAAAACTGTATAAATAACACAAAATTCATATATTCGAAAAAATTATAATGCATATATTTTTCCATAAAGTATATCAATAATGCGCATACCAATTAACATAGACATCGGAAAAGTACCAAAGAAAACTAATCTTAACTTAACTTTGAGTAATATATTAGATATTAACGATTCGCTTCCACGATTTACCGATGTGAATAAAATATCCCAAATCAATCAGTAAAAGAAGAAAAAATGCTGTTAAAGAATTCATAAAAATTGCCTTTAGTGATGCATTAGGCGAAGCTCTCCAAAAGATACTCTTATTTTACTTTTATGTCTCAAATCCAAAAACTTACATCTTTGAAATAATTCAAAAATATTTCATGGAAATAAAAAAATTAATCTGTATTGGGTCCCAGCCCACACAGTAATCCAATTCAATCAAGAAGCTGATAAAATTGCGAAAATAGTTACTCTGTGGGAACATGACAATTCACTTTACATTCGATTTTTCGAGTATCGAGATTCTTTTAAAAAACATTGTTATGGTAACTTAAATCCGAATCGATCTGCACAAGTTCAAGGGATAAACAAAGACATTAAATATTTCCAATTTTATTTAGAAAAACAGTACTGTGTCCGGGTATTCCAAAAAGGATTACTGCGAAAATTTTCTGTATTGCGTTGTTACATTATACAATATGTCCAATGTATTATAGGATCAATGCCAATTAAAAGTCTTATCTATATCATCTGGTAATATCCTTTCTACGGTAAACAAAGATCTTGATCGTTGATAAAATGAAAAAGATATGAATTGTTCTCCCATTAAGTGTGCAAATAATATTATACTAGTCAAATGTAAAAGCTTGTGATTAAATCGTTAAGTTCCTCGATTAAATGTAATTTGACAATTTGATTATACAATATTAATTGTATAAAAGTTATGTAAATCTCTAATATACAAGAGTTACTTATAAGTACATATATAGTGTTTTTATACGATATTCGGTACACATAGTATAATTAATTTTGTGGCTATATAACTCTGAATAGAGAGTGAAATACTTAAATACAAAAAGAAACACTGATATGAGATAATATGAGATGAATGGAAGTAAGCAATCACGGGACGGCTCTTTAGGTTATTAATGTACATAATATTATATATTTGACCTTAGTCGCATGTTTAATATTATCTTTATATTGAAAAAATTTGAAAAGAATTAAATATTAAATAGTAAATTGTATAATCAATTTTTTATAACTTGTTCATAACTGTAAATATTCTGACTCTTACAGATTTTTAATTTTAAAGAATTATGTACGTAACATTATTGGTTATTCCATTATACTAAGAGGTTTAAAAGTTGGTCTTTTGAATCAATCAAGTTGGTTCTTTTGAAAAATAATATATACATTTTATATTTTTATTTTGAATACAAAATGCAAATTTTTAATACTAGAAATTTCAAAACCATACAATTTATAAATTTTATACACGTTTTTATACTTCCAAAAAAAGATTAAAACAAGCTAATATATAATTTTATCGGTTTTATAGTCTTTTTATAAACTAAAATTAGATCCCACTTCACATAGACCTATAATATAAATTAAAATTGAAATCGTGTGTTTTTTCATAGATACCTTGAAATCTACGCCATTACTATTATGATTTTGTTTTTTCACGAATGCCTACCTATTTAATGTAATAAAATATGTTCTATTTGTTGCTATTTACAGATCACTTTTTCTATTCTAGTTCCAGTCTTTTCCTACTACTGTTATAGATAATACTTGAATAAGTATTAAAAAAATAAAGACGACCAACCTTAATAATGCCAAGAAATGTCAACCTTGTTATTGCTTTAGCTACTGTTAGGTAATTGCTCACACAACGTGATTACATTTGCAGATGCGTAATTATTTGAACTTTAAAATTCCAAACAATTAATTTAGTTATTTCTAAACTGAGTCTTTTATATTCCTTTAATTTTCAGTTCATCAATATTTAAATTCAAGAAAGGTTTATCTATTTCTTAGTGAATTGTAAATTTTGGTATATTATTAATATTATTTATAATTTAGAAATATTTAATGTTATTATTATAAATACTAATAATTACAATTATTAATTTCATTGATTAATATAATATTGATATAATTTCTATTGGTTACCTTTTGTTCATTTATGAATATATTATAAATTATAAACATTAATCCATTTTTTATAAAGCATACGTTAAATTTTTTGACGTTATTTATTAATATGCGTTCTTGAATACTGTAATAATTATGAATTTTTTTATTGTTAAATTTTAAATTTAAATAATCCCCATACGTTCCACGATGTATAAAAATTGAATTGATTTACCTAATATTGATTGCCCAAGCTAATGGTTATAATCAAACGTTTTCAATGAATTAAAGCCTATAGTAGTATTTTAAAATTCATAGACAATGTTTTTAAATATAATCCTAATACCACGATGATTATCTAAAAATTGAACAACCTTCGTTTTTTTTCTTACCTTATACAACAGAAAACTATAAAATAATTAATGGGAGGATTACAAGTAAAGCATACATTATGTAAGAATAATTTATTTATAAGTAAACAAAACATTTTTCGCAAATTCTATTGAAAACGATGTTTTGATTAGTATAAATTAAACAAATTCTTATATAAAAGCATTATGATAGAACGAAAATGCAAGCATTCATTAATTATGAAAACGGTATTACTAGTCCAGGCGAATTAGATCGAAAATGGCCGACTTACCAATATTTTCTTCAACGCCTATTTTTTTGCATTAAATGATAGCTGAGGATGTGTAGAATAAGACCCTAAATTGTCGGGTTCGTAACCCATCGGTGACGCCTTTATTTATTTTGCAAAATAGCAAAAAAAATGCACTTTTTTACTTTTTCTTCAATAGTTTAAATAATATTGCTCTAATCGAAAAATGTTTCGTATAAAAGTTGCGCAGGAGATCATTCTGAAGGAAAGTACGTACATTAAAATCTTAAAAGTCAACTTTTCTATTGTTAAATAAACAATGAAAATGGAAAAAATTTTCGATAATCAAAGAGTTATAGAATTTGTTTAAACAATTGAAATTCAATAATAATGGCGCAAATAGATGTTTCTTTTTCTACTTATACTGTGTTTCAAATTACAAAGTGTACTTTCAATATGGCGACCAGTTGCAAAATTATGCAACTGGTGGCCATGCGGCTGGAAATTTTTTAATGCAGTAAAATGCAATTCTCAGAGAATATTAATAGTAATCAAAGCTGAAAAAACCAGATTTTGAAACAAAATATTTATATTGTTTAAAGTGAAAAAGGCCGTTGCTAGGGACGATATCTTGGAAGTTACTCATTTACTCATGCTAAAATATTGAAACAAAATGCATTTTATTACGTTTAAAAAAAGAAACATACGAATCAAAATTCATACGATCAATAGAAGTTGAGAAAAGTTTTGTTTAAACTATTCTTTTTTACTTGCCATTTAATTAACATTGTAACTTGAAATTTGGTAAGATGCAAGTATAAAGGTTAATCTATCTTTACATTTATTAATACATTCTAAATTATTAGTAATAATGTTAAAATGTAACATTTGTAAAAAGTTGTTTTACGCGTGGCATCAGCGACGGCTGGCGGCGGCTTATCTCTCCTCGCGTCGACATCGCGGCACCGCCTACTGAGTATGTGCACATTCGCGCACTACATCACAGAGATACATACAAAATACATACAAACTTTAAATAATAACTCTTATAAATTTTTAACACCCTCCTTCTGCGAATTAACACCAAATCTTAAATATCAATTTTTCTTAGACGAAATAATATCTGCCATTACTGACAGTACTCCCTCGACAAAATACAAGGATAAACTCTCTACAAATAGTAAACAAAACCCAGTTAAATGGTGGGATTCAGAATGAGAGCAAATCAAACGACTAAGAAAAGCCTCATTCAACAGATGGCAATTTACCGGTAAAATGGAGGATTATATTGAATACAAAAAAAGAGTAGCCATAGCAAAAGAATTTTTTAAGAAAAAGAAAATAGAAAACTTTATTACATTTGCGGAATCGCTTAACTTCAACACAAATAAAAGCTACGTGTGGAACACTATAAAAATTTTTAAAAATAAATACTGTAAGATAAAATCACCCAGCTTAATTAATTACAATAAAGTAGACCAAATCCATACAGCAATTGATAAAATCGCGTCACCATGGGTTTCCAATGATGCGGCTTGGCTACGCAACTGCACGGAAAATCAATTCTTAAGCAATCACTTCCAATTTACAGAACTTAATATTGCCCTAAGCTCTAGAAGAAGTTCCTCATCTCCCGGTATGGACGGCATAGATTACGAAATTTTAAAAAATATGCCATTCAAATACCAGCTTATACTACTTGATATATTAAATGAAATGTTTGACAGTGGGGACTTTCCGACAGATTGCAAAAAATATTTTGTTATTTTTATTAATAAAACAGATGGATTAAATCTCCGTCCTATAAGTCTTTCGTCATGCATATGCAAGTTAATGGAAATTCTAATAAAAAACCGACTACAATGGTGGATTGAAAAAAAGAACCTCCTACCAAATACACAATCCGGTTTTCGAAAAGGACAATCAACCTCAGACAATCTGGTTCAATTGACTTTAAAAATCGAAGAGGGCTTTAAAAAAAACAGCATACTTTAGCCATGTTTCTAGATGTCTCGAGTGCTTTCGATAATGTAAATTGCGAAATACTACTTAACATTTTAGCAAAAAATCAATGTCCTCTGAAGCTTATCCAATTTATTAAATTTTTAAATTACGAAAGATATATATACACACAAATTACACAAGATTCACAGAGAAAGTGTTATAAAGGACTCCCAGAAGGAGGTGCTTTAAGCCCATTACTCTTTAATTTGTACATAGCAAACATTGAAAAAAAACCTACCGAAAAGTTTAATCGTTTCCAAATATGCCGATGATATTCTGTTGTTAGTAAAAAAAAATCCATAAATTCCTGTACTTCCATAATGCAAAAAGCTATAAATACAATAACGATAGGACTTGAACCTTCAGCGAATAAAACTATACTGATACATTTTAATAAGGACTTACGGTAAAACTAAAAATGGACCTTCCCAGCGACTATCAATTAACTATATCAGATTGAAAATGTAGTAAATAAGCAATGCTCTTTATAATAAAAATAGGCAGTTATGACACTCATCACTACTATTATAGATTACGCATGGTTTACGGTAAAATCAAATGTTAATCTAGTCTGATCCTAGTTCCGGTCCCACTTTTAATAGCATTTTGAATAGGGAACGAGCTTAGAAGGTATACCAAGCTAGAAACTAGACTTTCCCTAGAAATTAAGCCAATAATAAATTATTCTAATTTTGTTTCCTCGATTAAGTCAATAATTTTTTGACTCTTTAATATTTATTTATTTAAAATAAAAAAATATATTTACGTATTTAGGTGACGCATACCATTTAATTAGCATTCATAAATTATTTTCTAATGACTATTTATTACGACGATTTATCAATTAACGTTTAAATATCACCTCCGCTGATATGAAAAAAACGATGTAGTATGCAATAAAACGCATTATGTGTAAGCATATGCTCTTAATATAATAAAATTTATAAGAGGCATACACATAAGGCCTTGACTACAAAAAACATCGTTCTTTCCAATATTAGAAAAAGTTGAGGAAATCTAACTAGAATCCAAATAGAAAGCCTAACCATTTCCTGAATTCTCCTACTTGGCAGATTCTGCCTAGAAAAACGCCATTCTTTCCAAAGTAGGGAGAAGTTAAGGAATTCTGACTAGATCCAAGATAGAAAGCCTGATCATTTCCTTAAGTTTTCTACTTGTAAAATTTTGACTAGTGGAAACACGTATTTATTTCTAACATCAATAAAAGATAAGGAAATCTGAATAAATTCGAGAAAGTAATAATTAATATAAGATGATTATTAGATGATCGAAGGGAAATCTAACTCGGATCTGGCGAGATTTACCTACATGAGGAAATCATCAGTAATACTGACTAGGATCTAGCCCGAACTAGGGATATACCGAGTATATTTCTGCACGGGATATCGCGAAAAATTAGAAAAATTACAATATGTAGCAATACGACTCGCACTAGGATACCGCACGAGCACGCCTACAAATATACTCATAGCTGAGTCTAAACTTACTTTTATTGAACAAAGAACCGAGTTTCTATATTGATGTTATCTCTCAAAAATTATGTCCAATTCAAGTCTGCCGGTATTTAAAACTGTTCATAGTGCATACAATTGTTTGAAAACGAAAAAAAAGAACAAATCTTCATCAATGGAATTAAAAATATTATTAGATACAAAAACACTATTAAGATTCAAAATCACTATAACCTGTATACTGCAGATTATAAAACCATTATAACGAACATTGAAGTTGATACCAACTTCGGGACGGAATTAAAAAAGGGTAAGGATCCCAATAACCAAATAAAAGGATATACTGAAAAATATCACTGTCAATTTTCACTGATTGTAGTAAAAGAGAGGGCGGTAAGGCTGTAGGTGCAGCTTGGGTTTCCAATAATATGAATGTTTCTATTCAAAAAAGCATCTGCAATGACGCGTCCATTTTTACGGCGGAATGTTTAGCGATCAATGGCGCACTAGATATGGCAATAACACACTCTAAACAAAATTTAATCGTTTTCTCCAATTCCTTAAGTGCGCTTCAAGCATTGAAATCCACAAAATTAAGTATTAAACTTAACTCGTATATACATGAAATTAAAAGAAAGGTATTAGAGTTCCAAAACAAAAACATAAACAATAGCACTGTCAAAATTACATGGATATCAGCACACATTGGTATCCGTGGAAACGTACAAGCAGACGTGTTAGCAAAAAACACAAATACATTAGAACCAAATGTAAATATTCGTCTTCCTTACTCTGATTTCAGGAAAAATTTTAAATCATATGTAATAAATAAAACTAAAAATAAGATTTTAAGTATGATTGAATATAAAGGAACAGAATAATTTCAATTCTTTTATAAATACAGCAACAAGTCATGGTTCAATAACTGTAAATTACGCAGAGAAAATATTGTAATGATCAATAGAAGCCGAGCAAACCACTATAATCTCGCCGCTTCTTTAGCTCGAATTAATATTATAGATAAGCCTGACTGTGCATGCAATACTGCAGATCATGATCTGGACCATGTCCTGTGGCAATGTCCACTATTTGAAAACGAAAGAGACATATTACTGAAAAAGCTGAAAAAATTACAAATAATGCTTCCAATTAGAGTTAAATGCCTACTCGAAACTGAAAATCAAAATATATTCTTAATTTTATAGAATTTCTTTCGCAAATGTAATTTGAAAATTTAGACTGTACCTACAAAATGTAAAATATAAATATATATTGTAATGCTAAATAATTTCATATGAAATTAATAAAGCTTAAATAAAAAAAAATTATATCCAATGTATAATAACATAAATGAATTCTTTTAAACTTTATATTGGTTTATTCAACAATTTCGAATTGCTTTTACTTCATATTTTGTCTTTATATTGTAATATTAACGTAATTCAATATTATCTTTGCTTTTATCTGATAATCAATTTTTAATATTGATGCATATTTTCGCTGTTTCTTGTCTGTAATGCACTCAGCGCTGAAAATTATTATTTACAATAACTAGCTTTATTATCATTATACTTTACATTATACCTTCAACGTGTACGGCAAACACACACACACACACACACACACACACACACACACATTTTTTTTAAAAATTTATATGGCAATAAACTTAAAAAACAGTAATGTAATTACGTAGTGTTAATGTTAATAATAATTACATTATTACATAACGTACCAATAATTTGGTAGAAATTCTCTCTTGTATCTCTAACTATTTTTATTTATTTAATTATTGTAATATTAATCATGTGTATGTACGTACTTTTGTTCAGAATTATCTCCTGCACAACTTTTATACGAAACATTTTTCGATTAACGCAATATTATTTAAACTATTGAAGAAGAAGTAAAAAAAGAGCAAAGTTTTTTGCTATTTTGCAATAAATAAACGCGTCGCCGATGGGTAACGAACCGGACCGAACCTGACAATTTAGGGTCTTATTCTACACATCCTCATTTGCTATCATTTAATGCAAAAAAATAGGCGTTGGAGAAAATGTTGAATCAAAATCCTAATTCGCTTGGACTATTCAGCTGAAACTTCGAAATCAGTATGTAAGTAAATCTCATTGAACGCGGAAAACCTCTCAAATTAACTTGACACCCGTTTGTGTATTGCAGTCGTGGTGGTACGATACCGCGGCAACATCGTCTTCCGCGACTCTCTTCGGGGCGATAAATATTGACAGTTAAAAAAACGCGCTCGCTTTCGCGAACATCGTGGCCGCGCGTTGCGTAATCAAATTCGGTATATGTGTGTGTGTGTGTGTGTGTGTGTGCGTGTATGTATATTACCGGCACGTCTCAGTGTCCCGATTACGGAGTCGTGACTTTTTTCTGTTTCGGACGGTATAACATTATCACGAGCGCCTCCGATTATCGCAACGAGGTGACACTGTTTGTTAAGATTTTCGGGGTTTCTAGGTTTCGTCTCGGCCGTCCTTTCCCGCGTCACTCCTTGTCGTTTTTGGAGCAGGCGCGATTAAATGAGATTATATAAACGTTATTTGAGGTACGGGTATTTGGGTTGTGCATAGGCGCATATGTGTATTTAATGCGAGAGCAACCTGTATAGCGATTTTTGCGATGCGGAAGCTACGTGTCATGGTAGTTGCTCGGAATTCTCTTCTTGTTATTGGTTGTCGAGTTTTTCCAACGCGGGCCATGTGGACTATTAGACTAGGTCACGTTCTCGATCGATTGGCAAATCACACGATGAGATTGTTTGTTTCTCAGAAAATCAAGGTCAATGACGAATTTGTGTGTTCAATGATGAATTTTATGGTTTTCGCCTTTAACGAGTCTTCTTTTATAAGGTTGCTTTATAGTATTCTATGCAAAGTTATTAATTCGAATTCGATATTTAGATAGAACTTACATGTTGAATTAACCTTTTTTTAAAAAAGAAATAATTAAATTTTGCGTGTTTAGGTATAAAACCGAGAAAAGTTAGATATTTATCGTTGAGAATTACATGAAAAGGAAAATTGTGATTGAATGTGTGCGAGTAACTCTGTGGAACATTAAATTGAAAGATACAATTGTAAGCACTATATACCATATTATATAGGTCCGGTAACGATGTTTTTCTCTGTATTTCTAATCTACAATACATTAAGTTCTTTCTTTCAAAGAGAAAACAAGCTTTTACTTGATCTAACTTATCGTCACGTGTGGCATAGAAAGAAAAGTTTTTAAATAAACCTCATTTCGACGCGATACTTTTGAAAATTTGCCCGAAATTCGTAAAATAATTCTTTGTCTAGAATATGTAAAGTTCTTAAAATAACCATAGACAGATGATGAATGATCAGAGGGAAAAAACTAAAATTATGTCTTTTGTTTTAGTATTGAAAATAGAAAAATAATTTATAATTTGGCAAAATGGCAAAAGATTTTCTTACAACACTTCTGAAATTGTACGAAAAAAATGGTTTTTCTATTTCAAAAAATTAAATTTTTTATAACTATTTCAATTTAAAATTAATACTATACTATTTATACGTATGTTTTTAAATATTATAATCCAAAAACCAATTATATAATTAATTATATAACAAGAAAACTTTAGTAGTTAATGAAATTATTATTAATAACTAGGCAGTAAATTATAGGTGTTGTTATATTTTATTGCAAACAATTTTTTAGCCAGTGTCTATAAATAGATATTGCTGTTATTCGCGTATTAAGGTGAATAATATAGAATGTAAATTAGTTAGGACTTATTTACATCGTCTGTTTATAATATTCACGGAATACAATTGTAGTCAAGTATTCGTGAGTCTAATTGTAATTCTGCAGAATGAACAAAAGGAGAATGAGTTACGTATCTACCATATATGTTGCAATTAATTTAAATCTTTTTTCTGATGTGCTCTCAATGTCTCCGAGCTCGCTCAAAATTTAAATATAATACTTTTATAAAATAAAAAGGAAAGCTGAAAAACATCAAGGTTAATTATGAACCAGTTATATTCATTTATTTATATAACTGATAACTAAATATGTAATACATATAGCCATCTTATTTCATCCATAACGCTCTATTCCACCAAAAATTCAAAATATGCATAATAATATTGCACAGAAAACAAGAGTGTATGTATTGAGTTAGGATTTGCGTGGAGTAAAAAAAGACAGCTGACCTCGGAAGCGATAAGAATACTCGCCGTTTCTATTCTATTAATTGTTTCTTTCTTTCGCGACACCGCGGAAATCCATCAGCGCGTCTATTTATTTGTAAGAGACCGTCGAGCCAGATGCGCTAATGTTGAAAAACGAGCCTCTCTGTAGCATAGCTTTTCCGTTCTGCTTTGCGATGTATATGAGTATATCACACTCGCGAGATTTTAGCTCACCACGACGCGACGCTACTTGTACGATTCGTGAGAGGGCCATTATCGCATTAAAAATTCCTCTTATCCCCATCCCGCTATATATTTCTATTCCTCTTTCTAGTGCGATCTATCTCTGTATATCTGTATATATGTATGTATATATATATATATATATATATATATATATATATACATCACTTGAGAAAATCTTCGATCACTTCCGGTTGGTTTGCGTAATGCCATGCAGGTTTCAATATATACTTGCGAACACTCAAGGATTCTTTCGTATACGTCGATACTGGTACGTATGCGTTTCGCGACTATTTCTAGCTCGAGCTGCGATAATCTATAAGTAATCGTTTCTATGTGTATAACGCACACAGGTGTACGTTTTTTCTAAGCTTAAAAGTGCCTCATTGTACTTGAAACGCGATCACGGTTGAAAAATGGGCTAGGAAGGTCTATATCTAGGAAGAAATAGAATGTTGGAGAGCATGTTAAATTTGATGAAACAAAATCGTAACCATCACGCGCAATCATTCTAAACATTCAAGTACACCTGTATACATAAGTACACCGGTATCGAAAAATGTAGAATAATAGAATATATAAATTACACAAGTATCAAAGAGGTACAATTAAACATTAATAATAGATGAAAAATATAACGTAAAGATGAATAAACATTCCCCAATCATGGTCAAACGTTATTATATTATTATAAATTCGAAAAAATCTTATATCTATTATTGACACTTTAGGATTATATTTGATATTTACGTTATTTTAAGAGGTTCGTATTTATTTATTTATTATTATACAAATGTATAAATTATATGTAATATATTAATAGAAGTAAGTTACACTTTATTATATTTATAATGTTTTTCATGTTCATTATTAATGATTTATTATAGATTCGTATGCATATATATATATATATATATATATATATATATATATATATATATATAACGCCATTCCAGATAATAATTATTACGGGCAATATAAACCTCACAGATTGTTTACTCTCTCTACTAAAACAAAACGATCTTGCTCCTTTTCCTTTTTATTGCAATTTTTCCACTTGAGTCCGCTACGGTAGTGCGTCACTCGTCCCGCCAAATAAAGGAATAAGCATCAATTACGATTGAGTGGAACAAGAAAAGAACGAAGGAGACGGAACGATATAAAAAAAGCGTCGCTGTACTGCCGGCCGGTTCGCTGTATATATACGCCCGCAAGTTCGACGCAACGCACATTACGCCCGTCGCCAACTGCAACACGCTTATAGTATATATATATATATATATATATATATATATATATATATATATATATATATATATATATAATATGATATAGCCTCGATCGGCTGAATTTATTGTATTGAGACCAAACTATGACGGAGAATAAGTATAAGTATCTGTATGTATTTTATAGGAAGGAAATCTCTCTCTCGCTCTCTCTCTCTCTCTCTCTCTCTCTCTCTCTCTCTCCCTCTCTCTCTTTGCTCCCCCAGGGCCTACTGTATGCGTTTCAGTTTGTAATTAATATTCCAGTATGGTGCGAAGGCCGCGTGCATGCGGGGTTTCAGAGCGGCTGCAGGCGGAATTCACCAAGGACGTGCTAATATATACGTGGGGACTTTGACACATTGCGCGCGCGAAAATTCGTCCTCGTCGGCCAATCGTATACCATATATATATATATATATATATATATATATATATATATATATATATATATATATAAGCATCGAGGAGGTGTATCGGATTAATATTCAGTTCGATATTAATTTGGTTTATTTGCCGACTGGGTCACTTTGATGTTTTTTTTTCTTTTCTTTGTGGTGCTAACTGATTTATATTCTTTATGTGCTCGTGGGAATCGCATTTATATATAGAATTGTGGAGTTAAAAGCACGCCGGGAACAAAGAATTCTGAGTCGAAGGTCGTGTTAATCTGATAATCAACGGTTTGTAGATTTTCTATTTTAAAAATGTTTATTGCCATTAGTCAATCTTTCTTGCGCGGTATACAGTTGCAATAATTTTTCTACGTTCTTTAAAAATCCTTTGTTTCCATTCGACGTAAGTTATGTTAATAAGTGAAATAGCATCTTCATCCTGAAATTCGTTATACACAAATCTCTTCCATTCTTTTATAAAAAATGTATTATCGATGAATATAGAATGTTATTCTAGCTTGGAAAAGATTACATGCATTTTACTACGTATAAGCCGAAAATGATATAAAATGGGATGATGTAAAACGGTAATATTTGAAACAATGGGAAGGCCAGAATACAAACTCTGGAATGATGGAAATAGAAATCCAAATTTTCTCCGTCATTTTTAGAAATAAAAATGAGTTACATTTATTTACTATTCTAATCATAATAAATATTTAGGTTAACATTATCAAAGGGCATAATGAATTTTCGGTTGAGTATCTTAATTCTAATTACACGTTTCGATAACTCTAGAAAATTATTTTTAAAAATTTCTAAAAAATACTTTAATGAGATACTTTAATGATGCAAGATACTTTAATGATAATAGTGAAATAACATCGTAAAAATTTACAATGCTTGAATTCACTTACTGGCTTAGTCTTTTAACGTTAGTTAACCATTATTTAGTAATTACGACATTTTGTTCAAACCTTTTGTTCAAATAATTCTTCCATTCAATATTCACTAAGCGATTTCTCTGTTCAACATAGTTCCTTTCATTGATCGCAGAAAAAATCTATTGCCTGAATAATTTAAAATCATTTTACTCGAATATATTCTCAATGCATTCTGATTATTTTAAAAAAGATGTTCATATCAATTACTAAATAAATGAATTTTTATATTGACAAAATCATTTGATTCGTAATATTTGATTGATATAAATGGACTGAAATGTTTTCTTTATGAAATATATGACAGTTTAATTTTTAAAAGTCGCTGTTGCTATGGTAGCAGATCGTGGCAGCTTATAGTTTAACATATTATATAACATATAATATTGTCATTTTTTAAATTCTTTATGTTTGCAATAAATCTTTATTGCGAATATTTTAAACCTGGACTTTAATACTTCACCTGGATTGAGGGCTCGAGACAGCCTATCGAGTACACGTCTTTTCGCATTACTGTTTAAACATTAATATATCATTAAATTTAATAAATTAAATTTAATAAAATAAAGTTACTCACAGAAAATGTGAAGAACCAAAACACAACTCAACGGTTTTATGAACTGAGTTATAATTTCAAGCGTTAATCCCATTATCCTTAATCCAACAGTAATAGAATCAATTCAAACAATTGATATAAACAGCGACTCTTAAATGCATAATATAAAACTTAGTTCAAGTAAATCCGGCCATTCTCATATTCTCTCGTTTTGTCGACAAATATACGTCAAAGAAGAAGAGCAAGCAAAATTCTAGAAAATTTTCAGATATAATACAAAGGTTCTTCATACTGGTTATATTTAAGTACAAATGCGGTAAAGTCGTGTTTTGATTTGCAAATGAACAAGTGCATGCCGCTAGTCTATGCTCCGCAAATACGTCCATAAAAAACCCTAAATAAAAATTCTTATATATGTTCAAGTACGCAACATAATCAAAAACACAGTTCCTTTGAAAGTATTGCTATGATAGATGAATAAAAGGAAAATAGTAATTAATTTAATACGGAATACCCATTGATCACGCAATCTGTAAATAAAGCCAAACAAGGCCACCGCTAGCTTTCACATGATCTGAAAAATTGCTAGATACAGAAACAAAACGATACGCTCAACAGAGAGTAAAATAAAATTGAAAAAAATAAAAGACAACACCATGAAAATTTAGAAAAATTAACAGAAGCAACAAGTTTAAATCAATTGCTTCTACCTGATAAGCAATTTTTTACAAAATATCATAGATTTCGTAAACATAAATTATAATGATTTTCAAGCATTTTTAGAAAAAACGAAAAATCAAAAAACCATTCAAAAGATAGCAAAATAGTATATAAAGGACATTGATAGTTTTATCATTACAATTGATACTTTTTAGTCTTAGAGATGCAAACTTTCAAACTACAATAACCAGAATTAAAAAGAAATTACTTCGTATGACTTGCAATGAGACTGAATTTGAATCAGAAAACTCCGAAATTTCTGATCTATCTACGATATCTGAAGATAATATAGACTTAAAATTAATACGTAATTCATCCCAATGAATACAAAGTGTAATATAAAATAAAATTTAACGATGATATTTTGTAATTCACGAAGCATTCAAAAAAGAAAAGAAGAGCTTCACAAAATCATTACAGAAATTGATATTTTTGTATATGTTGTAGCATGGCTTTCTGATAAACATTGCGAAGACAATGTTTTATAATTTATAAATTTCTATACTTTTTGAAAAGACCATTAACACGCAAAAGGAGGAATTTTGTTTCATATTCGCAACTATATTAGCTTTTACGAAATTAATTATTTTAGATTATAAAATAACTAATGATAAACCATGCATAAAGATATTTATATGTTACAGAGTCGACGTTAAACATTTTAGTCAAGCACTCTCGAATGAAATCTGTTCTAAAGCAGACAGAGACATACTGTTTCCCATACATGGGAAATTTTAACGCGGACGACATTAATTGGAATTGTAAAAAATAGATACCAATAGAGAAAATTTTTTAAATAGCTTTCTCTAATTGGAACTGACCTTACACAATGATAAAACGATCCCG
Organism: Sycobia sp. Sy_11; assembly: GCA_018907035.1. Lineage (NCBI taxonomy): Eukaryota > Metazoa > Arthropoda > Insecta > Hymenoptera > Epichrysomallidae > Sycobia > Sycobia sp. Sy_11. The sequence continues at coordinate 1,354,899 of JACCIC010000062.1, read as the reverse complement.
TGCAGAAATATACTCGGTATATCCCTAGTTCGGGCTAGATCCTAGTCAGTATTACTGATGATTTCCTCATGTAGGTAAATCTCGCCAGATCCGAGTTAGATTTCCCTACGATCATCTAATAATCGTCTTATATTAATTATTAATTTCTCGACTTTAATCAGATTTCCTTATCTTTTATTAATGTTAGAAAGAAATATGTGTTTTCACTAGTCAAAATTTTACAAGCAGAAAACTTAAGGAAATTATCAGGCTTTCTATCTTGAATATAGTTAGATTTCCTTAACTTCTCCCTATTTTGGAAAGAATGGCGTTTTTCTAGGCGGAATCTGCCAAGTAGGAGAATTCAGGAAATGGTTAGAATTTCTATTTAGATTCTATTTAGATTTCCTAAATTTTTTCTAATATTGGAAAGAACGACGTCTTTTCTAATCAAGACCTTATGTGTACGAAAATTATATATTATATATATATATATATATATATATATATATATATATATATATCTATATATATTTAAATATATAAACACCCGAAGATCTTTCCAAGATGGGAAAGAATTTAAAAAATTGATTTACTATGTATGTATTATCTTATGTTTATAAAATATTATTATATGATCTTAAGTGCTGTACAGTCATATGCAAAGAATAGTATAGTAATCGCATATTGCGTTTTAGCATAGTGCATAATGCGTTAGCTTGCGAATCGTAGGGTCGTGGGTTCGATACTCAGCGTTTGTTCAGTAGAGGTGTTTAACATTAAAATTTAGAATAATTAGTGTATAAAAAATATATTAATAATTATTAATTGTTATTGTAAATCTTAATACGTAATAGGCATATAGAAAATAATTTATGAATGCTAATTAAATGGTATGCGTCACCTAAATACGTAAATATATTTTTTTATTTTAAATAAATAAATATTAAAGAGTCAAAAAATTATTCACTTAATCGAGGAAACAAAATTAGAATAATTTATTATAGGCTTAATTTCTAGATTTTCTGACTAGATTTTGTCTAGTTTCTAACTCGGCATACCTACGAGAATCTAAGCTCGTTCCCTATTAAAAATGCTATTAAAAGTGGGACAAATCGGAACTAGGATCAGACTAGATTTCCCTTCTGGGTCCGAACATTTGATAAGGAAAACTCACCTGATACTAGTCAGATTCGAGAATAAATTTCTACACGGGATAACGCATATTCAGTCCTACAATACTTGTTTATCAAATTTAGATTTCATTTTTTCAACTGTAAATAAATCTGATAAAATTAGTATGAATATTGTAAATGGTATCTGCGTCTCTGACTATTTCACTATCGCTATAAATGTAGAAACGTAAAAGAATATTTATCGTTAAAAAACGTTCCATTTAAGTTCTCTAAGAACAAACTACAGAAAATTGACTAAGATTTTAGAATCAAATTATTTAAATTGTCTTATGCGAAAAATACGACGAATCTATGCCCAAACAATAATATTCTATCTTTCTAAACTCTATCATTGACGCCATTAATATCAGCACACCTAAAAGCATAATAGTATAACATACGTAAAAAATACTAAATTCCTATAGCCTGGTTGAATACTCACTGTGATAAGGCTAATCGATTATGAATAGCACCATTTCAAAAATGGTAAATTTACGAATAAATTAAACGATTTCGTAGAATATAAAAAATCCGTAGCAAATGTACAAAATGTTTTTAAAAATAAAAGAGAACTCATTTAAAGAATTCACGTCCACTATTAATTTTAAAGCCAATAGAAAATATGTATGGAGAACTACTAAATTGCTTAAGAATAAATGTGTAAGAGATAATACTTCTCTCGTATCAGAAAACCACCAGACTAGTGAACAAATTAACACAGCTTTCCATAAAATTATAAAAAAAATATCCGCTCTGCACCTGGTATGAACTGGATTAATTATAAAATTATAAAAAATCTACTCTTAAAGCAGAATCTAATTTTACTCGACACGTATAACAAAATATATATGAGAAACTGTTATCCAATCGAATGAAAACATGCTTGTATTCCTTTCATTAATGCAACTGATGGTATGGACCGATTACGTTGGACATGTTGTACAGTACATGTTGGACCGATTACGCTTTTGTCATGCCTATGTAAACTCTTTGTGACAATTATAAAAAATAAATTGTAATTTGACACAGACTTGAATGAAGGAATCCTCAAGAGCCAAAGATTTCGAAAGGGTGCTTCAACAGCCAATAATTTGACTACCTTCTAGTTTTACACATAAACGAAACCTTTCGTAGCAATATAAATGACCTTCTTTCATATATTGGGGTAGCAGGTGCGTTTGATACAATTTATAAAAAATTGATAGTATTATACAAAAATAAGCAAATATTGGCTGTCTAATAAACTTAATAAAATTTGTTGAGTTTCTAACATATAAAATAATTACTTATGGAGGAAATTGAAGGCAATTGTATTACGCTAATATATAAGGACGTACCATACGGACGAATTCTAAGTCCATTAATTTATCAGATTTATGTCTTCGATATATCAAATCAACTATAAAAAATTGATCGCTAATTCGCAATTTGAGGATAATATAGTCTTGTATTCTCACAAATCCTTTCTCAGTACAAATAAAAAAATATTAAAAAAACCAATTGCTACTAATGATGCTAAACTTTACGACATAGAGCTAGAACTCGTTGCATATAAAGCTATTATATTACATTTCTATCAACATTCCATCCAGTGAAGAACCATGATTTCTATGCGTCACTTTCGATTACAAAGCGACTTTTCGCAAACAAATTAACATAATTCAAAAAAATTGTTTGAAAACTGTCAATGCCATAAAATTCTTAAAAGGTGTATGGTGGGGTTCTGATTCATGTAATTTCTTACAGGTGAATAAAAACAATGTCCGCTCTACTATTGATTATGTCTTTTTGCAACAAAAAATTATAGAACTCGAGAAAATACAACAGGCAGCATTAAGAATGACTCTAAGACGTAGAAAAAGTACACCAACAAATATACTCCTACCTGAATTGAAAAATAGAACTCAAGAAAGAATGGACACAATATCTCTGCAATGTGTATTTATTAATAGCGTACTCAAATAAAAATCTCTTTGTCGACGACACAATCAGCAGGTATAACAAATAGCATTTAATCAAAATAAAAAGCTAAAGCCAAACAGCTATTGATTCACAAAATTTGATTAATAGAGAATAACTTTTACTATATAATAATACAATTACAGTAATAATAAAAATCGTTTAATATTGTCTAAAAACCCTAGTATACAAAAACACACAAACCAAAAATATAGTCAGTCTTCGTTCAAACGTTGTAGTGACCGGACGTGCCTCAAAACGTTTCGAACAATACGTGTAAACACCGTATTAATCTATTTATTTACAAGTACCGTTAATATACGACTATCTCGATATAAGTTAAAATTTCCCCTGAGGTGAGCGTTCATGGCGTCACAGTCAGGAGGACGAACACAATCGACTATTCCAACGTTTAAAATCGAGATACCAAATAGCAGTGGCTATGCAACTGCAGCATCAGTGAAAAGAGAGCAAGGTACAATTCTCGATTGCGCTGACGGCTTAAATCTAACCGATTATATTTGTGCAATTGGTGATTTAGTGGAAAAGAAAAATGTGTTAAGTGCGTCTAGAATTTCTAATAATAGAATTTGCGCGTATGTAAGCAGTAAGGAGCTTGTAAGTCATATAACAGCTAACCAAAATTGTATACTAATCAATGGAAAACAAGTAAATCTCAGACCGCTTATATCTCGAAATAAAAGAATTATATTCTCTAACATTCCGACAGAATTACCGAACTTTGCACTTGAAAATATACTAACCGATCTAAAAGTATATCCCGTATCTACTATTACAACATTGAGGGCAAACATAAGCAAAGACGGATATAATCATGTAGAGAGCTTCAGAAGACAAATATACGTAAAACCAGAAGACGTTAAAAAAATCCCAGAAGTTTTCAGAATTAACTTCAATAATATGGATTATTATATATTTTCAAGCACAGAAGTTTTGAAATGCTTTGTCTGTAATATAAAAGGACATGTTGCAAGAAACTGTAGTAGTTCCGAAGCCGTAAACAATCATACGAAGGAATCCAAGATAGGTAGCATATACAATAATAACACCGATACTACAAGTCACATCACTAATGATATAGTTAAAAAGAGATCAAAAACAAACGAGACAAATATCGACTTAAATTCCGAACTAATGCAAACACAGAAGCAAGACAAAAAAAGAACTCATTCGATAATAAGCTCGACCGAATCCCAAAGCGAAATATATAAAGCGGTCAATGAAAATAAAACCAATATTAAAGACAGAACCCCAAACAAGAAAAATAAAAGTGAAACAATTGAAAATAATGAGCCTGCCAAAATAAAGAGTGACAGTAGCAATAACGCAAAAGAACCGATAGAAAATAAAATTGATGTACAACTCAGTGCGCTCAAAAATTATTTGAACCAAGGAGACACCTTGCTAAGCTATGACCAGTTTAAACATTTCTTAGAAAGCTCCAAAGGTGTCCGCAATATAGTAAGCATGATTAATCAATATACAAATGACACAAATGAATTCATTAAATTCCTTGAACTAGATATTTACCCAAACGCTCGAGATTCCCATATTAAACGACGGTGTACTTCAATAATAAACATAATAAATAATATTAAACCGAATCACACACCAAACGATACTCCCGTTGATACGCCTGAGAACTCCGATTCAGAAGTCAATTAACTGATTGTTAGAAAAATTAATTAAATTAAAGAAAAATGTATAATTTAGAACAATGTAAAATATTACAATGGAATATTAATGGAATCAAAAACAACTACGAATTTCTACAAGAATTATTAAATAGAAATAATATTGAAATTGCTTGTATCCAAGAGACAAAGTTAAAAGAAAATGACGCTATTAATACTAAAAATTATGCATGCTTTAGAAAAAATAGAACAGACTGCAATAATGCAAACGGAGGTGTGGCAGTATTAATAAAAAATACATTGCACAGCCAAAGTATTCCCCTTAAAACTAATATTGAAGCTGTAGGGGTTAAAACCAAAATTGGAAATCAAGAAATCCACCTTTGCAGTATATATTTAAGTAATCGCTATAAGTTAAATATAACAAAAATTGAGCTTCTATTAAAACAACTGCCCTCACCTTTTATACTACTTGGAGACTTTAACAGCCATCACTCGCTATGGAAGTCATATAAAACTGACAAAAGAGGCAGACTCATCGCAGAACTTATAGCTAACCATAATATTATTATTTTAAACAATAACTCGCCAACTCACTTCAATGTAAGTAGCGGTCGTCTCAATGACATAGACCTCACCTTATGTTGTAGTAAAATAGCAAATCACTTAGAATGGCAAGCTTTAGAAGAACTCTATGGGAGCGATCACTTTCCCATAATTATAACCACGAGCTTCTCAATTACAGTTCAAAAACTAAACTACAATAGATGGAAATTCCATAAAGCCGACTGGGAAAAATATACAAATATCGTATCGAATAAAATAGAGACATTTAATGACGAATTAGAAGAAATTTTAAACACAGGTAAAACAGATATCAATCAGGTAACACAAAAGTTCTCGTAAATTCTTCTCGAAGCCGCAAAACAATCAATACCTAAAACAAAGGGAACGACTCAAAAATATCACACGCCATGGTGGAATACCGAATGTGAAGAGGCGATAAAAAAATATAAAAAAAGCTCTTAATAGGTACAAAAAGAAAAAAAGCGAGGAAAATAAAATAGAATTTAAAAAGTTAAAAGCGGAAGCCTCAAGAACAATTAAAATTAACAAAAGGAACTCATGGATAGCATAACTAAATACAATTAATAACCAAACAACAACCAAAGATATATGGAAAAAAATAAAATCGATTGAAGGCAAGAAGAAATCCACGCATATAAATGCTATCGATGATAATGGAAAAATTACTCAGAATCCGACAGAAATAGCAGATGTTTTAGCTAAAAATTTTGCAAAAACTCCAGCGATGAGAATCTCGACTCAAAGTTTTTAGAACATAAAGCACAAAAGGAAAAAGAGTTCGACAATATAAATATAACTGATAACAATTTCTCGCTGAATATGGAAATTTCAATGAGAGAATTAATAACAGCTTTGCAATCAAGCAAAAATAGCAGTCCTGGCCCTGATGGTATAGCGAACTCATTCTTAAAAAACTTACCCCCAAAAGGCACTATTTGTCTATTAAAAATTCTCAATCATATATGGGATAATGACATACTGCCTAGTTCACGGAAATGAGCAATTGTAGTACCTATTCTGAAACCAAATAAAGATAAGAATAAAAAGGAAAGCTATCGACCTATAGCTCTAACAAGCTGCCTATGCAAAACAATGGAAAAAATAATTAACAAAAGGCTAAAGTGGTATCTAGAATCAAATAATATTTTAACAAGTGCACAAAGTGGATTTAGACAATATTGCTCTACAAATGATTGTTTAGTTAGAAACAACCACTTATTAACAGTATGCCTAGACTTAGAAAAAGCGTACGACCTTATTTGGAGGAAAACAGTATTAGCATTTCTTCTAAAACACGGAATTGACGGAAAAATGTATTACTTCATTAAAAATTTTCTCTCAGAAAGACAAATACAGGTAAGAGTAAATAATCATTTATCTCAACTTCAAACGATTGACAATGGAGTAGCACAAGGCTCAGTAATAAGTGTTACTGTTTTTCTACTATGTATCAATGACGTATATGAAGCAATCTCAAAACCTGTTCAAATTACAATATTCGCAGACAACATAACTATTTTTGTTGAGGGGAAAAATCTAAAATCAAGTAAAACAATTATGCTAAAGAATATAAACAATATTCAAAACTTTACTGCACTTAATGGATTTAAAATTTTTGAAACGAAAACGCAAGCAGTTGTATTCCAAAATGGAAAAACAAAAAAAAATTGTTAAAAATCGTGAATTGTGCATTAATCAATGCAAAATCAAGATAGTAAACGATATCAAAATCTTAGGGCTTTTATTTGACAGCAAGCTTAGATGGAGATTATATATAAGAAACTTAAAAGACCAATGCTTATCGAGAATGAATATATTAAAAGTTCTTTCTGCAAAAAGTTGGGGGACAAATCAAAAAACAATAGTAAATACGTATAAAGCAATAATTTAGTCAAAAATAGACTATGGATGCGCAGCCTACGGGTCTGCAAATAAAAATACTCTCAAGATATTAGAACCGGTATTAAACACATCAATGAGAATTGCCACCCGTGCCTTTAGAACTAGCCCCGTTACTAGTATTTTAGCCGAAAGTGAAACACAACCACTATACATAAGAAGAATTAACATCACACTAAACTACGCAATAAAAATTCTAGCTCATCCAGAAAATCAAACATACATCTTACTAAAAAATAATGCTGTAGAAACTATAGATGAAAGGAAAAACACCAAAAATTCATTTAAAAAAAGAGTATATGAATACATGAAACAAAATGGAATTTCTGTTCAAAGGCTCCTTCAATATACAAAACTAAAATTCTGCCCATGGATAAACTTTCTAGACCAGATTAAATATATAGACAAAAAAAACGTATAGACGACAGAATACCAACACATATATATAGGATACCACATATCTCAAAGTGCAAAAGGAATTAGTGTAATATTACCAAACGGTGAAAAAATGTTATATAAACTGCCTAGATGGTTTAGCACAGAAACATGCAAAGCGATTCCAATTATTAAGGCTACAGAAATTATTAGAAATTCCGAAAACAAACTTATTCTACACCTGGATGAGGCAGCACTAAAAAATCTGGAAATGTACGCTACGAGGACAACAACAACAGTAAGAGTAATACTTAACGAACTCTACGAAATCATGGATAAAGTGAAAATAACCACTATCAAAGCGAACGCAACAAAAACCATAAAAGAAACAGAAAGACCTGCAAGCCAACTACAATTTCCCATGGACTGTCAAATTATAACCTATGAAGATCTGAGAAAACTGATTAAAATGAAAATTAAAACTAAATGGAATATGAAATGGATCAATAGCAAAAAAACAAACTTACACTATATACAAAACAATATATATATATATATATATATATATATATATATATATATATATATATATAATAGCCAAACCCAACAACAACATTTAATAGAAAAGACCAAGTGCTGATAACCCGATTGCACATCAGCCATACGTGGTTAACTCACCAACATCTAATAAACAAAGAACCAAGAAACACATGCAAATACTGCAATATATTTCAAACAATTGAGCATATATTAATCGAATGCCCAAAATACGCTACCGAAAGGAAAAATAGTAATCTATAGGAAAATACTATCGCTGATCTTCTAAGTGGATGTAAACATTGTAAAAACGTTATTAATTTTATTAGTAAAATAAATATAAAACAGTTAATATAAATATTAGCATAAGTTAAAATCTTCTTTCAACAAATTGTAACGAAAATGAAAATCTTGTATGTAAATAAATGTATATAATTTAATGTATCTATAAGTGTAAAGGTCGCTAATACTCAGTATGAGGGATGCGACTAAATATAAAACAATAAAAAAAAATAAAAAAATATAGTTAACGACTGTCATAAGAATTATTAATTATTATTTACTTTAAACATAAAAATTAATCTGTTCATAAATGTAAGATTTTTGTATAGTATTTATATTAGAAAAACAATCTCAACAGTGATTAAATATACAGAAATATACAGAAATAAAAAAAATACTTTACTTATTTTTTTGAACATACGTAATAATCAATACCTAAAGAAGCTTTAGCAACATATTTAAAAATTTATCGGAATAGGTTACAATAGTCAAATTTTAATTGTGATCAGTGAAAAGGTAAATTTTATATTCAATTCTTTCGAAACATACATCTATAAAAAAGAGAGTTTTATAAATAAATGTATTATTGTCTTTTAGATATTAAATCAGATAAAATAATTACATGGAAAAAAATTTGATAATAAAATTACAATAATGCCTAGTAATTTAATTGTAGGCTGTAAAAATCTTAAAACTATTACAATACTAGAACAATTTTTTTAACTTTATTTTTCATTCATCTTGAAAAATTTATTAGAAACTATGGCAATTATTTAGATTTTTATAGTCTGTGATTAAATTACTGGGCAGTATTTTAATTATTATTAGAAATGTAAAAACTGATTAATTTTAATTATACTCAAAACAAATTTTTTTGAGTAAAACTTATTCAAAATGTTATACGTCTTATAATATATTGAGAAGTGTATACCAAGTTAGGAGCGCTATAACGCAAATTTGTACAGCACTCGCCGCTTAAGCAATACCTTCGATAGAAAAAAAATACTGATCGTCAGATAACGAATTAGTCACATCTATATACACTTTTAAAGTAAATTAATTTGGTATCTTCAAATAAATTCTAATCTTCTTCTCATCGCTAATACAACCATAGATGTTCTCAACGAAGCTGTATTTTTGAAGCAATGAAAAAATAAACTTATGATACGTTGTCTATAAGTGTTGACACTGGCGCAAAATCACCTTTCGCAATATGAAAATTATTTTCTGTGCCTGCTAATGCCAACTCGAATAATATACTTAGTTGAACTACAAAGAAATAAATAATGACATAAGATAATCATAATTATTTTTAACCACATATAAATTACTCTTGGACTGAACCATGCGGTTTCACCTGATTTCACAAATGTTGTACGAAAACTCTTTTATCACCGTCAAAAAAATTTATTTATACCTTGATAATGTAATATAAATTAATATAGTGTAAAGAGCACATAATAAGTACACTTGGATATGTGCACAATTTTTATTTATTTTAAAAAACTGACAGCTGTTTCAACTATAACGTCATATTCAAAGTTACAAATGTAAGTTACAACTTTGAAGATGAAGTTATAGTCAAAACAGCTGCCAGTTTCTCAAAATAAATAAAAATTGTGAACATATCCAAGTGTACTTATTAAGTGTTCCTTAATTAGATTAATTTATATTTCATTACGTTTCACCAAGTGTGTAGCAAAGATTCTATTAATTTAATCCTTGATAATGTACTTTTATGAAATTATAATACTTTATTCATTATACAATATCTATGCAATACACTTTTCAGAAATAAATTTATTTATTAAAAAAATTCTTTGTAATCAAATGATATCCCTAGTAGAAATTTAACAATTTTCAATAAGTTGAAAAGTAGTTACTAGGTATTAAAAATAGAATTCACTATCATGGCTGGAAACTATGCAAAACTCAGAATAAAAAATGTGAACCTTATCAATAAAATTAAGAAAGGGGTAGAAAAGAGATTTAAAGCTGGAACCTTGTTTCTGGCTAGTAAATGAACATTTTAATTCGGGTGTAAGTTGCAATTACTACAATCGAAAAAATTAATATTTATACAATATTCTGATATTATATTGTTTATAGAATAAAAGAAACATCATAATGTATGTAAATAGTTTGAAAGAATTACAAAAGATTACTAAAGTTGAGAATGTTGCATTGCCTTTTGCATGTCAGAAATTGAACTTCATTTAGCATTAACTCTTATGAGAGAGCCGCCGGAAATGAGATTTATTTTATTAATAAACCTCTCAAAAAATTAAAGATCCTATTCATAAATGAGACGCGTATTGATTATTTCATAAAAATTTTAATGATATCTTAAAAGTTAAGTGTCAATGATAATTTTGATGAAATATATTTAATTACAAAAGCGGTCATATCGTGTGTTGCCGGAAGTACAATGTCTGCCATACAGGCGAGCTGACAGACGACATTCGACAATTCGACGCGTTCGTAATTCAAAATAGCATGAAATATATGAAGTATTATAACAAAAATTATTATACACTTAATAATTGCATGTTATGGTTATGATAACGTTATGGTTATTGTATATTATAAATCGGTATTGTGGAAGAAATTTTATAAATCAACATGGCTTTGCAAATTTTATTATTTAAACTATGGCCAACATAATAAAAATACTGCAAGCCTTAAGAAAGGGAATTGAATTCCTTGAATCTGATGAAATAAACAATCATCTTCATTCTAAATATTACTTAGAACATTTAAATTGGAAGTATATAAATTAATAAAATTAATAAATATTTTATCAGTCTTACAGTCTTTATAATATAATATATTAGTTAAATAATGACAGTCAGACTGTCCTTGTTTATATTCTCCCCCGTAGAATCTTAAATAAAACTTATTACTACAATAAATTATATCAGAAAATTAAACATAAAAATAAAATAAAATTAATAATAAAATATAAAAATAAAGTAATATATAAAATGAAATATAAATAATAAAAACAATATTCTCTGTTAATAAAGGACAACCTGACTGCCCCCACCACCTTAAATTTAGATTGACCTTTGGTGTCCGACATTTCGAACCTCTACGGTTCATCCTCAGGAACTAAACTGAAAGTATATAAAAATTTTTTATTATTCAGAAACAAACTGTAAATATTATTCAAGATACTTTCTTTCATCGTTATTCTTTTGGTTATCTATCAACGTTGTGATTTGGCATGTTTCAAGATCAACGAAGTACATAGATTTATAATTGATAATTTATAAAAAAATTATTGCAAGTATCCAACAAATATCCAGTAAATAAATAAGTACTATGGTATAATCTGTGTTTATTAAAATAAAAATAGTGTACAATAATGAAAAATACAGACAGTTGAGATTCTTAATGATGAAGTCAACTAAGACCTAAAACCTTACTTGGTCATCGCTCAGACAGAACTAAACCTTTAAGAAGCTCGCACGTACGTCATTACATACAAATATATACGGTTTTGTGCATGCAAAGCACTGCAAGATAGAACACGGAATACAGCAGATATAGACACGTACAGAGCTACAAGTTTGCACGTATAAGCAGCTGTAGGTCCAGACAGTAATTATAATGACACCCAACTATCTACCGGATAATAACTGTATATCTTAATTACACTCGGGACATACAAATATTAAAATTACGGTATAGTGATTATGCATAAGTGAATCACTTTACATTCAACAAAAATTAAATACTTTAAAAGTTGGAAATATATATACCGAAAACAAACATACCGAAATGCAAAATAAAACAACTTCCGATAAAAGATCCTGGGATAATAAATATTTTACGGAATTATCAAACAATTCACGTACTGCAATAAAGTCAATTACTTTATATACGCGGTGTATAATTTTCACATTAAAATAGAGGGCATAAATTTTACGCATTCAGAAAAAGAAACTATGATCAGATATTGATGACGAAGTTGGTCCAAATTGAATGAGATAACTCTGATTATTTCCTAAATAAGGTCCCCATCTTCTGAAAGTAGATGGTATATTATTTCCGAACAAGTGAAGTGAGTGTAACAAGAAATACGTGTAGGGTCCTCTATTTTACTTGTGAATTGATATTTTCTCATATATAAGTAATGCATAATACGTTTTCCTAAAACTATCATGAGAAAAATGTTATTTTAGGTTCTTTTCTTTTCTATTCCCACACTGTTCATATCCATATATAGTGATATTATGCTGTATATAAAGTTCATTTCGTCACTAATGGAGGGTTAGAAAAAGTTTTGTTTTTCAATATTAATTTAAACAAGTTGAATTTGAAAAACATAGATTGAAAATAGGTATTTTAAATGTACATATTGACTTTTTATTAAAAATATTAGGTGGAATGTTAAAATAAAGATACACGAAATAATCTTTTAACATAAACTGTATTTCAAACGAGGAAAGAAAAGACGTCTGTTCAACCGAAAGGACGACACAAGACTAACTACAGTATTCGAAATTGAAAATTCTATAAGCCCTTGTGAGAAGCTTAAAATCTATAAAAAAAACTTCAGGCATCTAAACAATAAAATACTTTAATTGTGCTTATGTCTACTGTATGTAGATAAATTAATAAATATTTTTATAGAAAAATGATATGGGCTTCCCAAGATTCATAAAGAGAAGTGACATTGAGCATAATAGTATCTTTTTTTAATTTCCCAACTTATAATATTTATCTAATATATTGGTTAAGATAGTTAGAAAAACTTGTTCTTATATTAAAGATAGTTGGTGTTTTTACAATGAAATAAAAGATATTATTATTCCGAAAAACTACAATATGATTTCATTGGATGTGGTATCTTTGTTTACAAAGGTACCTTTAGAATTGTTAAATGATATTATACAAGAGAAATGACAGGAAATTAATTTACATACAAAATTAACAATGATTAAGTTTCTTAAGGCAATTAATTTAGTTTTTAATAACACAATTTTTTTGTTTGATAATAATTTTTATAAACAAAAATACGGATGTCCAATGGGATCGCCTCTGTCGCCAGTTATATCCAATTTAGTTATGGAAAAATTAGAAAATATTGCTTTGTTTAAATTAATTTTTGAACCAATTATATATAAGAGATATGTTGATGATATCTTTACAATTGTTCCAGAAGTTTTAGTGGATGAAATGGTGGGTGTTTTTAATTCTGTATATGACAGAATTAAATTTACAAAGGAGATTGAAATCATTTGAGTTTTTTGGACATCAATGTCATTAGATGTAGTGATAGTAAACTGAAGCTTCATTGGTATAGAACAGCTACTTGGTCAGGTAGATTTTCAGATTTTAATTCACACCACCAATTCGGAAACAAAATTGGAGCACTGAATGGTGTCATTGACAGAGCAATAAAATTAATAAATTAAAGCAATAAAAATTATTGTTTTACCATATGTTAGAGGATTATCTGAAAGAATTAAAATAAATTTTCGGAAATATAACATTCAAAATTTCTTTAAAAATAGCAATAATTTAAGTAAGTTGTTTAATAATTGCAAAGATAGGAATGATTTATGTTTAAAATCTGGAGTTGTTTACAAAATTAATTGTATGGATTGTAACGAATGCTACATTGGACCAACAACTACCAACAATTTAAAAAAGAGAATTTATGAACATAAATATAGTTTACGTAGTTCATATATTACTTCTGGTTTAAAAGAACTTTAATTAATAAATTAATAAATATTTCTATTGGTCTTACAGTCCAATTAAATAAATTAAAATTAATACACAATAATATCAATATATAATTAATTGGAAATTATAATGACAGTCGGACTGTCCTTAGTATTGATATAAATATATATTGATATTATTATGTATTATTTTTAATTTATTTAATTGGACTGTATGACCAATAGAAATATTTATTAATTTATCTAAACAATAAACTCATAAATCATTTGCCGCGCAGGGTAGCAAAGACGCAGATCGTAATAAGCTTCAGTGGATATATCTGTTTACATACCTTTTACGATACTGTACAAAATTTAGTTTCAAGTATTATTTGCTTTATTATTTATAGAAGGCTAAAATAATCTAGTAGTATGTTATTACAAAAAAAAAAATTAAAAATAATTTTTTAAATATTTGAATAAATTGGCCTTCTAGCAGCATTTATAAAATCCATCTCCACCTCTGTCCAATTTACCTTCGAAACATAGAGTTTTTTTCATTCCCGGTCGACGCACGTAGTCACGTGCATCTCGTGCAAAAGATGATCGGGATGTTCTCCTTCTCACAGACAACTCGGACTCTCAATGTTGCACAATACGGCGGAAGTGTCGTAAGACCTTGAGATTAGGATCCCTGTGCCCGTGCGCTCACACACACACACACACGCGCGCGCACGCGCAAACACACGCACACACACACACAGAGAAAGAGAGAGAAAGAGAGAGAGAGACAGAGAGAGAGAGTCAGAGAGGCACATTTTAAGACTAATAATGGTGGCCATGAAATGTAACATTTAATGCAGTAAAGTGAGTTCATAATAATATGCGTGCCAGTACTCGCTGGATTCGTTGGCATGCTAAATGAGCGCCTGCAAGCCTGAGAAGGTCTACCGCGTTTGATAGATAAGGTTGTGCGACGTCTGAAAAGCATCAGCGGTCAGAACCTAATGAGACGAAAGAAATTGTTTTTGACTGATTGCTATTATGTGTCATTTGAGCGCTTGAACAGGATTGCACTCTAATGTATATTATCTATCTGCTCCTGGAATACCTAAAGAAAATTGTACGTATTGATTAAAAGAGATAAAAAAGTCCATTTTTAATTCACATTACTGGCGGTCAATAAAAATTCAAGTATGTTTGAGTTCGCGCATTTGCAAAGAGGAAGTCGTTATATCAGGAAGCCTATACCCGCGTACTTGAATCAAATTAATTTAACTCTTTTTAACTATTCTTAACGAGTGCGCCGCGGAGTCGTAAAAGGCGCGTTGCATTCGCCTCGAACATTAGCTTCCTTTTATTTGTTTATCGAGACACTTCTTTTACCTGGTTTCTAGTTTGGTTTTTACGATCGACGTAAATTACCACGAGGGACTTATTTTAAAGCCTATGTATAATCGTTCGAAGCAACATATTTCCATAACATATATTATTTCAGAATTATTTTATTGTTTACGTGGAAACTGCCATACCAAGTGCGCCATGCATACATAATATGCGAGAATTCTGCACCAATTGCAGTTTAGCCAGAAACGAAATATGAAATTTTTTTGTTAGGCTATGGATACCCACTCGCTATCCATGATGAGTCCTCGCTCTTCTTCTATTCGTACAATATCGAGAAAGTTGCGCACAGCCTACTTATACGCCGATAAGGTGATCCACGGCGATCCACGCGTGCCTATATTTATGTACATACTCTAAAATGACCACAGATGTCCGCGCCTCATCAATATTTATCGATACTTTCTACAAAACTCGACGGCTAGCTTTTCGAAAATTATACCAAAGTGTTACGATCTTGGGAAAGTGATATAATAAATGCACTTTCTGAGAGTCCGCGGGCCGCGAGCGTGCGAATCTAGGCCATTGGGTCATACACACGTCTTTCCCGTGTCATCCTCTCGGTTCCTTCGAGGAGTGAATGCATTTTGCGTGCGAGCAGAAATTTTGCCTGATTCTTTCTGCGTTCACATTTTCGACTGCCGGCAAATGTTATCGGGCTCGGCTCTTTTCGTACGCAAATATTCATTGAGTAAAGTTTCACGTAGGATTGTGAGGTAAGGTATATGGAAAATTCCAGGCTTTGAGAGCATAGGTTTTAATGGTGAAAATGAATATTATAAGAATTTTTCATATCCTAATATTAGTTACAGTTTATTGGAATTATATGGATATAAAAATATAAATTCATATTTCTTGGATAACGCCTTTTGTTGATGTTTAATATTTTGTACTCTAACGTCAAAATCTTGAAGTATGAATTTTTGTTATGTGGAATTTGACTATCTCGCTTTTTTAATGGTAAACTGTTTCGCGCGTGTCGAAATATGCTGGCTATATTTGGATTAATCGATGTTAACATTTTAATATTTGTTCAATTTCTTTTATGACAAAAATTATCATTGTTATAAAAAGTAATGTAATTAAGATTTATTATGACGTAAAAGCTTAGAAAATTCAATTACATAAAGATACAATTGTACAAAGTCTAGGTTCAAAAATAACCGAATTGATGTATCGATCACGGTTATTGAGTAAAAATCTATACCAGAAACTAACGTATGAACTTTACAAAATGTATACCTGAGAAAAATTAAAATTAAAAATTGTACTTATATCGACTGTTCTGAATTAAATTAATAAATAGTTTTTTCGTCTTAAAGTTTTTATAATATAATATGTTAGCTAAACTAATGACAGTCAGACTGTCCTTGTTTATATTCACCCCCGAAGAATCTCAAATAGAACTTATCACTACAACAAATTATATCAGAAAATTAAAAATTAAAAATAAAAACAAAATAAAATAAAAATACAATAATAAATAAAATAAAAATAATAAAAACAATAATCTATGTCAGTAATGGACAACCTGACTGCCCTACAAAATTAGATAATAAATTAAGTTTTTTGGACGTCAATGTTATTAGAGTTAGTAATAACAGAGTAAAATTAAATTGGTATAAAACACCTGATAAATACCTGACCATGTAGATTATAAAATTTTAACTCACGCCATCTATTCGGAAATAATATATGTATTGTAAAGGGATTCATCGACAGAACAATCAAATTATCACACTAAGATTTTAGAAAAGATAATTTAAAATTAATTAAAGAGATATTCATTAACAATGATTATCCAATAGACTTTATAGATAAAATAATTGTAGAGAGAGAGAGAGAGAGAGAGAGAGGAAGAGAGAGGGAGAGAGATAGAGAGTGGATCAAATTTATAATAGCACTAGAGAACGTAATATGGAAAAGAGGGAGAATAATAATAAAATCGTAGTATTACCATATTTAAAAGGGTTATCCGAAAGAATTAAAAGTTCATTCGAAAAGCATAATATTCAAATTTACTTTAGAAACAATAATAATATAAGAAAGCTATTTAATAATTGTATTAAAGATAAGGATGATAAATATTTGAAAACAGGAGTGGTATACATAATAAATTGTAAAGATTGTGACAAATATTATATTGGACAAACGGGAAGATACCTAAAACAAAGAATATATGAACATCAATAAAGCTTACGAAGCATGAATGGTACATCCGGGCTAAAAGAACATAGTTTAAACGTGTTATATTCTTTCGATTTTGAAAATTGAAATAATTTAGATCAATCTATTAAAAATAAATATAAAAGAGAAACTCTTGAAAATATTCCTATTTTGAAGAATTCCAATAATATAAATTTAATGTTAGTCAAGTAAATTGGACAACACTTATCATTCCTTATTAATATATGATAAAATTTGTATTTCGCATTTAAGTTATTTAAGCAGGCGGGGGTCCTATAACTGTTATACCAATAAACATCTGGGGATGGGGTATATAAAGCAGCATGCTGGGTTTTTCAATTTAGTTTAGTTCCTGAGGATGAATCGTAGCGGTTCGAATCGTCGATCAAGAAATTGATTCTAAATTTAAGGTGGTGGGGGCAGTTAGGCTATCCTTTACTAACATAAAATATTGCTTTTATTATTTCTATTTTATTTTATTTATTACTTTATTTTTATTTCTATTTTATTATTAATTTTATTTTATTTTTATTTTTAATTCTTAATATAATTTATTGTAGTAATAAGTTTTATTTCAGATTCTTCGGGGGTGACTATAAACTAGGAGAGTTTGACTGTCATTATTTTAGTTAATATATTATATTATAAAGACTATAAGACGGATAAAAATATTTATTAATTTTATACATGAGAAAGTATAAAACGTTAGGTTATTTTATTCTTATTCGATTTTTGTTAGCAATGTACTTCTTTTGATAATTTTAGTAACACCCTATATTAGTTACTGTTGAATATAACGATACTGCATAGACTATGTACACTGCTGCATATTGTAAGCAACTGTCAGAGCAATAAATGGATTAAGACCCAAAAGGGACACTTTTGACCTGCGACTACGGAGCACATCACAAACGATCGATACTCCGCCTCCAGTTAGTTCTGTGAGCATTCAATCACGCCGCAACTTATTTTTCTATGCAGTATTTTCTATATAGCTATTTCTTGTATTTCATATCTTTTTAGTTGTGTTAATAAATAAATGTTTATATTAATCAAATATACGTGTTCATTCTATACTGCCTTTCAATAGTTACCGTTACCTAATATAATACTATCACTTGATTTTAGTCCAATATTAATATTATATCCCTAAAATATGGATTCTGTTTTATGCGGTACTTGTCCGTTCAGTTACAAAAATATATTGAATGACAGAGTTGAAATGAGGTTGTACCTATTGGTCTGACATAGAAAATAAATGATAATAAAAAATAGTGAATAAATCACAAAATAGTTGAAATGATCATCGACTAAAAAGAATAAGAGATGGTGGACATGGTAAGCGCATTTTCAAACATTCTATACATATCGTATTTTAATCATAAATATGGAGAAGAGAGGCCTATGAGTAATGAATCTTATGTTAATTCTAATTAAATTTTCTCACAATGAAACAGAAGCTAAATAGTGAACAAAATCAAAATCGAAGCTTTATACTTGATTCATAATCAAAATTGAAACATGATGCCACGTCTAAAACGAAGGACTGATCAAAATAATAAATTATTATTAATAAAGGGCCTGATCACCCTCAGCTGAAATTCGTTTCTAGATAAGATTACTGACAAGATTATTGGACTAATATTGTTGACATGCTTAAAAAAAACATTTTTGTAAGCATAAGTTTTGTTAAATCAGAATAATAGTCAGAACATTCTAGAGGCCGGTCAAATTTTTAAATTTACAATATTGATTTGAATGAAATATTCACATGGCCCATATCTTATGATCTCTTCCATTGTAAGTATAAAAATATTAAATATTTAAATATAAGCTTAAAAACCACAAAATTACAAAATAGAAAACGAAGAAGTATGAATATATGAAAAATGAGGATTTCTTTTATCAAATTGCTCAATTTTAATACACTAAAGTACAAATCCTGTAATTTGTAATAATTTTTAAGTACGTTTCAGTATTTATTGATGAGCGTTTTAAAAGATTTAGCTTAACAGTCTTTTGTGAGGTGTTTTGAAAGGTCATAAATATTTACTCTTACGCAGCTATTATTTTTTACACTCATGAAGAAATCTTTGAACTCGACGTTTGTACATCTAGTTTAAATACATATATATATATATATATATATATATATATATATATATATATATTAATTTTGAAAAGAGTGGCTATTAATAATTATTATTAATATTATTATTAATAATTGCTTCATTTTAAGTTCTAGATTAAGTTTTGAGTTTCATAAGAACGTTATATATATTTCAATGTTTTGTTTCTCCAGTGTGTAAAAATTAAATGTTTTAATTCTACTTTGAAGTATTAAATTAACGACATAAAACTTTATTTAATCTCTTTATTTATAAATAGAGTTGATGTTTGAAATATAAATGTTAAATAACTGAATGAGCTTTATTAGTTTTTAAAAGCTAATTCCGGTTAAACACTCATAAAGTGACCTTGCGTAATGCAATTTTCAATTATTAACTCAAGTTATACTGCAAGAAGAATGCATTTAAAACAATCCCTGAATAGCATTAGATTTATTATTCAGATTTTAATAAAATTAATATATGTCTATAACAGTGACGATAGTGTTTGACAGTTATTGTAATTTTTTAATAACTTACAAGTGAATGTGGTTAATCTATAAGATACAAATGGCTAAGGAATTGTAGCAAGAGTAATATCGAGATAATTTACATAATATAGGCTTCTCTTCCCCAGGGATAGTGCACAAACAACGTCGTTTATTGCATTGATATACACACACACACATATATATATATATATATATATATATATATATATATATATATATATATATGTACAGTGCAGAGCCATGCCTTTCGAGGTCGAAAAACTCGCGACTACGGCGGAAGCGCAGCGACAGGATGAATTAGCATTTTAAAATGTATACAGACTCGCATGTATACGTGCATGTGCAAGCCGAGCTGCCAGCGCGGAGCTTGATTTGCAACGCCACGATTGTTAATTGCTAGCGTCTCTTGAGCTCTTCAGCTACACTTAACTCTCACACTTCTTATACTTCCAGAGTTCCTTCAGCCATGCATTTTCGGTGCATTTAGTTAATCGTTACGCTGAAACGGAAGCTTTTCTCGAAAGTATCGAAGTACGCTACAGAAGTCGAGGATAACTACTTATAATTTAGATTCTTGAGACACTCGAACTCTACCATGTTATCCAATAACGTTTTCAATAATCAATGAATCGAATAAAAATTTTTCCTCCAATGGCCCTGAATATTAATTACTCTGCTATTAGATAGTAAATATATAGTTCATCATCTTTGATAATATCAAAATATTACGTAAAAATGTTTGCTTACATACAAAACGTTACGTATAAAAAAAACTATTTAAATGCATAACAGATATTTACACACGACACACACGCACACACGTATCAAAGAGCATAATTCATATGAAAATGAAAATGTACTTATATTATAATTTAAGAATTTAATATAAAGTAAGTGTTCATATATCATTAATATATCAATTTCTTTTATCATAGTTTAGATTCAATAAAATATAAAACATATGTAACATTATATCAATTTGTCTAGTGTTACGTACTATCTAAATGAGTGGTTAACCAAGCATATAGAAAATGGCGTAACTAAGCAAGCAATCGTAGAACTTAAAAATTTTCGAAACGAGGGAATAAAAATATAATTGAAGCATTTTCTAATCCCTGACAATTGATCGCACCCGTTGTGGTTCGTAAATCAGTTTGCTTATTTGCAATCCTAGATTTGGCAAGGTAGTAGTAGCAGCAATAGCAGCAGCTTATGCGCGCCTTATCCTTATCAATCATAGCGGCTCTATTTTAACGAGCGCGGGGAAACGTAGCGCGGGCGCGCGCGGCCATCGACAGCCCACTGCGTCTCGCGACCTCGTCGACGCCGCTAAGTTGCGTATATTAGAGAAAAAGCGCCGAGTCAGTGTTCCACGATGTCGCTTTGTTTCCGGTAAATATCGAGGACGAGTTGGAAAAATAGTTCCTTGATTAGCTAAAGGTCGATTGCGCGAGTCGCTCAATGCGCATAGTAAATCTTGTTGCGTACGTGCAAACTCGGAGACGTAAGTGTTTTAATGCAAGCGCTAACGTACTTGATAAATCAATGTTGAAAAAAAATAGTATGAAAGGCTGAATTGAGAAAGACGCTGAATTCACTGTAAATTATTTATTTATCCTTTTTCCAACGATTTTTTATTTAAAACTTATATTAATGGGTTTTCGATGATAATTAAAGTTATGGCATATACATATACTGTGGTAGTAATATGATATAAAAGTCTTCATTTCAGATTAATTTTAATAAACGAGGTTCGTACATTTCGGACAATTCAAATGTTAGAATTTAAGGTACATTCGTATATGAAACATCCAATATCCTAAGATAACTCATATTAACCTCCGTAAACGTGGGTCATCTGTGAGTATTGCGCTTTTCAAGCTTGGAATTCGAATCTTTGCGAATTTTGGAGGTTCGAACACTATTATCTGCTCTATAGTTTACATTACAAAAACTGACTATTTTAACAGAAGATAACTTTTATTACATAATAATGCATTAAAATTATTTTTTAATAGTTTTCACAAAAATATTGTTAAATCAGATAAATCTGAAATTTTTAATAACTCATTTGTCAATTTATTATACATTTTTTTAATTAAATATTTATTAAATTAAAATAATTACATCTTCGTAGTTTTAATAGTCTATTTGTCAGTCATAAATATAAATTAATACGAGTCGAGCTTTGCTCTAAAGAATATAATACTAATTGAATAGTATATACGTAATATATATTTTGAAAATATGATTAAATGCTTTAACAATATCTTGTATAATCTAAATAAAGATGAGCGCATTATAGATACATTGATACTTTTGAATAAATTGTATGATTTGAATAAAATATTATACGCTTTTTATTTCCTTAATGATAACTTTATAACGCAAAAGATAATATATAATATGTTATTATTCTACTATAACATATAAATCCACATTGAATTTTTTTATGGCGAAATTTCAGCATGTTAGTAAGGTGCAAGCATTATCTATTTTATGCAGCTCAGTATTTACGTCATAATGTCAAATTTCATGAATGACAATTGAAATTTTATTCTAATACCGATAAAACAAATTAATTAAAAAATTATTTTAGATAATAAAAAAAATTGGTAAACAGTTATTGTTATTTTACCATAAACTTTAGGAAAATCTGAAAAATAGATCTGTTCTCTATTATTTGTAAATTTAAAATTGAAACATTTATTCTTACTAGAGATAAAAAATTTAATAAAAATCATAGTATAATAATAAATAATCTTATATAGGCCCGATGTTATAATAACTTATAAGAGTGATATTCATGTATCTGTATAATTGAATTGAAAATTAACAAAGCTAAAAAAACTGATCATGCTTTATAAAAATAGTAAACAAATTAAATTTTAGATGCATAAAAAAATCAGTTTGTTGACAGTGATAAATTCAATTACATTGGCAACCGATTATAAGTATACAAATTTTATTAAATAATTACTTATGACTTATGAGTACATAAATAACAAAATGGAAATAATGTTTTATAGGTATATTCAAATATATATTTATCTAATTATTGAAGAATATAGTAGTACATGAAATGTAATTCTTCACGTTCATTGTCAATATAAAATAAATAATTAGAATGTTCTATTTAATGAATATTTTACAATGTTTATTGGATGATTAAAGTTTAATTTAGAAGAATTAACTTATATAATTGTGTATATGTGATTAACGAGTCCAAAATTTATATACTTGTTCCGTACACATGGCTAAATACAAACCTTCAAAGCGATGAATCTAATAATTTATTTCAGCTAACACAACCTTATTTTATACTTTTTGTTTATATAATAGGTACCAATACGTATTCTGTCAGCTCATGTATCACTACCAATCAACGCTACTTTACCATCTGCATAAAATCTACGCACAATCATCATCCTTTTGCTTACGAAGAAAAACGCGCATCCCTGACTTCTTATCAGATATCAGTAACCTTATCGAGCCTCTCCATGTTAATTATCGTTATCAACTCATGTAGCGAGCACCTGTTCTCTTCTCTCGGACGCCATTCGTCCCTGTTTACGGAAATGCTTGGGGCCCGCATCGCAACTATTTGCACTGTGCTCGCGCACACCTTGTACTATTTTTAGGACCCAATGTCGCAATTGTGGGTTGTAGAGCGCGCGTAGTTTTTCCGCACTCGTGCAACCTTCCCGTCCCGTCGAAAAGTCTCTCATTACTATAGAAGCCTGAGCATATATATTATAGACTTATATACATTATAGACTTTATAATTATGTGTGTGTGATAATGTGGGTGGGTGGGTGTGTGTATTGCACTTGGATTTGCACTGTTTTACGTAAGAGTTTAGCTAATAAATGGGAGGAACGAGGGAACTCGCGGATAAAATGCTATGAATAAATTTTGTCATTAAGCGCACTAGTCAAACGCAGTGAGATTTTTACTCTATACAATGCGAAATTTATTGCACTCGATTCGAATCGAAGGTTGATTCTGCGCTGAACATTTTGTCTGGTGTTTATAGTTTTTTAGAGAAGAGAAAGGGAGAGAGAGGGGGAGCATTGCAAAACTTTGTAACTTATTGTCGTTTTGTCCTACGCGACCTGATAGTCTGAATATGATGTACATATAAAGATACATCGTCTAACCTTATAGACGTACAGTAAAAAATCACTGTCAATATTATTTGCGAAAGGTCTCGATAATCCCCAATAAACCACCGAGTGTACAAAAAACTATTAAATTTTTTCCTTTACAAAATCTAATTGCAATTTCCACTATATTTAACTATCCAGTGTAACGCCAAGACTAACTGCTTCAACATATCATTCTACATCTTCACTAAGCATCCGAACAAGGCAATCCAACAGATTAAAACCATTTTCATTTATTCTTGGATCAAAATAGATTGCTTTAGTGTTGTGTGAATAATGGAGCTGTCCGGAGTTTTCCATCAGCCCCCATCACATGGTTATCCGTGCCATTTATTTGCTAGTTTCTTTAGACCTTTCAGAAACTTGTCTCTAAAAGTACCCAGATGATCATCCGTGTTAATAGATTATTACCGATGAATGCTTTTCTCAGATCATTGACGTATAATTTTAACGGAATAGAGATAAAGGGGCAGACTCTTGCAGAACACCGATTTTATTCGCAAGAATTTTGTAAGCACTCAGTGGAACTTAGTTAACAATTTTAAAATTGTACATTTTACTGCATTCAAGCACCAGCAAGAGGGTTACTTTTTCTAATCACAATGGACATGCAATGGATCTGGTATTTTCTAAATCCTACCCAGAGAGGATCGATGAGTTGTTTATAATTAAGATTAACAATTTGATATTTAACGATTCGATTTTCTTTTAAACTTTAAACGAAAATTCTAATTTGAATAATATTTTTTTTCATTTGATTATGTAATAATAATAACAGTCAGACCTACTTTGTTTATAATCACCACCTTAGAATATGAAAAAAACTATTGAAAATAAATTATAAATAAAATAAAAATAATAAAAATAAAAATTTATTGATTATTTATTATAGAAACTGTTAACAATATTCTATGTTAGTGAAGGACCACCTGACTGCCCCCACCATCTTAAATGTAAATTTACCTTAGAGATTGTATGTTTTGAACCGCTACTATTCATCTTCCACGACTTGACTAAGAGTTTAGTAAAATGTAAGTTTTTTGATGAAATTTAGATTTTTAGTTTGAACTATTTTTCAAAATTTTTACTATTTTCCGAGATACATTAAAAAAACCTTTTTTATGGTTTTTGCCATGATAATGTAATTTCTGACAAAATCCACTACGATAATTGTAATCAGTACTCAAAAAAAACATATAAGAATCAACAAAACAGGTATGGTCGTTTTTCGAAAATCCACCCGCGATTTCCGTTATGGTATAGATTTTAAAAAATTGTGTTTTTATACCTTAATACATTTATAACATAGGATATATCCTCTCAGTTTTACCTGAGTTATTTATGTTGTCGACTAGTTAAACAATTAAGAAATATTTCATATACATTATTTTTATAAAATATTTGGTTAGTCGTGTATGCTTATTATAACTAAAAAAATTGAAGAAAATGCCCAGAGAAAATAAATTGAATAAATTCGATTAATTAATTCGTAAGTTAAAATTATAAAAATAAATAAAATGTTTGCATTTTATTATAATATAAAAGAATACGTCTCGAAAATATCCTGTATTTTTTGCTAATGTGCACCTTCTCAGAAACAAAATTAATTCGAAAACGAGATTATTTGTCTAAAACATATATTTAGTTAACTTCTCTCTTTAAAATATTTGATAATTTATTTGCATTAACTTTATATTTACTTGTTTTCAAGGTATAGTTTTGTTTCGTCTTTTTAAATATTTTTTTAAAATAATAAAATATTTAATGTATTATATTTTATTTTGTAATTTATATCTATTTAACAAAAACAATTAAATAAATAAAATTCTTACAAATACTAGATTCGTTAAAAAAAATTCAATTAACATTACAATAATCCAATTACCTTTGACAACACTTGATTTATGTTTACAAATTTAGTAGTCATGCAAAAATCTTCTAATTATAGACTCTAACCCTTTTCTAAAAGTTATTTGATTGCTTTTTAGATTTTTGGAGCATATTATACAATGATATTTACTACAGAACCACCTTATATGGGGGAAACGGAGAGAGAGGAAAAACCAAAAGGGACGAATGAAGATTCTATATGTCTCCTTCACTCTCTCTTCTCTCTCTCTCTCTCTCTCTCTCTTTCTCTCTCTCTTCCTTACCTATTAATCTGTTCACATATTTTTTTAAATTAAAAAAATATGGTTTCACCTAAATCAGTTAATAGATATAAGTATATATGTTTTTATAATGAAAAACATTTGTTTATGAAATAAATATGTAGTAATTTTAATTTAAGTACATGAATTTATTTAAAGTTATCAACTTTGAGTGTACACTTAATATTCGTTTTGCGATTATGCTTATAAAATCGATTTGTAGTTATAAAGTCTTTCTGACTTTTTTTAATAAAATTTTTTAAGAAATTTTTTAAAAGTCCAAAAAAATAAAAGTGCATGGACAATTCTCCTGTGTAATAAACAGAGGAGCGTCGCTAATCCTCCTATTGAGGTATAAACTGAGGTATATGTACGGAGTAAATGGGAGAATATCAGTTGGTTGTCCCTAGCTATGTAGTTGACCGTGCATGATAACTATAATTTCGCATGAAGTCGGAGCACAAATACTTTGTCATATGATCTTCTCAATTCAGCATCAGGTTTTGTTAAAAATCATCGCAAGTGGATTGGGTATGAGTTTTCTTTCGCTCAGATGATTCCGGAGTATCGAGGTGCCACATTTTAGCTCTCGTTGTATTTTTTCCTATCATCCATTCATCCATTTGAAAACGTGTAAGATCTTGTTCTAGTTACACGAGTCTCTGCATTCGTGCGAGTTTGAAGTATCCTGATTAACCATGCGACATAGCTTCACATCAGAGACAGCAACAGAGCAGAGATCGAATTCCTGTTTCTACGGTGTGCAGTGTGATTGTCTGCCCTCAGATCGGCAAATCTGACGCCAACGCAGTGTGAATCCAAAACGTCGAGGCCGTCATGCGCCAGTGGATCTGGAAAATATCTTCCTGTTCGATTTCGTATATGTGTCTCAGACTAGTAAGCGAGCGATACCGGTTGTAGATGCATAACAATTCGTGTTTTAAGTATTGTTTTGTATATGGTAAGGTTATTTTGAAGCACGAAACGATTCGTTGTAAAACTTTGTTACGATTGTTGTGTATGTGCATAGTATGCAAAGAATGTAAAGTTATTGTTCAAATTAGTTATATTTTAATCTTTATGTAACTGCGCTTATATCATGCCACAGTGTAAATTCTAAAATATGAAAATTGGTATTTCAAGGGCATTTCCCTCACTTAAAACTGGAATGTTTTATACGGCTAAGTCTCCATGTTATTTCATTTTCTATTCTTTATTTTATTAAAGCTTAGTTTTCTTTAATTAATCTTATTAATTTTCACACATTTTACGCCTCCCCCTCCTTTAGCTGAACTTACGAATGAAAATTACGTATGTTAAGGTCAAATTTATTTATGTATTCATTTATGCTCTTTTTCCCTTATTATTTTTTTATCCCCATAGACTTGAATGGAATGATTTTAAAAGCATTAATGATTAGATCAAAAGTTCCGCGCAACTTTCGCTATATATACCAATTCGTCCCGATACATGATTCGTATTGTCGCCGAAGTAAACGTTTTCTCGTCGGTTCCATCTCGAGTGAGTACGCAGCGCGTCGGCTTAAAAATAAATTCGCACGCTTCGAGCGAGCATATAGGGGGAATGTAATAAATTGCGGAGAACTCTCAGAGTCGTGAGTGCTTTTCATCAAAATTCCAAACATTGAATGAGTTATGCTCCGGCGGAGAAAGAGGGTGAGAGAGAGAGAGAGAGAGAGAGTGAGAGAGACAGAGACAGAACTCATGCGGCACAACAAAGGATGAGCGTATAGAAAGCGTGCGATAGAAATCCTTCGTTCCTCTTTTGATGAAGAGCATATCGAGCAACATAGCCTAAACAGACTTCGTCTTATGTCGTGCAGCTTCGTATAACGCGTGCTTCGCGTCGCATCGTCGCGTTCGGGACCGGATGCAACGAGTCGAGCTAATTGTCTCCTTTACTTATATTTGCATATATCAACAGACGAACGTGTTGTAGGAAGAATTGTTATATATTTAAATCTCATCTGGACACCGCTAAGTTGCATGTACGCCTCGTTGTCGCTGCAGCTTCAATATTGTTAATTTATTTTGCATACTTGTACTAAATGAATAAGCGAGATGTTTCTTTCATAAGGAGCACTGCCGAAAGCTTTTAAGCAAATGCATTTCGGCTACTTCTTGAATATCTCTTCGATGAAGTTTCTTTATACGTGCAATACCTTTATTTATATTAATTGTACAGTTTGCTTAAACTTTCATTAGTACTGTTTCATTATTGGTTTATGATCAAAGAACGTGATTTTTCTAGAAGCTATATTGAGAACTATATCTAAAAAATTGTACTTGTACATTAAAACGGACCTTAACAATATTATAAAAGTATGCTTATTTTTCTTTTTATTATAACCGTAATATTATCAATTTGTGAAACGAATTTTAATACTTTTACGATCAATGACTTATTAATTATTGAATTTAATATTGGCATCGAGTCAGCTGCAGCGAACAATGGTAGGAAAGAGAGCCGTATTTTAATTATCCTTACATGCAATAATTATAGCCGAAGTTTGAACGAAACGAAATACTTATAACAGTCGCAATATCTATATCGTAAGCGTCATCATTGATTGTTAATCGTCAATTAATAATTAAAATACCTTCCAGCACACCTTGGCAATTCAGTTCGTGAAGCCCATAATGTATCGGTATTTTGGCATTCAAGAGCCTCGACTAAATGGATTGTTGGCATACCGAAGCGTCGAAAAAACGTTTGGTAGGGTTAATATCAACGAAATATAAAACATTTATTGTTGGTTAAATGGTATAGACGTGAAAAGAATTCAAATTGCATAGTTTATGATTTTTGTTATGAAAATTTTTTTTCAACAGATTTATTTCAATAAATATATTTTTACATGATCTATACTCATATCGGTACATGGAAAATTACGAATTATTATTTTGATGGAATCCAATAAAATTATTAGGATTGAACCATTATATACATATAGTACATAACGACAATGAAATGAACAGAAAAAAAAGTACACGAACGGTATGGCGCAAAACGGGACGAAACGGATAAAAAATTATCAAATCTTCGGCTCTTTGTAAGTTTTCATCCAATTTTAATGTTTAGTTTTTAAATTGAAGCTTTTGAAACCGTTTCCTTCGCAGAAGAGGATTAATGTTTGCCTTACGAAAAATACTGTCATATCTAGAATATCTACATTAAATTGTATTTACCAAAAATGAATTTTTACTCGATGATTATTATGTATAAAAAAACTTAGAATAAGCTGAGGGAAAAATATCATTATAAAAATCATGGATACCCCATAAAATTTATGGCTTTTTTACATTTATTTCCGCAAATTTTGAAATAATTAAAAAATCATTGCAGAACTTTTAGATCTTCACATATTATTCTCCAACGTTTTAACATTTACGCATTTTTACTGTAAATAAGATATTTGAAAAGTAAAATAAAACGCAAGCTAAGAATTTCTATATCAAATGTACGCCAATCATATAATATACGTAATAGGTGTAATGCAAACTATACGTAATACGTAGTATTACATTATTTATTGTGTGTCTGTATACTTTCGTCCTTATTCATTAAAACATAGTATTTTACGTGAGATTTTGTATTATCACGAAATTTAAAAATATTAAATCGCAGATAAAATAATAATTTTTAATGGATAAGAACAAAAATATAGCCATAGATTAAATAATTTAATATTATACGTACATATTTTGCCTTTCAAATTTTTTATTTAGAATAAAAATACGTAAATGCAACAATATTTATGAATAATATAGTTAAGGTCTAAAAGTTCTGCAATAATTTTTTATTTATTTCAAAACTTATAAATGAGGAAAAACCACGATTTTTATGGGCTTTGCATGATTTTCCAATGATATTCTTTTCGCAACTTATTCTAAGTGTTGTATACCTAATCAGCGAGTAAAAATACATTATTTTTGGTGGTTATAATTTAATGTAGGTGCTCTAAATACGCCAAAATACATTTATTAGTTAGCCTGATAGTAAAAAGCCATACTTTAGCTATATTTATCGTGAGGAAAAAATTAAATCTTTAATGCGAGGGAAACTGTTTCGAGAGCTACAATTTAAAAAAAGAAACATTAAAATTAGACGAAAACGTGCTAGGAGCTGATGTTTTGATCATTTTTTAACTGTTTCGTTACATTGTTCGGGTAATAGAAGTGTATATGCATATCAAAAATGCACGCCGGATTTGCCAATGATTGCGCCCGTACACACACATACACATGCATATATAAAAAGACACGCACAGGCGCACGTGTTAACTGTATATGCAGGCATATTAAAGCGTCTAATATGACCTGTGGAGTGTGTGTGTGTGTGTGTGTGTGTGTGTGTGTGTGTGCGTGCGTGTTAGTAACGATGCTGTCGACTCTTTTGCAGCCCGTTCCGTTAACAGGAGGCACCGCACCGATCGGTTGCTCAATCGGTATTATCGACATCGTACCCTGACTGCGAAGGAAGTCGATTACTATCGCATCTTACCTAACTGCAACGTCCGCTTACAGTGTTGCAGCTTGTAGTATATATACCGCGCTTGATTAGTCAATGACCGCCTGCAGCTAAAAGAGAGAGAGAGAGAGAGAGAGAGAGAGAGAGAGAGAGAGAGAGAGAGAGAGATAAGAGAAAGAGAGAGATAGATTGAGAGGAGTCGGTTATAGAGCGCAAAATTGTTCTTTTCCTGTCTTTTCTATGCTTTTAAAACTCGATCGTTTATATTTGTGTGTTCTGCAAAATGGCCAGGATCTTCCTTTCGTTTTTCAGTTATTTTAATTCTCTTCACAATAAACTAAACATCACAGACTTTCGCGGATGCTCATTTACTGATCAAAAAATTTTCGTTAGCATATATATAGCTATATTTGAAAATATATAGCTGTATTTTTAATTCATCATTTACTCGTCATTACCTTTTCTAGGATACTGAAAAGAAAAATCAGTAATAAAACTAAAATATTATTTTTAATTTGTCTCATTGAATTTTGTAATTTATAGTCAACAAATTCGTATTCCGAAACACTGAAGATAGCGTAGCAGGTAGTGCATATTTCTTTTTCAATATGCATCAAAAGGCTCATTGTGTTCTAGTAAATATTGAACACAGAGACAGTTTTATATAGAACTGGAGGCATTATCTTAATTTTTAATGATATATTTCATCCAGCTGCTGCGTTATAATTCTCTATGATATCCATTTAAGATTAACTAACTGCGATGTCTGAGAGTATGAACGACTTTATTTATTCATGCCTTGAAGCTATATCTTTGTTATATTTTTCTAAAATCATGTATAATTTATGTTATTTTTTCAAAAGAAAAAAATGCAAACGTATAATTTTCAATTTAACAAAGTTATGAACTCACAGTTTTTCTAAAAATTAACTAGGAGGAAGAATTAAAGTTATGTACGTATCGCACTTCGTAAATTGTTAAACTCGTCAGTAAGATGACAGGTGAGATATTTTAATTTATGATACAGATTTATAATTGATAAAAATTTATAATTGAAACTAATCTACCATGTTTAGGATATCAATAATTTTGTTATAAATATGAGGTATGGCTATTAAATAACGGGACTGATATTGTAAAAAATTTTATTTTCATTTTATACATAATTACTTATCATCACCTTCAATATACATCCCTTCTCTATCCCTGCAACGCTCCATGCGAATTTTCCATTGTTGGAAACAATGCTGAAAGTCATCTTCTGTAAACTCTTTCAGAACTCTTGCCGCTTTTTCTGGAACAGCTTCTATGGATTCAAATCTCGTACCTTTCAATGCAGATTTCACCTTAGAGAAAAGATAAAAGTCACATGGTGCTAGGTCTCGTGAGTAAGGTGGATGTTCTAACACTGGGATACTGTACTTGGTCAGGAACCGCTTAACAGATAACGTGGAATGAGCTGGCGCATTGTCTTTGCGCAAAATCCATGATTTGTCCTTCCACATTTCGGGTCGTTTTTTTCTTATTCTTTCACGTAGTTTATTAAGTACCTCAAGAAAGTAATGTACATTAATTGTTTGACTTTCAGGAAACCAGTGAAGGTACACAATCCCATGAATATCGAATAAACAATAATCATTGCTTTAAATTTGACTTGCTCATTCTTGCTTTTTTGGCTCTCGGTGAAGTTGGGGTCTTTCCATGCATCGATTGGCCCTTCATTTCCGGATCATAAGTAAAAAACCACGATTCATCATATTTTATTACTCTTTCCAATAAATTTTGGTCCTTATCAAAGGCCTTCAAAGTGTCAGTATAAACATTTTTGCAAGCTGCTTGTTGTTCAATCGTGAGAATTTTTGGTACCATTTTTGCACACACTTTTCGCATGTTAAAATTGTCACGTAAAATTTGCCGTACACATTCTTTATCAATGACTACAAATTCAGCAGCTGCACGAATACTTAATCGACGGTCAGGCCGAATCAAATTAGCAACTTTTTCGACATTGTCATCCGTTTTTGATGTTGAAGGACGACCTGGCTGCGAATCATCTTCAACGTCTTGTTGACCATCTTGAAAACGGTTAAACCATTCAAAAGCATGAGTCCGTGATAAATATTCACTGCCATACACTTCTTTTAGTAAATTATAGGTTTCGGTAACGGTTTTTGTAAGTTTAAAGTGAAATTTTCATAACAATTCGTTACTCTATTATTACACTAACCATTTTTCCGGCAAAACAAAATAAGAACACTAACGTAAATGAAGGTTATGACACAATGATGTTGTTTACAGAAACGAGATTAACTGCATTCTGAAGAGGAAGTCTCAAACTAAACAGCTGTTGGTCAATATTGGTTGGCGCATGCGCACTCGTTCCACTGCAACGTCAGTCCCGTTATTTAATAGCCCTATCTCATAAGTAGATTCGCAATGACAATGAAATCATAGTATATATTATATATATATATATGGAAAATGGGAACACCTATTTTTGACCCCGGATTCGGGAACAGCGGGAAATTTTACGTTTAAAATCATATAGAGAAAATCTTTTCAAGGTCATTTCAAGATCAAATCAAGGTCAAACTCGGGATTAAAAATCATTGATACCTGAATTACACAGGCTAACCAACCTTAACACTGATATACCGCATCCCCACATACCTTTCAAACCTTATAAACATATCCCCAAGCAAGCAATATTTGTATAAGGTTTGTAAGGGTATGTGGGGATGTTCGGTACATCAATGTTCAGGTTGGTGAGCCTGTCTGATTTGACCTTGAAAAAATTTTCTCAATACGATTTTGAACGTAAAATTTCCCGCTCATTCCGAATCCGAGGTCAAAAATAGGTGTTCCCATTTTAAAAAATCACTTTCAGCTTGAAATAACCTTGAAGAGCAAGTTCAATACATGTGATTAATCTACGCAGAAACTCATCTGGGTAGCGACGCATGTGCTCCAAAAGAGCCTTATAAGAGACCACACGGTTGCGTTTGTTCTCAGCTAAGAACAGACGCGGCCCACACCTTGCAGATATTTTTTTAATAGCCAACTTATCGTGCAAAATTGAAACGATGGTACATTTTGAAACCCCTGTTGCCTTAACTATTTTGCGCAATTTTATTCTTCAGTCACTTAACATCTTATCGTGGATTTTATAGATCATTTCCGGGATACTTACGTCTACAGGACGTCCTGAACGCTGTTCATCTGCTGTTGATGTACAGCCACGTTTAACATCATTTATCCAATTGTAAACTGTTGCAAAAACAGGGGCAGATGTGCCATGAACTGAATCCAACTCAGCTTTTATTTCTTTTGCTGTTAAACCTTTTAAATAGAAATGTTTAATCACTGCTCTAAACTCACTTTTTCCATTTTCTTAAGCAAACAAAAGTTATTTACTTCAGCTGACGATAAAAACCAATAAAAACGAAACCACTAAATGAAGATGGCTGCAATTTTGTCAGATACCTAGTGAGGAATGATGCTTACGAGAAACAGACCATTTGCGATGCTACGAGCGCCATCTCTTAGATTTTCTAAAGATTTATTGACATTTATTTAATATTTATCTATTCTGAACCTCTGGACGCGATCCCGCTCAGGGGAGCGGCTACATTACACACACACACACACACACACACACACACACAGATAAGGTATGATGAGTGTGCATTAAAGAATGATATCAGATTTAATTAATTAACTGGCCCTTTTAAATTTAAAGATGAATTATTATAAAAGAAGGAACCTTTAGAATATATTTTTCATAAATCATCTATTTTACATTATAAACGTTTAATATGTTTTACAATCAAATTTTCTTATTCTGATACATTAAAAATTCTTGTTATAAACTAAGAAAAACAATGTTTATTGAAGTTAATATAATATTCTTTATTTGAACAATCACAATTGTTTTTCTTTACACGAAATCAGGAAACACTAATGTTGAAGCTCATGAATGTAAAAACAATGAACGATATTTTATATATACGTAATGGAATATAAATAAATTCAAATAATAATACAAGTTGTGTTGCTAATGTTCACTACTCAGTGGTTCCGCACGAAGTGAAGAATACGCACAGTTTTGCTCTGCTCCGAGCAACGGTTGCAGATCGGGTGCAATTAAGTCTGGTGTCAGGTAGCTGTCCTTCATACCTGCACATTAATCCGCTACCAGATTTGTGTACTATTCGTCTGAAATACGTATATTGTTGTCACAATAGCATTTTCACAACAAAAATAAATCAATTTCTTCTTTATAATTCAAGAATTTTTTAAATTCTTCCATCACAATTTTATGACAGTACAAGCAAAAGTGTTATTATATTTTATACAATTTTATTTCTGTTGTTATTTAAGTAAATGTTGAGTTTTGACAATTTTCAATTAATCCGGGTTAAAGAGTTTTACTGTTTTCTTTTAATCGACAAAGAAATTAAAAATATAAGAAGAACATACTTTATTCTTTATTACTATTCATGAATTTTTCTTCTAAATTTGTTCACTAGTTCAGACTTTTTAAAATCCTGTCTTCTGGATTTTAGTATGAAATTGTCTATCATCTCAATAAATTCATTACAATTAACCAAGTATATCTGAAACAAGAACGAAAATTAAATTTGAAACCATTCAAGTTAAATTCTTCGTTTTGAAATTTTGATGGTTGATCTTTGCTTTAGTTTTAGAATCTTTTAAAAGTTAAATTCGTTAGATATATCCCGTTAAAATTAAAGAAAGGAAAGCGAGAAGGAAAGGTGATTTAAATTAATTATAAAAAATTAATTTAGCGACCTTAATTACATTATTATTCTTTTCTTTATAGAATATTATTTAAATGTTTATTTACGAAGAGTTCGAGTATGTATCATGTAATAGTACTTACTATATATATATATAAAATCCTTTAATCCTTAAAAGAACGTGCTTTGTTAACTCATGGGAAATGTTCTTTTAGAAGTTTATTTTCGCCGCGTCTAATCATGAACCAGTATATACCTTCCACTATGGCTGCGCCTATCCGATCAAATATAATCCTGACCCATTTGTCTCGCATACGGATCTATATGTACATAGGCGTATTTTAGCTCGTGATCAGCTATTATGATTCTCGCACCGTTATCGCACGTCGACTCGCTGTTACCGTTATACCCTTGTTTTACCCGCTGATGTCCACTATTTAGAAAGAGAGAGAGAGAGAGAGAGAGAGAGAGAGATAGAGCTCCCAAATAGTTCAAATAGTTTGCCGATCGCGCGGGACCGTGCGCTATATTATTGATCTATATGCATTCACGGTGAATCGATATGGAACGATTGGACGCGGTGGGTTATGATGAAATCGGATTATTATATCGACGTACTCAACGGTAATAAGATATATAATAAATTGGCAAATATTCGAATAATCTATGTAATAAAAGAAGTAAATATCAAAAATGTGCAACATAAAAGACGATGAGTGCGTCGAAATAGCATCTTTAACACAGGTGTACGTAGTAAAGGATTTCTATAGCAATTCGCAATAAATGTTTGGGTGTATAAAGAGACGAGGGTGTAGGTAACGTTTCATATAAAGCGACACGTATTTAAATAATATATTTAGCATTTATAATTGTCGATTTCAAAAAAAGAATAAATAATACTTTTTTACGGTTTAATAAGAACGTGTAATGATGCATTGCGATATCAGAGCCCATAACTAGGTGATTCTTGCATTCGCTCTGTCGAGATAATAGCCATCATTAGTATATATTTAATATGTATGAGTATCGTATATCATTTTATAATATTTTACACATATTACATCTTTCTAGCCTCGAAATCGCAATCTTAACAAGGCTTCGACCATATAGTATAGTTACGACTAATAAGATAAACTGGGGGGGGGGGGTAATATACGAGTAGAATCAGTTTTAGGCAAACTCCCATATGACTACGTCTTACTACCGATTTTTTCAGCAGTAAGGAAAATTTCTTCTAAAAGCGTAATATTTCCTTTTTTGTTTACAAAAGGTTATTTACTTAATTTCGAAACTTCAAATAATGTTGTAATATAGTTTCAAAACGCCGAAGCCCGCTAAAAATGACTTCAATTCTCACAATGTAAATAATAATTTCCAATACGGGGAGGTAAGTTGATTCTTACGTTGTGGAGACAATTTTCCCGAAAGAGAAACATAAATAATCTACTTCCACGCCTGTCTTTAAATTACTATATACGAGATCGCAAAAAAGCCTTATCTCTGTAGCAACTTAAATTTTTGCGCAATATATTAGTGGTTAAATAAATATTTTAGAAACGTTATTTTCAATAAATGTTTGAAAGGACATCTCGCGCGTGGACAACAGGGTCTAGTATTTACCAGGCTTCTTTGTTATTTAGGCGTCCGAGAGATGCCACCACATATCGCGCCTCGACGATCATCGAGGACGAGCGAGCCGAAATATCGGTGTGCATGTACGTATGTGTCAAGTTTTAAGGATTAGATGCAGTTTCCGTGATGATGGTTTCGGTACTCGCAAACATATCCGCTGCAGACAACCTCACTGGCCCCACCACATAAATGTCAATTTACCTTTGATGTCAGACATTTCGAACCATTCTGGTTCACCTTCAAGGACTAAACTTATTTTATTTTTAATTTTTAATTTAATTCCAATTAATTTTTTTAATAGTGATTTTAATTTCAGATTCTACTAATCAACAAGGATTGTCAGACTGTCATTATATGAGTATAATATAATATATTATTGTTTAAAGACTCTAAGACCGATAAAAATATTTATAAAGTAGCCACTATCGTTTCACATAATAAAGCTAGATTCTTTATAGTAGGAAAAATACCCTGTCATATTTACTGTATATTTCATTCAAGTAAAATAGTTTAAAAATAAATTGAATAATTTTGTTACAATTCATTGTAATTTCATAAGAATCCACCAAAATACAAAAAACCTATATATAAAGATATTTATGATGGAGCACCTTAAATCCTCTTTTATAAAAGTACTGTTGCATCATATAATTCGTATATACGTGCAGAATATATATCCAGAAATATTCGACACTCAAAGGCTTCATCTCCATCACCAGTTTGAAAACCTAATTTCATTTTAATTTCTGTTTGTTATTTACGTGGTTATTTACGTTTGTTATTTACGTGGCTCCACAATCGAATGCTACTGTTATCGCTTGCCGTACCCAATTCCGTTACCATCAGAACAGTTCTTAAGCACAATTCCCAACAACTTCTTCAAGGTTCTTTTCCACTAATCACGCGAGCCTTTACTCGAACCGATCGGGAAAGTAAATGCAGATCATCAAAACGCAATAGGAGCCTCCGTCCCTTTTCGAGCCGGAAAAATTCTCACCCACCCACGGGTCTTCATTATGACTCAGACGATCGCACCTGTAGCAGATCGTCGCGGCGTTTTCACGCGAATGACTTCCCCGTCCCACAATGTCCCACCCCCTCCACGCACTCGAGTTCCTTAACGGGGTTACACAACGTAACGGCCAGCCGCGTCGCCACGGCTGCGAACGACGTCGCTATACAGACATCGCGCTATAGACGGAGCCGTTACCGATCGCGACTCCGGTCTGATTCATCGGCGCGTCGATCTCAGGATCGATTACCACGGCCAGCCTCCTTTTAATTCCGATGAGCTGTACGGTACTTTGGTGCGCGCGTCTCTCCCCCCCCCCCCACTCTCTCTCTCTCTCTCTCTCGGTGTATGTGAGCGTGTGTGTATATGTGTGCGCGCGCCTCCCGATAATTGTGTGCCGGTACACACTGGGGACTACTCGTGTACATACGCGGCGGTGCAACGTTTCTTGCATGTGATAGGCATCGAGGCAGGGCGAGAGAATGGACACTGATATATTGATATGTGATTTGTGTAGTGGATTGCATACACGCACATACAATGTTTTTTTTTTCTTTGGGTGGCATAATCGAAAACGCGGAGGTCTTATGTGCATAGAGAACTTTTTTGGATAGATAATCGAGCGTTTTATTCGAAATTTTATTAGATCAACAATGAAACTGTCGTCGCGTAACTGTATTTTTTTTATTCTACGTTTTTCTTCGTGTTTCCAATCTTTGAATATATATATATATATATATATATATATATATATATATATATATATATATATATATATATATATATATATAG
Organism: Sycobia sp. Sy_11; assembly: GCA_018907035.1. Lineage (NCBI taxonomy): Eukaryota > Metazoa > Arthropoda > Insecta > Hymenoptera > Epichrysomallidae > Sycobia > Sycobia sp. Sy_11. The sequence continues at coordinate 1,315,561 of JACCIC010000062.1, read as the reverse complement.
TCTAAAAAAGAAGAAATTAAGGTATTTATATAGTCTATAGTTTATAGTAACTATATAGTGTATAGTTTTTTTACTTTTTCTTATATTATTACATAATTATGAATAAAAAGACTATATAAATACTTTAATTTCTTCTTTTTAAGATTCAAAAAGAGGCCTACGATGGCTCGATCGCTATAGCGAAGGACTAGTAACTTGGTGATCCGAGTTCAAATCCCGGTCTCGGCCGATTGAAACAAGCACCGCTGTAATAATTTACATGTGCTTTGTTTACAAACACATCGTAGACCTCCGTCGCTGATTAGCACCAATATTTGTAAGCATAAATAGAGCGACGAAAAAAAAAAGATTCAAAAAGTGTAACAATAGAAATTTGCAGCAAAATCAATAATTTAAACATTGAATCAAATAACTGTTACAATATACATGTGATTTTATATTGATTCAATTATAAATAAACTATTAAATTATATTCGTATAGTTAATATTATATTATAATATCTTTAAAAAACTTTTATAACTTTCTGTGACGGTTCAATTCTAATTATTAGTTAGAGTTCTGGAAATCTGTTCGATTAAAGTAATATATTAAAAATTGTACTTATGTCGGCTGTTCTGAATTAAATTAATAAATATTTTGAGCGGTCTTACAGTTTTAGTATTTGCAATCTATTTTAATTTTATTGTTAGTAGTAATTTCTATTTCAGACTCTTCGGTGGTGATAATAAACAAGGATAACCTGACTGTCATTTATTATTTTAATATATTATTTAAAAGTAATATATGCCTAATTCGAAATAAGTAAATAAATAATGAATTGCTTGATTTCAAGGGTTGAACAGAAAGAAAATTTTATGAATTTTATGAATGAATAAAATTTATAAAAGAAATATTAAAAAATAATTGTATGGAATTTATTAAAAAAATAATTTTTGTAAATAGTATTTATATATATTATAGTATACATTAAGTATTTGGAAATTTATTTTTCTTAAAAATTTCTATTATATTAGAATAATTTCCGCATTTATATTATAGTCACAATAACTGCGACCAAGCTGTGGGTTATTCGATCTCACGTGATCATGTGGTTCACACGCATTCAGTTGAATATGTTGACAGATTGAGCATATTTTTTTAAACGCTGCTCCACCTGCCGTGCATCAGATAAACATTTTTAACTGATATAAGTAAAAAATAATTTTCGCTTTCAATGAATGTTATGCATCCGAATAAGATCATCGTGTAGGGTGGAATGCGATGGAATGTCATCACGAAGCTTGGACGCGTTTATTAGCTGTAATATAAATTAAATTGTTCCGGAACTTATTGTAACACCAATTATTATTGAAGCTGCGTAAAAATTCACGCCCAATTTATCGATATTGATTTGTGTGCACTATGATTAGCTGATTATGCGTTGATTTAACCTATTTAGTTATTGATTGACGAGTCTTTTCGGAAACATGGTGTATACTCTACCAGGTAGTGAACCGGGGGCGTCCTTATCGAACGCGGACATATACATAAGTATATAATAGATTTGGGCACATACAAATGAGTGTTTATATATATATATATATGCATATAAGTATATGTATATAGATTCTCCGTTAGTAGGTTAGCGCTTACGCTGCGTTATTCTCGCGTTGTCGTCCTTCTCGTCTCCAACATATGATGTATAAACTCCCGTATCAATTTTCATGCAACGACTCTCCTTGTTCCTTATATTCGCCCATTTATCTCTTCGGGCGCGCGCACACGCACACGTTAGACGTTCGCCGCTTACCGTTAGATCCGCGTAGGCGATCGTTCACACACGCAGACACACACGCGCGCGCACACACACAATATGTCAGTTTCGACCGAATTATTCTTGGCTCTATTTTATAGTATACGTACTTACATTGTTCAGCTAGAGATGCGAGGTGGAAGGAGGGGCGAAGAAAAAATTTTTGTTTGCTTAACGACGCTGCGTGTACGGCATTACTGTATATAATTATATATTGCTCACTGTGCAGATGAGTCAAGACCCGCCACGCTTTTTGATTTTGAATCTCCGAGGGGGGAACATTTCTTGGACTTAGGAAGTAGCGTTACTCGTATTATATGAGGCCAGTTCGTACAGGAGTTTGGCGTCGACGAAATTTGCATTTCTAACGGTCGCAGCGAATTTCTGGCCTGCCCGTCACGGTCCCGAGGACATCGTCCACGTATATCAAATTAGGGTTCGAGCATAGCGGAATATAATAATCTGTTCTCCAGAACAAAATTAATTATAGTGTCTAATTGATCGAGGTATAGGTCGAACGGTTTTTCTGTCTTTTTTGCGTTCTTTTACTTCAAAGAATTTTTATTATTTTGTACATTCAAATGAAATGATATAAAACTTTTGAATTTTATCAGCGTATTATAAACATATCATTTATTTATTTTAGCCAATATTCTTTATTTTAAAATGTTCCCCTATGATGACTGTGAATTTTCATGATATGTCAAAATTAACCGTAAAATATAAGTTTCAGAAAGTTCAAAATATATCAACACTAAAAATATCCTATAATTAAATCAAAAATCAGTTCACTGATATAGTCAGATGTCCTATTGATTGTGATAATGGGAAACATAATAATCTATGATTTAACATATTAAGAAATGTACAACTTATAAATCTTATATGTATATTAGAAAAACTTTAATTAAAATATTTTTCTAAAGTCAGTAATATATTAAGAAAAAATGCAAATATAATAATATATGTAATTATAATAATAATATATAAATTATATTGTAAATATTTTTATAGCAAAACTATAAATTTTTCTAAAATCTTGAAATAGATCAACAAAAAAATTTTTTAACGCAATAACGTCTTAAAACAATGAACCATTAAAGTAAATGGCCAAGTACATTTTATATGCATCCCTATAAATAACAGCATGTTTATACAAAATATATCTAAAACTAAAAAAAAATAATAAACAAATAGTTTCAACGGAAATGCAACTTAATTAAATAATGAAAATCGTAATTATTATTTAGTATTTACTATAACTATATATATATATATATATATATATATATATATATATATATATATATATATATATAGAGAGAGAGAGAGAGAGAGAGAGAGAGAGAGAGAGAGAGAGAGAGAGAAATAAATTAAATGTTTCTAAGCATTTGCATTAGTCATACGCGGAGTTTTATATTAAAAGCAGCTTTTTGGCCAAAATTCCGGCGGGAAACGATTCCTTAGGTCATAAATAGCATGTATGCTTTGGAAAATTGTCGACCAAGATGTAATAAATAATTTTTTTCATTGATTGAAAATTCGAAATCCCAATTTAGAAGTAAATAGTGTAGCGGCCGCACCATGCCGGCGGTTCTCAAACCTGCCTTCGCGGCGCTACCGCGCCACTTTATACTTATGTTCAATGGAATGCTGATTACGAATATCATAGTATTTTTCCAAGGATATTAAATTTTCATGTCGAAGATCATAAAAATAATGTTTTTTTTTTCGAACTTATATTCAAACAAATATTATACATATACATATGATTAAAATACTTATTTTTTCTACGAACAATTTTTCCAAGATAAATTGCATAAGTAAATATGAGAAGAAGTATCGCTTGAACTAAGAAAATGTATGAAATAAAATAATATATTTTGATGACACCTACAACTTTTGCTTGGATTTTTTTAAAATTCTTTGAATTTTCTGTGATAAATTAGAAAATTATAAATATTATGGATGTCGCTATGAAAAATTCACTTTCCGACAAATACAACCACTACAATATTTGTAATCAGTAGCCTAAAAAACATAAAGATAAAAATTTCCATCAATATCTGGAGTAAATGCTTTTCGGAAGTTTATCTAGTATTCTCTGCAAAAATTAATAATTCATACCGGACATCCGCCGATATAATTTGGAAACATTAATATTCGGGTTGAGAAAGTCGTTATTGTATTGTAATCTATTCAGTTTAACAATTCAGTTAAATATTGTAGTAATATTCAGATTGTAGCTATATTAATAAAATTATATAAGATGACAATATTGAAGGTTTAATTGAAGTCACATTGTACAAATGTGTGATGTAATAGTATTTAAATAAAATAAATCTAATGAACAAAATTTTTAAATTCAAATTTTAATTATTTAATTATAGTCAATTGAGTTATATTAAAATACAAGTTTTATCAAAATAAATTTCGATTACAAATCATAATGTTATTAAATACTCATGGTACATAGAATTAAAGATCATGTACGTACATGAAAAGTACAAATAATTTCACGTAGCGCAAAATTCTTCATAAAAAGCACCAACAATTGAAATAAAATCCGATACGTTAATGGAGGTGATCGTCCTCCAATCGTGTAAATCGGTACCATCCGTGCACGATGAGGAAACATCTGTGAAATGGGTCTGCAAATTTCGCAATAATAACAAAACCTGTAAGAATATACCAGGGGTGCCGACAAAAGGGGAGAGGGAAGGTAACACAGGTAGAAGTAAACGACGACGCCGTTACATCAGAGCATATAACGCAAAGATTTTTTGCAGCATGAATTACGTAATTGTGTGCCGAGCGCGCGCGCGCGCGCGCGCGTGTCTGTGTGTACGCTGCGCTTGCGCCGGTCAACTATAATTCGTCATTACGAAATATTATAAAATTTACATTATATGCTCGATGAGCAACTGTGTCTAGGTCTTTTTCACGTGCGCGCGCACGCGCCCCTCTTCTCCCTCCGCCGCGGCTCTCACCGACGCTCTCCCTGCCTCTCTCCCACTCCCCTTCCCATTTCTTTCTTTCATATTTCTTTTACTCCCGGCCTTTACCTGGTAGGATCGTTCTTTTTTCTTCGCGTGCTTATAATATCCGAGCGGTAGATGAACCCCCGTTAGATTTTACCTGAATGTAATGCTCCTTCTCTTCCTCTCTCTTCCTCTCTCTTCCTCTCTCTTCCTGTCTCGCTCTTACGGTATATCAAGAGCGAAAGGGAAAATCCCTTGAATGTCGTGTAATGCTCTACAGTGTCCATACCTGAAGACTAAAAGTTTCGGCAAGAATAATATGTAATGGATTGTTAAATTGAGCGCTATAATCTTAAAATTAAGAAAAAGATTAAGTAAAACTAATACACCCGAAATACACCTGTACAAATGTTTTTGTTGTACAAATCGGTATGCACGTTTAATAATAAAAGGTTATAAGTGAATATAAACAGTTTTAAAAGTTATAAAAGTAGTTATTATTGTATGGATAATTGTATATTTCTTATGTTTTTTACGAAACTTTTTTATAAGACGAAAAATAAGGTATTCCCCGTTCTAATAATTATAAAAATGGAGACATATTTATTTAAAATATTGCACCTCTTCTTTATTGTTAGAATAATCAGTTGTGAAAAAAATTTCACTTATGTTAAAATCAAAACCATCAATGAGCGATACGTATATACTATTTGACCTGCGTGAAAAGTTAAAAGCAAAATATATCTAAACAATACTTTGTCGAACAGATGGCGCAGTCAACGATTCGTTTTTATATATAATATGCACCATAAAGAAACTAAGGTCAAAAAGCACACAGGATTACGCAAAAAACCACATAATTATGCACGTGACATATTAGAGTCTCGTCCATTTCTTCAGTTCTGCAATCTGTCTGTACATTTATCTTTGAAACATCCCTGTTGAGAAAGAATAAAAGGAATGAGAAAAACGAGAATGATGAAAATATGTGCGCGCATGTGTGTGAGGGAGAGAAAGGGAGAGACCGAATTATCGTTACGAGAAACCATTTGCAACATTATCGCAAGCTGCTTATCCTTCTTTTCTTTCTTCTTTCGCAGAACTGTTTTAGCGAATTTTTGATGTTTGTCTCAACATCCAAGTATAAAATCAGTGTTGTTCATTTTCTGCAGTAAGCAAAATTTCTCAATCGTGTCAATTATTCCAATATCTAAATTTAATGTAAAATTAATCACTTTGATTGGCCGCGTGTTGAATATTAGCCAATAATATTATGGCATTTCTAAGAATGTCCTTCAATTTCGCGCACATTCCTTATAAAAGCTAGTAATGACATGCGTGATTACGAGAAGTCGCATACTCAACATGCAATATATAAGTTTTCTAACTAATACTATTAACCCAAACACACTTTTAGCATATTAATAAACCTAAATACCGGTAGTCAATAGCCATAATTACTTAACTTGATTACTTAGTTTAATAAAAAAATTATTAACTAGATTGTTCATCAATCTTGCAACAATGTACCTCATATTGAGATATTATATTATATTTTTATTACGTTTGAAAACTATTCTTTCAATATGTAGAGATTTAAATGTAATATTTCATTATATTTTAAAAAATCGATAATTAAAGAATGCAACTAATTGCTAATGTAACATTTTATTGCTGTATGCCACTAGATAAAATATTATAAATAGCATTAAGAATTATACATTTGCAGTTTATTTTTCCTAATAACAAAATTTTGATTCATCAGACTCGTTAAGCAACATACAAATGAACGGTTGGTGCAATTTTGAGATTGATACAGAAAGTTGGGTTTTAAAAAAATGGATAAAAGTAAAACAGCAATCTTCAGGTGAATTTCACGCTATTTAAAATTTATATATAATTATAGTATATATAAATTTTGGAAAAGATGAAACGGCTACGAATGTGAAGCAACAAAAAATTTATTAATCTATTCTAATGAGCATCGAACTCGGCATGGACGCTACCAATACGAGGAGCTATTAATACTCTTATATATTAACGATAATCAATTATGCCGAGACTCGCGGCTGGGTGTTTGCGATTTTTCAATCGGACCGCGGATCAGTATCGTAGTGCAAACATTCGTCGAACCGCGCACGCGCTCGGACGTTGCCTCGCATTACAAATTGCAGCGTCTCGCCGGTGACGCTCGCCTGCGCGCGACGCATCCGCTCCCAACACCCACTGCGTACACACGCCAACCGGCGTCTCGTCGGATGTTTTGGGCTTTACCACGTAATCCGGAGTAGAATATATGTGGGTGGCTCGAACTTCGCGTCTCCCATACCAACGCATAGCGAATCCGGGCGCTCGCCACACGTGTGGCACGCGCGCTAGTTCTCTACATAAGCGTGAAGAAGAAAAACAGTTGGCGGATCTCAAGGATTTAACGACGACTCGATTATCTCGGCGGAGGGGGGGTTAGTTGCTCCTGGCGCGCGCCTATTTTAGTTTGAATTTCTTTACCCTGCCCGGAACGTCTTCGGGCGCCTGTTTCTTTACGTTTCTTTTTTATGCAGCTGCATGGCCATAAATCTGCCTGGAAGATTCGGGGAGACTTTAAAATGCTCCGTTTCTCTTCATATTTCGGAGTCGGATTCTCGTTTCGACCGATAAGAGCTAAAAGCCAGCGTCTTTCTGTTATAAAAGGCTGCCTTACAACTGTGCGCTTAGTATCTGCGATTGAAACTATGACGGTTGTTTCAGTAAGTACGAAGCATCTCATACATTTACATATTTGGTGAAGTATATCAAGAAATTATTATAGAACTGCACTTACTTTTTATGTGTTTAAATCATTAAGTTTTTGACCATAAAAAACATGTTGAATCAACTCAGTTCTTCCGGGTATTATTTTGGATATTGCGTTAAATTTTCACCAAGTTTTGAGTTATATAGTCACCACTAAGCGGAGGAAAATTAAAAATCCATCAGAATTTTAACATAAGTGAATGCATATTTTTTACTTGTATTTGGAGGATATATTAACCATTTTGTCCTCTCTTTTATATGCACTGTTAAAGAAAAATATACATTAATAATGATTCGTGATGTAGAAATGACAATATGTTACCGAGCTTCGCAATGAAAAACCTTGAGCAGCGTTTCGGGACACTGCGTCAAGCGAAAAGTTTCGGTGTGAATTAAACTCTTTTACTATATAATTTTTAAGAAATTCTTCTATATTCATAATATTCATAATAATTAAACAAATACATATTTACTTGATACGATTAGTATTACCATTACCATTTACTTCTATAAATTTTATAGTTAGCAAAGGAATATTGAATTTACCATAAATTCAGTGATTTATTGGCAAATTCAATATAATATACGATATTAATGGGAGAGGAGAACTATAAAAATAGCAACCATGAGCGCTCCAAAAAATACGTGAAAGCATTGCTTAGATCAGTAAAATTTTGAAGTTCTTAAAAATTTCTTTAAAAAGAAAATTAAAATTATCGAAATTAATCAAAGTAGAGCATAAGAAGTACTATAGCAGAATTAAGACAGTAAAAAGATCATCGTGAAATTTGACAAAGGTATATTGCTGTAAAGAACTTACACTTTTTATAAAACTATTAATACTAACAAGGAGAGGCTTCTTGCCACTTGAAATATCTCTTTCTTAGCTGAAGAGCATAACAGTCATGTTTGTTTCTGACTGATCCGTACCTATTTGAAATTAAAATTATTTTAAATGATCTGAATTTTTAAAAATTTTTTAGGAAATTTAAATAATCAACGAATAAAATTTTCCAATATTTCTACATATTTACTTTAAACAATGTTTCAATGAACGTTAGGCATATTATATAAGATTTGAATACAAAAAATGACTGAATAGAAATACTCAATAATTCACTATGGCTTAAATTATTATGTACAATTTATTATTAAACAATAATTTCAAAAATAATCATAAAACTAATAAAAATAGAATGATATTTAAATAAATTCATATTATTCAATCCATTAATACTATAAATTTCTTAAATGATTATTATTTAAATTATTTTTTAATATTTAAGCCATAGCCCTGGTAGAAATTCATTCTATTTTTAAGGTACAAACAAGGAATTTTCAAATGAAGATACCTAATAACAGGGTATCTTTATTCGGCAGTAAATAGGAAAAAAATGTAACGTTTTTTACGGTCATTCCGGCCGATTTATAGTTAAATTTTTTCAAGCTATTTTTTCGGTATTTAAGGCCTATAATAGTTAGTTTCGTATCAATGTATTTTTGGTTGACTAAAATTTATCTTAAAACAAGGTTAGGCGAGGTATAACATCTAACCTAGCTAAAAAATTCATAGCGTTATTATGCTTTCTTATATAAATTCATTGACTTTAATCATTATTTTAATTAATTACTTATAAATGTTTATCAAGTTCATTTCGACAATTTTGAACTAACTTATAAGTACGTTGGTTCTATATACCTTATGCATCTACATACATATACAACGCATTGACAATAGCTTACACATTCGTATACAATATATGTTATACTTATGTGAAGTCATAATCGGGCTTATATACTAGCCAAGTTAATGTTTTACCACTTGCGGGTATGGCAAATCATCAGACATGTCGTATGAACACTCTCCATAAATTCAAGTTACGAATTATAGTTATTAACTCAGCATGCTTTTTAATTTAAACAATTAATTTTATTTTATAAAATTTCAAAAATTTCAAATGATATTATTTATTTTATAAATAAATAGGATAGAATTTCTAATTAACAACCAATAATTGAAGCCGGTATAAGACATCAAAGAATAGAATTTTTTAATTAATTGCTTCATGCGAAATTTTAGATATTAAATAATAAAAGGAAAATATTTCCAAAACTAATTTAATACGTATGATTTTTAAGATGACAAAATCAAACAAAAAGCAGACGTTATTGTTATTTTATAATTTTTTAAATTTTTAGTTTCCGTATCTTATGATTTTTCTTTTATTAAATCAACAACATAATGTTATAATATTATATAAATATTAATTGTCAAATAAATTGTCCATTTACTTACCAGAAACAAGGTTCAAAATAACCTAGTTTCTACCTAGCTTTTAACTGGTCTTTAAACCGAGTTTCTACTTTTTTCTTAATTTTATTGATAACGTTCATATTTTGCATTCTAAGATATATCTTGTTTCTAGTCACAATGATTGATTCTATTTTTACGACGTAGTAACTACTTTCCAACCTATTAAAAATTAAGGTATATTCCTAAGAATATATAATATATTAAACTCTTAGGTAATTCCACAAGTTATGCGATGTAAAACATCGACAAAATTTACCTCACCGATGATTAAGTCAGATGTGAGATTTTCTTTCTAAGATATGTGCAAGATATAATTTTTTTAATTTTGAAGAATAAGTTAAAATTATTAGCAGAAGTAAATACTATGTGTACGTTTCGCCCTCAGTTACCTGCTGGGTTCGTCAGTAGGACGGCAGGTAACCTATTCCTAGACTTACGATGCTTGCTAAAATCGATGAAAAGTTTTAATCTGTATATTATAATTATATTGAAATGGCAAAAGAAAATACTAATCAACTAAATAATTAATACAAATTAAATGCGATAAGAAAACATTTATGGTGGAATTGAGAATACTGATTCTAAATAAAATACATTTGTTATAAATATTTAGAGAGATAAATCTATTTAAAAAATTATTTTTAACTAATTTTTTTCTATTGTATTATGTGTTTGATTAAAATATAAAGAAATCCATTATACCGAATTTTTTCTGTTTTTAAACATACTATGGGATTATAATATATAGTTTGACATTTAAATAAATATTATAATATCGAAACTTATTTTTTAATTAAAAAATTAGTTTACATCATATATACTTTGTACTATCGAAGTGCCCACGGCTGACATTTTTGTTTTGATGCAGTAGTGCCTTTGTAGACGCGGTGGACGTTTTCAACGAGTATAATTATTATATTTACATTGCTTGCCGAAAGAAATCCATACGTTATAGTAAAAAAGGAGTAAACTAGAATAGATTTTTCCAAATGCACTCTTACGAAAAAAAAATTTGCAGAATCAAACTGCCATCGTTCTTTCGCCATGGTAACGTCATATTATCAGAAAGTTGGGAAAAAGTAGTAGAAAATGACGGAAAAGATTTTGATTAAGCTGACGTGTATCCATTTTCCATCATAAACGTTCTTTTTCCGTTAAAAACGTTCGGAAACTATGTTCGCCTTCTAATATATAATTATTTTTTATAATAAGTTTAGTAGATATATACTTAGGCATATAACATATGTATATTAAGTCAATTTTATATAATTTACACTCTTACAGGATACAGTTTATATTACTATTTTGGTTATGAATTCTCCACAGTTATTGCTTAAATTAATACAAATATAGTTAATATTCAGTTTATAGTTACATCAGCTCGGAAAAATAATGGATATGACAAGAAATAAATAAAAATATGTATTCCATATAATTTCATTTCATGAAGTTTTCTCAGCATAATTTATCCCTCCCTCCTCATAGAAAAGGGGGAAGAAGTCATTTAAAAGATTACTTATCAATCCCCCATGCTTGTTAAAACTTGTTGTTTAAGTACCTGCTCAATGTTTGGGAAAATCTTCTCTGACTCTCCAAATCTACCTGTATCTAGCCAAGGTGCTACCATTCTCCATAACTTACCTATAGTCATAAAAAAATTATCCATGCCCTCCTATAGTGGGTTTCTGGAAATTGTGCCTTTTAAATAAAGAAAGCAGACCTCTTTTTTATAGATTTAATTATATACGGGGGACAAAAGACGAGAGGAGGTGTTCTTCATATAGAGGACAACCCTCTGTCATATTATATATTTTACATATTAAAAATTTAGATAATGAAAATTTAGGTTAATTTTTTTAAGAATCATAATATTTAGGATTAAAGAATAATCAATATAGGCACATATATAAAAGTGGTCTTAGCTAGTTTACATTTTTATCATACTAAAATCGTCTGTTAGAAAGATTAAACTTCTGTAAAAAAACATTAATTTTTTTATTACATACCTACCCTATGACTTCCTGGAATGTTTTCTTTTCCCTGAAATAGATAAATTGATATAAACGTAAGAAGAAAAAAAAGAATTTATTGAAATAATAAAATATAATGAATTTTAAATATATTAATATCATAGCAATTAAAAACGTTTCAAATAAGAGATACTTCAAAAACAAATTCGACATCGCTGGGACCTGTATAAATATTGTTGAAATCTTAATTTCCTGCAGCTAAGCGAACTGCGACTGGACGAAGAGAAGTTCGCAATAACGCTTGAGAACGGATTTGACGAAACCTACAGGTGGGAGATAAGTCATAGCAGTTTATATTCGACTATCTATCTGGACGCGTGCGAGTAGAATCCCTCTGCCAAAATAGTCACTTGTAACCTCGTTGCACTTTGTTTCACGGATATGCTGTCGGGGAATTCCTTTGTTTCTTTGTTCGACGAGCTTCTTGTTCTTCTGTATGTATGAAGGCTCATCCAGTAAAACACGTGCTTCAAATCTAGAGTGGAAGCTTTATCTGAATTTAAAATGTTGTCTAAGTTATATTATTTAGGAAACAGATCCTTATAATCAAGTCTTATATAAAGTTGTTATTTGCAGAATTTTACAGAATTAAAATTTGTTATTTATTACAGTATAGTATGTTTTTATACCAAGAGAGAGTGCAGAAGTAATCTTAAATTTGTGATATCAATTAATATTAGTGAATAGTAATAAATAGTAACTAAAATTGAGAGCATATTAAGATAATGAAAAATATAAAAAATAAATAATATAGAGAGACTGGGATATTTATGATAGTAGAAACTTGTTTATGCAAAAATATATAGATCTTATAACTTAATAACGATGTGAAAAATTTAAATTTACACACCGCGTGTCCCAAAACTCGTAAGACTACGAGTATAAAATCCGTACTACTTGCGCCATTTTCAAGAACCTTTAGCTGTTAGTTACTTCAACTTTCCTCTACCTCTATAAAAAATTTCAAGTTCACAGTTCATGGGATTACATACAGTTGTTCAGTATCAGTTTGCTCTCGGGGGTATCAAAGTGACCCCTGTCATTGTTTAAAATGAATAAAAATATCAAACAACTTGTTGTAATTAAATTTTACCTTAAAGTTGGTAAAAGTGCCACGAAATGTTAAAAGTGGCTTAGGAATATTTTATATCTGGTGCTACTATTTTATGGTGGCATCATCTCCATACGCCACGAAGACTGACAAAAACATCGAAAAAGTCGAGGCTGCGTTAAAGGATAATGATTACTCTAGTTGCAAATCATCTGAATTACTTATTGGAATACCAAAATCCACCGTTTGTGTAGGCGCGTTTTGTTCCTCTTGCACGATAATACAATCAGGATAAAACGTGGTAACTAACACTTAATTTTGGCCAAAAAAATAGTTTCAGCACTCAGCTATCCATCAGACTTGCCTAATTTGAGTCCCCCTGACTAATTACTGTTTCCAAAATTAAAAATGGACTGGAAAGGGAACTGTTTTGCGTCGATCGACGAGATAGAAGAAGCTGTGATAATGAAATTAAAAAGTATTCGAAAAGAGGAGTTTTTAAAAGACGTGAACAGACTGGAAGATCGTGCCAACTTGCACATTACTTCTAATGGAAACTATTTTTAATACAAAGTTTGTTGAAATTTATTGAGTCTTTCGTACCCCCAGTCTTAAAACTTTTGGGATACGCTGTGTATGTATAAAAATGTATTATCGAATAAAAGGATTTAATAAAATTAGTAATGCGCAATGTATATGGATATACGAATTTGTAATCTATTTAAATTATGTATGTATAGACTTTATTCATTCTATCATTGCGACTGCTTGCATCTTTGACTAAATGAGTTTAAACTCCGACTTGCGCGCTGGAGCCCCTTCACGACAACTATATAAATACAACTTTAGTCGCAACATCGCATTATCAAGTGATAATGCGAACTCGAGCGCTCAACAAGCTATATAGACGCGCGCATCGTCATTTCATATCCAGCTTAAGGGCATCACGAGTGCGCGATGCGCATCGAATCCGTGTGGTGAAAGCCCGGTAACCTTGATTTTAATAATATAAAGATTGAGTGTGGTCCCGCGCGCGTAGGTGCAGTGCGCTCTTGCACGCGCGCGTGCTTGCAAAAATAGTCCTTCCTCTCTGGGGCGGGCTTTGTGTCTTTTTTAAACAGAGCCGCGCGCGCGGCTTTGTGCCTCGAAGCCAGCATGCTGTCGGCAGAGTTGGGTTTTATAAATAATTCTGTATACGGAGAGGAGACACGACTACTGCATCTTTCCTTTGTTTACCCCGCGGGCTCTGCATCCGCGCGGATTATGGAAATACTCGGAAAGCGGCGACCAAACTTCGACCGGGCTTTAAAGCGTCGCGAATTCTATCTGTTTAAATTTAAACTGAGGATAATGAGAGGGGCGAGGGTCGTTAAAATAACTTCAGATTGTGATAATTTACTATTCCAATATTCAGAAAATTTACAATATTGCTATAGATTGTTCTTGTATAACGAATTGCTTTTTTACACATTTGTACGAGCGTGTTTACTTGTAACTTTAGCTTGAGCTTTTACGCAAAGACTAAGTAAATATCTTTTGTGTTTACCGCATATGACGCGTGACTCAATGACTGATAACAGTTTTACACTGTTTTTCCTTTTTCTATCGTAATTTTAAATGCATAATCTGTGATGAACGGTCGACCTCTCTAGACGCCTTAGTTATCTACATTGTGTTACGTAAAAAAGTAAATATATTCGCTTGCAATATAATCATTTGATCGCGTTTTTTTCAGCAACGAATGCGAACAACTTCTTCCGACCTCTTCAGATCATCGCGCGAAGTTAAACAAAAGATTCTAATATTGTCGATACTTCTACCTTAATGATCGAAAATTATGCCGTGCAAGTTTTCCGAATTCCCCGCCTGTCGAGGGAATACTCCCGGTATAAAAGCTCAGCCATTAATATCCAATTAATCGCGAACATGCACTCGCGGTGGTGCCCGTTGTGCAACGTTCACGTTTTTCGCACTCACGTGCTGTGCTGACATATTGTGTATACTATTTACACACATATTACGGCCTCGTGGACAATGTGTCGCTCCGAGGGAGATGTGCGCGGCAGTTGGTCGCGAGTAACACGTGAATTTAGTAAAGTATAATAGTGATGTAATATTTTTGCTCTTACCTACGTGAAATCGATGTATAGAAATGCATGCAGGTGGATTCGAATCATTTAGTAATGTTTACTAATAACCGTGTTTAATCGAATAAGATATTCTATTGTCGATTATTTGAAATGACAGTGAAACAGTTGAATAAAATCTATGTAAAAAATACTCTATGTATAAATATTATTATATATTATTACTATAGATAATTTTATCTATGATAATATTTCCTGAGAAAAAAATGATCATTCTATTCTACGGTTCCCTACATATATTCAATAGAGGTACTTTCGAATACATTTTTCTAAAAAAATGTTGCTTGTGGAGAATAAATATATAGAATAAAAATTCGTATTTGAATGAGTTTAACAAATTTTATTTGATATATTTGTTGGAATATGTACTATTTCCCGAGATATGATCCAAAGACTTTTTTTTGGTTTTCGTCATGAAAATTCAATTTCCATAATGTTTGAAAATGTATCCAAAAACTTTATTATTCGCTAATGTGCATCTTCTCAGAAATAAAATTAATTAAAAGCCTACTTTGTAGAAAGTACGTAATCAGTTATCTTCTATATTTCAAATATTTGAAACTAATAAAATTTATATTTGAGAGTTGAGAGAGAGAAAGAGAGAGAGAGAGGGAGTGTGTGTGTGTGTGTGTGTGTGTGTGTGTGTCTATTAAGCTAGTGCTTATATAGGGCGGATAGATGCGACTAATGAGTCGACGTGTCCGTGCAACCATTGCTATAGATATAGCTATCGATAGCTGCTCGAAGGTGTTATCGTTAGGATCGGGGCAAAGCGCGTATAAAGGGGGTTGACGCCCACAGTGAAAAGGGCAGCGTACGGCAGGCTTTTTGGAGCTTTTGCATAGTACACATGTATGCTTCCGAGTTTTATTGGTGATTCTTTTCATATATTAAATAAAGAACTTTGTTTAACTTCAATTGTTTGTTTTGAGCTATCACAACCACCAATCCGCAACACCAATCCTACACATACATATTTGTCTGTACCTTTGTGCGTGAGTGTGCCTTCGTTCATTTATCATACTAATACCTATTTTAAAAATTATAAAGTTATAGAACCGAATATATATTTTCAGACTCGATAAAGTTCAAAGTTAATAAACTTGATCTATTTAATACAAATATATTTATTACTATGTAAAAAATACGATTAACAGAATTTTCACTAAACACTTGGTGAAACATGTTTGAATATTATATAAAATAATAAAATAGACACTTGGTTAGTTTCACAAATTATTTTATTCAATCGACAGCTGTTTCGGCGGTTAGTCCATTTTCAAGATCTTATACAGATGTATAAGATCTTAACATCTGTATAAGATCTTGAAAATGGCTTAACCGCCGAAATAGCTGTCGATTGAATAAAATAATTTTGTGAAACTAACCAAGTGTCTATTTTATTATTTTATATAATGTAAAAAATAATGACCACAGTATTGATAGAAATATAGAATTTGAATTTAATAAGTATTATATTTTCTATATAATAATTTTAATCAATAACTAAATTATAAATTATTCAAAAATGCCAAATATTATTAATATTTTGTTAAGTGTATTCTAGAATATAAATAAATTTCAAATGGCTTGCTAGAGATTTATCATTTTTTGTCACGGCTCTGCTTATATGCAATTTTTGATGAATTCTTGTATGATTATAAATGGGAGCGATAATTAGTTTACATTGAGTATAAAATGTCAAGTAAAAGATTACGTGACGTTCTTTATTATCAGTCATTCTCAGTCCACTGAGAAAGCCTAGATGTTAAATAACACTAAAATGCTATTTTATGAATTTTTAAGATCGACAAAATTATGGATGTTGTGAAACTTTGCCTCGTCATGCGTTTTTAGTCTATTTATTTCTATTTAGTCTATTTTAAAAAGTTTTTTATTTTTCAGGCATAGTCTGTAATGAATAACCTACAATCACCCTCGTAGAATCTAAAATATAAAAATTCCAATGAATCTTGTTAGTGAACGATAAACTGACTGCCCCTTTACTAACAAATGCCACATATGCAAATTTCAATTTTTGTAGATAACCACCATTAGCATTAACTTAGTTTATAACAAAGACTATAAGACGGACAAAAATATTTATTGGTTATTATTTATAATAGTCGAAAAAAATAGAATTTGCAATTTTTCTATTTGTTACACTGTAATAATTTTAAGAACATTTACAATAAAACATAAACAATAAAAAGAAGGCCGTACAATAAATGTTTCTTATTATTAATAGCAAGAAAAGTAATGGGCAAGAGTTCATTCATTAAAGTATCAAGTATCTTGTTGCAATCTAGATATAGAAGTAAAACCTCGAGCGAAACATAATCAATTTATGTCACGCAATCGCGTACCTTCGTAAGTTAAAAAAGCAAATTTTTAACACATCTAAATGCAAATATTGAGACTCATGCAGAAAAGCAACTTGAATTATCGACATTAATATTACTGACGGCTATGTCACGTTTTATCGACAAACTTTTTCTTGCGTACATCCTCGACTTTATCTCTTATTAACATTGATTTAGGCATTATAAGCATTTTTAATAGGATTATAGTTACGTTTTTATATACTACTCCAGATTTAGTAGAGTATTAAGGGATCTCTCAAACTTTAGCATTGGAAAATAAAAATTTTCCAACTATTTTTAAATCTCATCGATGTCTAAAAATATACAGTAATGAAACGTATATGATGTAACGATTAGGTAACATTATTATACACTATATTAAGGATGAATTTGAGTTAATTGCACTCTTTGTGTTTTGCACGAAGTCATCTGACTCTTGCACGAAAGTCTCAATATTAAAATTTCAATCTCGTTAAATATTTAATTTAATGATTTAATGCGCTATTTTTTATTATCAATTTATAATTAATAATAAATTACATTACTATTATTAATATATTATATTTACTATACTATTATAATTACCATAATTAATATTATTTAGTAATAATAGTAAATTACAAAGACATGTGTATACTTTAAGTGTTCGTCATATATATATATATATATATATATATATATATATATATATATATATATATATATATACGTTAATCATTTCAATGCACTCGACGGACCGCGATGGATGATTATCAGTGAATCTATCATATAATAAACGAAAATATTTCATTCAGTGTCGAGTATAAGACAATTTTTATGAAACGCACAGTCCTATACCGTTTTCCAGTAAAAAGCACTCAGATGAATTCTCGCGTACGTTTTCCGACCTGAACACAGATTTCTCAAAGGAGTTGCGAGGTGCAGCGCGATGTTCCTCGAAGTCGATGGGTTTGTCGATGTGGTAACAAACGCGACACATACAGCGCTTTGGACGGTTATAATATCTATACATCGCACCGTCTTTTTTTATAAATTTTTTCTGCATATTATTGTCATTTGGTTGATTTTTATATAGAAAGAGAGGCTTCCAAAGTCGGTAATGGATTTGTTCGAGATACATCGAGGTTACCCCAATTACCTTCCACTCGAACTGGCTATCAATGCAAAAAATGGCAATATCAAATTCATTTCTATATTTTCTTATCATTGTGGGTTAATATTGGGCCACTTTTGATTTTTTAGAAATTATATTTTCTATAATAATAAAGTATTTTTTAGTCTCATATAGGAGTTATTGTTACTTACATTCCGTGATGTTTGAAGAAAATTGGTATTCAATATCACCAACTCAATACCAAAAAACAACAATAACAAGAAAATACTAGCTACAATCTTTTTTTTTCGTTAAAAATCAATTATATTTATAATATTGTTCTTTATATCAAGAAAATGTCGTTAACAAATAAAAAAGCATGGATTTGTGTCTGAGATACTGCCTAGTTTGGCGTGTTTACCTCGTAGTGCTCACGTGTGTGTACTACGTATTCGCTCGGTCTAAATTGAGTCAGTTATAGATATCTGGTTTGTGACGTTACCGTTTTTTTCGCGATTGTCTGTGAAAGGGAAGCTAGCACGTGCTTATGGTAGCGAATACAGCAACTTTAAATCTCTTTCAAGCAACCATGCACACTCAAAGCCAAACAACAATTCAAGCTTCCTACTCTGTCGCAGCACAAGAAATTAATATTTTAAACAAGAATTAAGCATTAGTATTTGGTTTAATTGATGGCATCTTCGTACAAGTGTATGCAGCTGCTCTAGAAAAATTAATTGAACCTCCTAACATCAAATTTATTTCTCGTATTTTGTAAGGTAAAAGTATGTTTATATCTAAATCGCAAAGATACTGTGAATAAAAACATTACATTGCTTTATTTCTAATCAAGAGAATCACCTTGCCTAATTTTAAACTATTTAGTCCTTGATGAGGAGCAGTAGCGAGCTCGAAACGTTGGACAGCTTCAGTCAATCTTCAGTTGGGTAAAAGTGTCGGGGACAGACGGAATACAATTTATTAATAAAGAATTTTTTCAGCTAATATATTTTTATTTCAGATTAGTCTACGGGGGTGATTGTAAACAAGGATAGTCTGACTGTCCTTTATAATTTATGATTATAATTTTTAATTAATTATGTATTTATATGTATCAGTGTTGATCTAAATATATATTGATATTATTATGTATTAATTTTAATTTATGAAATTAGACTCTAAGACCAATAGTAATATTTATTAATTTATCTAAATACAGTCGACTTTAAGTGCAATTAAATTATTCTATTTAACATACGAATATTTAGGCGACCACACCAGGAATAATGACGAAAATTTTTATTCGATCGGTTGGCTAATCACTCCAGAACATATGCATTCTGGGTTTAAAATTGATAAAATTTCTGCTTTTATTGCTGCGAGTGTATTCAGTGAAGAATACGTTTTATAAAACATACATTTTTGAATTAGCATAACTTTTCATTTGCAAACTAGATGACAGAACTTACTGAAACTTGGCACTAAGTTATTTTATAGCATTGTTTTCTAGAAATAATAAATACTTTTTCCTCATTCTAACCTACAAATCGCACCTTCACCGCTTGATTCCGGTTCTCATGAGGAAAAATATAGTCCTTACCTAGTACGAAAAGACTTTTTTACGAACCTTGTTACAACCCTCGGCTTCGCCTCGGGACGCAAACTTCTCGTTTCGTAAATAAAGCCTTTCCATACTTGGTAAGAAATGTACTTTTGTCTCCTCAACAAGTTTTTAAAAAACCTATCATTTTTTCGTTTCTAATGGAGGTTTTCTTAATTTTTATTATTTTAGCCCATTTTTACGGGAATACAATAAAAATTTTTATTGTAGTAAGATTTTCGATGGCTGAATTGGGATTTGTGTATATCGAGAGGTTAACTATTTCTTATTGATTAAGTTAAGAATTTTTTAATTTGTTCTCTTACTCAACTCATTTGCGTTACTTTTTTTCATAACTTAACGCTTTTATATAATATTATAGTATAACACATGCTAAAGAGTGCCGTATAACAAAATAAAACTCGAAATGCATATAATTATCAAGTTTAATACAATTATCTACATGTAATATTATATATTTTTCGCTCTGAACGTTATTTTATACCTGTCAGCTTTAGCCCAATTAACATTCTTTGCGTTAAGATCTATTTATACGTATAACGATTTCGATATTAGCACGCGCACGTAAAATAATTCAAATATAATTTTCTATAGGAATTCATTTCTTAGTCTATTACAACTTTTCAATTGTTAATATCTGTATCTGTCTCTTTTGATTTTTAATATGCGGCAGCAGAGTATTGGTTTGATAGTATGACTTTTGTCGATTTCCTTGATAATGTTACGACAGGCTCTTTAATATTTCCTTTATCAAACTCTTACGCGCCTGATGTCTGTAAAGATTCATTTTTACTACTGACCTGCTGAGAATCTTTAATAAAGGAATCTGAATCAAAAATTGTACTTATGTCTACTGTTCTGAATTAAATTTAGAAATATTTTATCGGTTTTACAGTCTTTATAATATAATATATTAACTAACATAATGACAGTCAAACTGTCCTTGTTTATATTCACCCCCGTAAAATCTGAAATAAAACTTATTACTATAATAAATTATATCAGAAAGTTAAAAATAAAAATAAAATAAAATTAATAATCAAATAAAAATAAAATAATAAATAAAATTTAGATTTCAACATGAATTTGTGCCTTTCTTAATATAAAATAAATTTCAACGTTAATGTCTTACTTCGCTCACAAGTAAATTATCTCACAAGTTAAATAAACTGTTACATTAATGCAAACTTTAAGATTCATACCTTATTTTTAGTGTGCAAATTACGGGGTAATAAATTTTTTCACTCAGTATGCCTTAATAATATTATGCGATATGTACATAAGATGCAAATTTTCACCCACTGCTGGTAACCAAGCTCGGGAATAATACCTAAATATAGGTGTGTAGAATTGCATTTTACGCTTCTTCTTTTCAAAAATACTATATCTTTTATGGGTGTATGGTTTTATCATATTATAGACAGTAAAATCATGTTTTGTGCCTATATTGGATCAAATACGATTACTAACTTTTCTTGACTTACTGGGCGAAAATAGAACATTTTACGTTGGTGTGCCGAGGCTTATGGTTATGTTGCGATTAGTAGATTGAAAAAAGTACTATACACATAGTTGATGTTAATATAATTCTTTTTCCTTTTGCCACATTGAATTCTCTAGTGACATAATGTCTCTGTCAATATAAAATTTTTTTGTTTCAATGTCAAAACGTAGCTTCGACAGGGAAGAGAACAACATAAATAATATTGGCTCGTTGGATGAGCGACTATGTAAGCGTCCACTATATATATACATACATATATATATATATATATATATATATATATATATATATATATATATATATATATAGTGAGAGTATTGCGACGACGGCCATTGTATACCTGAGAACGCGGAGCGAACTGTCCGTCCGTTCACCCATTGAACCCTTCCCATACACCGACCATTCATGAGTGCAGGCGAAAAACGTGAAGCACGCTTGTCTCGAGTGCTTATCATCATGTCAGAAAAAGGGAAGAACGCACATAATGAGAGAGAGGGAGTAGAGAGAAAGAGAGAGAGAGAGAGAGGGAGAGCGGAATAGAAGTCCAGTCGCGTTATGACATAGCTGAATACCGAAGCACATGTTACACGTTTTCTTCAACGTGCGAGACGATTCTATTTTAAATGGAGGAACGGGAGGTGCGTAATCCGCAGTGGCGTCAAGCTCGTGCGAAGCCCGTAAAGCTTACGCAATGACGCTGTCTTCGAGATTTCTCTTTAAGTATATTTGAATTCTTTCGACGTACATAATACCGTACACAATGCATATACACTGCTGTGACCTTACTCTTATATCTCAATTTTTCTAACACTATCAAGTAAGCGATTGTGTTGTTTTTCGTTAATACTATTATAATAGTTCTCACGAATTCTATTAATGTATTATAAAGAAGAGCATAAATATTTAAAGATTCTTACGTGAATTTAAGTAGATAGAGATTAGTTAAAAAACTTCCATCATAGTCAATTGTATTAATGCAATGCATTGGTATATGTAAAATCAACTAAGAAAATCATGCCCGCAACATTTGAACTCTATGTAAATTAAATGCTATTAATTCTTTCGAGTTTAAAATAGAAACTTCTTGTCGACTAATGCAAACAACAGGATTAAAACCTTTGCAATATGCATTTAAATGTAATTTTGTGAATGTGAATAAATAATAACAGATAGAAGATCTAGTGCAGAAATAAGAAAAACTTTTAATGTAACACTTCATACCACGCTGGAGCTTCAATTTGCTTTTGCGTTAAGCTTGATATTTTACTCATGCGGACTATTTCTACTGTACTATACAATAATAATTTTAAAACTCTGTCATTTAGAAATAGTTTAATAATTGGTAGTAAACAAGTAATCTGGTAAATTATTAATTTAAATAAATATAAATATGTCATACTTTTTAATGTAATTTTTAATGTAATACAATATTATTCGAAATGATATTCTCTTTACCGATGTAAAAACAAAAACTAGCTTAATGGAATGAAAAAGAAATAAATCAATAAACTTTACATGATCTATAAGATAGAAAATATGTTTGCATCTTACTGCCCAATCGCCAAACCTTATTTAAAGACTTAATGAAAAACTATACACGTCATGTCTCGCAATTTCTGTGATTTTGCAACAGGTTTTAATAGCAAATAATTCAGTTTCAAGTAAGCACAATTTGATAAATTCTTATTGAATTATTAAGTAAAGGGGCGATACAAACATTATTACACATCTACAAAAGACTGGATAATAATCTTTTATTTATTAAAACATCACATCAGTCTTTAATATCATGCTATATATGATGAAACCATAATAAATTTTACTTTATATGAAAATAAATACTCATATAAATTGACATAATAATATTCGCACAACTTCGTGCATTATATAAATTCTACTATTTCTGAGAATATACATTTCATTCTCAAACCAAACTTACTACATAAAGAATATAAGATATACAACCTTTCAGTTAATTCAATTCATTAAATATTATTTTCGTAAAAAATGTTTAATCTACGAATTTTTTAGTTTATGTATTGTCTATTTCATCGTTAACAATTAAAACCATAAATAACAACATTTTTACTCAATAATCTGATTCGAAATATATTATTTGTATAGATAAGACCAAGGTAGAATGTTATGTATAGAAAGTGATAACAATCAATTATTACAACAGCCTATATTTCTCAAGTAGTACGAAGTATACTTGCCACACCGAAAAAAGAGATATAAAAATTAAGGTCTTTAAACTGA
Source organism: Sycobia sp. Sy_11 (assembly GCA_018907035.1). NCBI lineage: Eukaryota > Metazoa > Arthropoda > Insecta > Hymenoptera > Epichrysomallidae > Sycobia > Sycobia sp. Sy_11. The sequence continues at coordinate 1,291,612 of JACCIC010000062.1, read as the reverse complement.
AATCCACTACTCCGTTATGACCAAATATATGAAAATCGACATTCATAATAAAATTTATGAATTTCGTAGGAACTGCTAAACTCAATTACGGTATATCTGATGATTTGACATTCCCGCAAGTGATAAAACATTATCTTGGTTAGTATATAAGCCCGATTATGACTTCACAGAAGTGCAACATGTATTGTATACGAATAAGAAAACTATGGTCAATGCGTTGTATATGTATTAGATGTATAAGATATATAAAATCAGCACACTTATAAGTTACTTCAAAATTGTCGAAATGAACTTGATAAACATTTATAATTAATTAATTAAAGTAATGATTAAAGTCAATGAGTTTATATAAGAAAGCATAATAACGCTATGAATTTTTTAGCTAGGTTAGATGTTATACCTCGCCTAACCTTGTTTTAAGATAAATTTTAGTCAACCAAAAATACATTGATACGAAACTAACTATTATAGGCCTTAAATACCGAAAAAATAGCTTGAAAAAATTTAACTATAAATCGGCCGGAATGACCGTAAAAAACGTTACATTTTTTCCCTATTTGCTACCGAACAAAGATACCCTGTTATTAGGTATCTTCATTTGAAAATTCTTTGTTTATATCTTAAAAATAGAATGCATTTCTACCAGGGATCAATGCCGTTAAATTATACAGTTAATTTCACTTATTGTAATATATATATAGTTCTCGTCATGTACACCGATCATGTTGTGTATCATTATTATTTAAATAAAGTTTACATTAAACCTTAATAATACATTTTCTTCCTGGTTTTATGAACAATTTAAAATAAGTAATTTACATATTTAAAATACTGAAATATTTTTTTATGTAAGAAAACAAAAAATTGCATTTAAGAAATTCGATTTTTGATTTAAATAAATAAATTTAATAAGACAACGATTTAATATCCTATAGTACAATAAAATGTAAAAAGGATCAACTATAGTATTTTAATTTATTAAGCAGTCATTTTCAGAATCTTAAACTATATAAGCGATTCGGCGTACATTATCTATTATATTACAATTAAAAATAATTATATTTACATATTTTTCCATTTTTTAATTGTATTATATATATTTGTATTGTACGCAACGTAACACAACTCAATTTCAATCGTAATCATTTTGCGGTTTCAACAATCCAAGTCGTGCGCCGTATGCGAGTGGCAAGGCAAAACTACTTATTAAATTACATTTAATGCTTTTAAGAAAACGAATTTATTAAAATTTAATTTCTGATTTTGTCAATTTAAATACATTTTTTAAATAATTAATAGTATTTTCTTAAATTAAAAAATATCGTTTCAACTAAATCAGTTATACATTTAAGTATATATTTTTAATGATGAAAACAGTTGTTTTTATTCAACAAATATTTCATCATTTCAATGTAAACAAATGTATTTATTTCAAATTACCAACTTTTGTCCAGTGTATCATTGAATTACTAAATATACTCTTAATTATGTAAATTTGTAGATTTAACTGAGAAATTTCTAGAAATGGTTTTGTTTTTTAGTTTTTTACTCTAGATAGTGCAGTGATATCTTAGTCGAGCAAGCAACAGAGCATCATAACACTGGCCGAGCACTGACCCAACAACTGAGTCAGAATATATTACGTTATGTCACGAGATAAAAGAAGCTTCGTTTTCTGTAATTTTGAAATACGTCATTATATGACAATATCTGTAGGTAACCTTACGTCTACATTATTCACAAGTTCTATAAAAGAATACCTATTGACATATAGACATATTCAAAGATTTCGCTTTTTTACAGCATTATAAATATTAATTAAATCATAATATGATGACGACGCAAATTAGCTATATGTAGTCGTTTACTAGATCAACGTTTGGTAATTACATAAAAAAGATTGATTTGCTTTTAGGTTACACTTCGGACCTCTAGATTCATCAGTAACCTAATGCAGCTAGTTTCAGCTTTAGTGCATATTTAGTTACTGATATGTAATATATTTGAAGTAATAATTAGAAATCACCAAATTTTTTGTAAAAAAAAGAAACAAAAACTCATTATTAAAAAATAATGAATAGAAATAATGTTAAGTGTATAAATTCGCTCATAATTTCTAGCAGATCTTAAATTGCTGAATTTTCTCTCTAACATTTGTTACATTTTAGTGTTATTAAATGTATTTTCTGCCATTGGTAAAGGTAAATAGGTTTTTAGGCGGCTCATAGTTCAAGATAAGATTTTAATAAATTTATAAGCTCTTCACAAACTGCGTAAACTCGGATATATGATAGATATAGATTTTTATCAGATTTCTCAACCTAAATAAAAAAGACGAAACTGAATAAATTATTATACGGTACTTTCTAGTGTTTTTTAAAATTAATAATAACATACACTGTTTCTAGGTCTCCGTACAGAGAACACGATATTCACATCCACTTTGCTATCTTTGGAAAAGACATTATTCTTCACATGATGGGATTTACAGGTAGCCACATAGTGATCAATTTTTGCAGTTTATTAAATAAAAATTTTTTTCAGTTGATATATTTTGTCTAGAAAGGATTGCTCAATCATGCGTATGATAAATTAATTCCAATATAAGTTTTATAAAAGCACGTGTGTTAAGTGGTATTATTTGTTAATATTAATTTACGTTAATATAATATATTTCTTCCTACATAGAATGTGTTACATTCTTCAGGATTATTTTCTGTATAACTTAGTTGAACCTACTTCAGGACTTTGTTAGTTATAAAAATTGGAAAGTTTTATTGATTTCGTATACCTAAGATATATATGTAGATTATATTGTCAGTAAACTGAAAATCTTCTGTAGAGTATCTGTGTTCCTCGTATCTCTATGTTCTCCTTATATGCTAATATTAATTATTATCTTCTCTTGCCTACTGTTTAAAAAATACACTCTCTACAACTGCATTGAATCACTTACTACATATCTTTATTTTGATTATACATATCATATAATAGTCTCACATAACTTGTATAATATTCCTTCTAATAGCGATAAGCTTCAGTGTATACTAAAATCTGTGTTCATAGTTCCTTTTGATGATAAATTACCACGTCACTTGTACATAAAACTATCATATAATAATATTGCACGATGATAATAATTAACCTATATACTTGATAAACTCATAGTAATCAAATGTAGAAATTTTTTTTTATAATATAATATAAGTTAATAAGAATTATATTTCAGTGAAGTGTAACGGAAAGTTATAACGGTTGCACTTCTCGGGATGTCGGGGAAGATAGTCGACGTTCGGAAGCTCGAAAAACCTTCCCATTCTTTCTGCGTACTGGCTGATCGCGACCAAAGCAGCCCTGCTCGTTGCCATCAGCGGCGGCATTACCGCTACCTTTCGGCGTACATATAAGTCGAGAGAATTAGAAATTAAGCAGATTTATACATTAGAGCGCGCGCGAGCTACACTTGTCCGGTATACGCGCCTTATAGCATTTCATTTTTTTTTTCCAATCACCTAACATCTTTATATTTTATATATATATATATATATATATATATATATATATATATATATATATATATATACATTTAGCTATTAGATTTTAATAAATATAGTTTAAAGTAAATTACATTTTGATTTTTTTAATTCTGTCCTACACAAGATTCTAGGTTATGTAATTATTATAAATTGATATAATTATTATACGCTAAAATTGAATCTCTTCGCATTTTCTATATATTTTCAATTCTCAGTATTGGATCAATCAGATTTTTCACTATTGGTGCTTTTAATCTTATAAACTTCTTGTCCCTGTTTTTCTTCAATTCTTAAGATTACCATTTTTTAAAAACTGATTATGTTTTTCTATGTATGGAATAGTATTTTCAATTAATCAATCTTTCATAGAAATTTCTAAATGATCTTTATAAGCATAGAAAAATTCATCATTATAATAGAAATGAAAATAGCTCAAAGTGCAGCTATATATATATATATATATATATATATATATATATATATCATATAATATCATATTATATCATACCATACTAATTTATAAATAAAAAGCGTGTTTTTGTTTGTACACGATAACCGAAAAAACTACTGAACCGATTGCTGTGAAATTTGACATATAGATTCTATTTTATCTTCGGAAGGACATAGGCTATATTTTTTATTGACAATCATTTTATTTATAAAATTTATAAAAACAACGGGTATATATTATATATATATATATATATATATATATATATATATATATATATATATATAACTTGTACAATCTGGCCAATCTTCGGGTTTGCAAAATTTTCAATATTATTCAAGATATTCTAACTTTTTGATTATTAATTAATCAATTTGAAGTTGTGTACTATATTTATACCTTAAATGCCTAATAGTCTTGCATGTAGACAGTGTAAACAAATTTAGCAACAAAGTTGAGTTCAAATCGAAATCTATACGCATCTTTCCAGTTGTAATATACAACAATAGCGTGTCTATTCTCGGTCTTTCCTTATAGCCTGCAACCGCTGATGTCTGCGCACGAGGCGACGACACGACGGCGACGCGACGGCGACGCGCTCCACGCATCGTTACGTAACACCGCTCAATTTAGCTAGTAAACAAACCGCAAAGTGTATTATAGTCTCCCGTCTCGTCTCCCCCACCCCCTCTATATGCATCGCATACATGTCGAAGGCTCCTCGCGTGATTATGCAGTGTGCACTCAGTTGCATGCCGCATCGAAGCGTGCAAGCAAATCTCGCAACCTCTCCGCGGGTGCGCGTCTAATAACCTTCGCAACAGCCACGATGATGATTCATTCTCGGCCGATGCCGATGCTACGCGATGCGCGCGACTCGAGGAGTTTTGCCATTGATAAAAATTGGACGGGGGAAGGGGGGGGGGCTGTCGTTACATAAAACGTCGAGTAATGGAACGAATTCTTCTTTTTCTTTTTCTTGAACAGGAACGCGTTCGCGAGATAGGTTGGGTGAAACATCAAGTGGATGATTTCGGCGCGCCATTTTTTCTCGCGATGTATTGGTTTATTACAGATTAATGCTCGAAGCTCATTTTAGCTAGCGAGGATATAACTATTACGACTAAATCTCTCGTTGCCCTTAATTGATTCTATGTTAACTGCAAATATTCTATGGTTCTATAGCGCAGACGTTGCCTTATGTTTGACTTCTATTATACTATTTTAAAATGGCTTCTGCTAATAAATGTTCGCATTCTACACTGCACTTATCATTTTTCCTGTTTTACTCTTTGGAATTTTTTTTAATAAACTATAATATATTATGATGTGTTATAAGTCACTGTCTCTATGCTAAACTTATTACTGAAAAGGAAAGAGTTCAATTTACCGTTCAATATTAGTACAAATTCATTGTAAATATGTTGATCAATATTTTTATATAACGTCCTGTTTAGTTTATAATTCGTTAATGCTTTTTTATTATATTTCGATGGTCTTCAGTCCCTAAAAGATACGATTAATAAATTATTAAATTGGATCAGTATTGATGGATGTATCGCATATTTTTTGTTGTATGTTGTTAATCTATTAAATTAAGGATTTTCTAAACTACCACAATGAAAAAGATTTAGCTTGAGCCTACGGGAATATTCGTCAATAACGGTATCTATAAGTTTAAGTAGTTGATACTAATATTTATAAAAATTAGTCTGCTTCTTGTTTTAAACGCCTATAATACAGTAAATAAAAAGTTTATATTTTACACATTAAGAATATACATTATTATTATTACAAAGCAAATGCTTTTGAAATGGTTAATTATTACAGTGTAATACGTATATGCATACGATCATGTACTATTTCTGAAATGTCGAGAAAAAAACGTAATTGAATCATTATATTCACTTTGGTGTAGGATATAGATTTTAAAATGATGCCTTTACTATAATTATATAGCAATTTACGAATTTATCTTGTTTGATATATTTAAAAAGTAGACTTGAAAAGTGTACGGCATAGTCTATCCAAAGCAACCAGCGCAAGTTTCATCACTTAAATATAAAAATTCTTTTAAATAGATTTTCGTAGATTTTGGAGAGTTGCTACCGATCATTTTAAATGCTCAAATTTTTTTCTATTTGATTAATTAAAAATATATAAATTAAGCAAGTAGGCAGACTATACTGACTACGTTTAATCACGCGAGTATAAATTTTCGTTGCCAGTTTAAATATATTCCAAAAATAGAAATTGCCTATATAAATATTTGGCGGCTTTACTACGGATGCACACGCTTATCTTGCTCGAAGTGCAGCGCTTCAGAAGCAAGAATGTCGGAAAAATACATTATTGGAAGCGTTCAACATCAGCTCGTCAACCGCGGCGATACGTACAACTTCAACGAGGCCTGATGAAGCATCGTAATAATGGCGCTCGTCCGCTTGATGTCTCTATCTATAATCGCAGCAATGCCAGCCGCGCAGCCGTTGTTTACGCCGGCCTCTTCTCGTACAGCAAACGCGCGTCCGCGAAAGGGAGATTCATTTTGTATTATAATGCCGCGGGAATGAACGGCAATCCTTGCGGAAAGCATGATCAAACGGATGTCTTGGGAACCACTGCTTCTTTAGAGCTCTGTTATTAAGCATAAGTAGCATGCGCGAGGTATTTATTGGATGATAATTATGATTGCATAAAGTCGCATAGAAAATGCAAGTCATTTTCAGCGAATAGTTACATAATTTTGTCTCATAATTTTTATAGAATTTTAAATAATATTTATAGTACAGTGTCAGTGGATGATTTTAACAAGGAATTTACATGCCCCTTCCGAAATGATGACATCTATTTGACTTGAATAAGAATTTCAATAATGGTTATCTTGCAAATTGCTCATGAGCGGAGCATCATTTCAACATTTTTCTGTATTTGGTATATTTCTGTGCCCCCAATCTTAAATTTTAGAATTCAAACATAAAATCTTCGAAAACTTTAAATACTTCGCACAATATAACATAAATAATCTTAAAAAATGCAAACACGAATGCACACGTTTGTGATCGTAAATTATAATTAAAACTTAAAGCATCTAATTTTTTTATACATTTTTTTGTTACCAATTTTTGTCATGATTGTCAAATAATTGAATTATTGTTATTCCATTGACAATAGTATAAATACGACTTTAATTTTCCAGAAGTAAAAAAAGATCACTCATTTGTACAAGATGACCCTGGATTTCACAAAATAAAGGTAAGAATTAATTTAATAAATTTTGTAATAGGAATATATTTTGTAATATGAAAAAATTGAGGATATCTTTAATTTAATCGCCTGTTATAACTTTTGTAAAGTAACATCCGGTATGATCAAATTTCGCTTATTGAATTTGTATATGTATGTAATTTTGATTTTTATTTAAATCTTCGAATTCCAATTATTGCCGAAATAGAATATCTTTAGTAATAATATCGACAAAAAGGTCTCCCATTTTTTACTATTAAAATCCTTTTTTAAACGATTTATTTATAATTTTGTGCGATATTCAATGGTAAAAATTCGAAATATCCTCGGAGATTCCTTTTTTACAGTTAATAAAAGTTTCACACCGTGAAATATTCAGGATAATGGATATATATATAATTCCAGAAAATTACATATATGTACAGGTAGAACTGAGTTTAAGGGTTTACTGTTTAGTATTCAATTATGGTATTGATGAGTTTTTCCGTGGATTTCCATCTCAGGTTTTCCATACACTCAGTCTAGCTATATGTATGATTTTACCTGAGCTATCAGATAACTTTTGTATACGAGATGCTAGCGACAAACAACGAATCACTTATCCGCCTTTACTATTTTTTTATAAATAAATTGGAAACTCATACTAAAACAATAATAGTTAAAATTAGGATTTTTACAAATTGATAATATAAAATTTATACTAGATTTTCGAAAATTTAAATGGTGTTTTATCATCGTATAAAATTAAACTGCCACTTAATCAATTTCATAACTGATTTCATAGAGCTAACATTTGGTCAAAATCTTCTTCGTACTTCATTGCAAATGAACGTAAGTATGAGAACTCAAATTCATTTCTTGTCAGAAAATCTAAAATAGTTAATTTTTGCAACGAATTTAATAAGTAAATCTAATAAATAAATAAATAAATAAATCTAATAAATAAAAAAATGCGGATAATTCGAATGGGGATGAATATGGAAAGCTACCTGTTAGACCTAAATAGGATTTTTCAGGTACTGGAATTCATTTGTCCGTGCAATAAACATTTTAAACACACTTTGATTTCGCGACATTTCAATTAATTGTTAAAATTATCTTGTCCGAATAATGAAAATAATCGAGAATTGGTTACTCTAGCAGATGAATCGCAACAACATATACATTCGTTAGTTAATTTAGACATCCAGGTCAATCCCTAAATGACCGTAGTGATTATTGAAAGTAAGTTTCACAAAAATACGTTGGTTAAATGGGAGGAACGCTTAAAAAGTATGAATATCATAAATTGGAAGAGCTGACTGAATTTTTGTATAGAATATTGTCCACACGTTTATCAAAACGCAGTACGAACAATCTGATGGCAACGAAACTACCGAAAAATTGCACCATCTCACCAAAAAATTAAAAACCCAGCAAAAATACAAGTATTTTTTTCCACGAAGTTTAAAGGGTCACTTTTGCACTGAAAATCATCTCTTATTTCAATAAAGTAATTTTTGAAGTTGTCTACAATGGATCGTTATAATATCGTAAAAAATAATTTTTAATGGTTTAACTGCTTGCAAAACGATCAAACTAAAAAGTGTAAATTTGGGGGTTGTAAAAAGTATGGCAAAAGGCATAATACGTTATACTACATCTCGCGGAAGATGCGAACAAAGTCGAAGAATAATGATCTCAGTTAAAAGGAACTGATTTCCCGACGTCTTATCTATTCGTGCCCTCCTTTCCAGGAATTAGTATCACACCATTTGAAACTTTCGATATTATGAATAAGGTATAAAACTATGAATAAGAATAAAAAAACTAGGTTACGATAAATAATTGGGAGGAGTCTTCTTTGCTGGAATTTTAGATTCAAAAACTTCAAGACCTCAAATTGTATGTTAACGGAATAATTAAAAGGGGTTATAGAAAAATTTTAGTCTGTAAAAGAGATTACTATTTATTCGAAATTTTATCAAGAAAAAATTGACTGTGAAAATCATTTTAAAAAGCATATCGGTCAAAACAAGACTGGTTGATATATCGTCGTGCTATCCTTTCCAAAGACTATGTGATTTAAAAGATATGACTCTAATAAAGTTTAAAAGTTTATAAAGAAAATTGGAGAATAATTCAGACTATAGAAACAAATATTCTACGGTAATTGTTAATTATATAGTATAATTTATATTTAGAGAATAATATTATATATAATTTAAATGTTTGAAATTGAATGCGGGGAAATCCCGAGATTTTCCCTAAGACCAGCACGTAATTAGGCGCATAAGATCCAATTGTATTGTATTCTGTCTGGACGACGTATTACAGGTTGTAAGTACGCATGTGTACGAACCAGTAACTCCTAACAGGAATGTATCTGCACGAGGATAATGTCTTTTGCAGTCAATGTGTTACCTGCGGTTCCTGTGAAGCAGTTAGTTGAGTTCGAGCAACATTCGGGTGCGCACAACGTGCAAACGACTGTTATTAGAGTTGCGTAAATCAGTGTAAAATTGTATGTAACATTTGGTTTCTTTTGTAATAAATTTATAGTTAGACCACACTGTTTAATATTTATTTCATATAGATATTAAGATTCAATAGGTTATGGGCCCAGTGTGTTAGTGCTGTGCTGATCTATAAAGTGTGAAGAAGAAACGAATCAGGCTGACATACAGTTTTTATAGCAAGTGTATCGTGTAGTTTTTTTGTGTTCAAAGTTATATCGTGTGCTAGCAGCAGTCTCTTATCATGGCAGAAAGAGAGACCTTGGATTTAAACAAGTTCAATGGAACAAACTACGCTTTATGGAAGTTCGGTATCTCAGAGGTCTTGGAAGCTGGAGACCTAACGTGCCGCATCGATGGTACTGAGATTGAGCCAACCAGAGCTGCCAGTGAAAAAGATTGGAAAGCCTGGAAAAAAGCTAAGTCACAAGCAACTTTAACGATTCTCAGCTCCGTGGATAAGGGATTGCATTCCCATTTAATTAATTGCACATCGCTACAGCAACTTTGGGATAAATTAAATTTCTTATATAGTGATTCAGATGAAGAAGCGCGTCAAAACGCGTGGCAACAATTTTATACGTTTCGCATAGCCGACAGTCAATCAATAGTGCTACAGATTGAACAATTCGAAAGTATATTTAGAAAACTTTCAAATGCAGGACAGATGCCGTCGGAAGCCGCAGTCGAAATTAAATTGTTAAACAGTTTTCCAGCAAAGTTTTCGACGTTTAGAATGGCCTGGGAAAGTACACCCAAAAGTGAGAGAAAGATAGATCGGTTAATAGCACGACTTATCCGGGAAGATAAGCGTCTAACAGAAACGGAGGAGGAAATTTCATCATTAGCTCTAGCAACTCAAACGCTGAAAATCAAGAGAAATACAGCCATCCAGCACCAGGGTAAGAATAGAAAGGACAAAATGATTTGAAAAAAAGAACTAAATGTGCATTTTGTAAAGAAAAAGGTCATTGGATCCATGAATGTCCGCGGAAAGCTGCTAGTAAGCACGGCAACGGAGCATCCTCATATATAGCATCGGCTTATTCTTGTGACGTGTCGGTATTTTACTCTAGCACAACGGACAACGATGAAAATATATGGTTTGCGGACTCTGGTGCTAGTATGCATATGTCGTTCAGGAGAGAATACTTTCGACATTTAGAACCACCAAAAGAAAGCAACAGTGCCAAAATTGCAAATGACAAAATTCTACCAGCAATGGGGATAGGCACAATTCTTATAAAAGAAAAAGTGAATGGAAAAGAGCAAATTCTTGAGTTGAAAAATGTGTTATACGTTCCGGAACTGAAAAGAAATTTTTTTTCTATTAGCGCGATAAATGACAAGAAATTCTCGTTCCATGCGTATGAAAATAAGTGTGAAATTTATGACAGCAATGGGAAGCTCACATCGCTTGGAGTGCGCCATGGACGTTTGTTTCGAATGCTTTTCACAATGATAGTGCCGAATCTGGATTGTAATATCGCACAAGCTAAAGTTAGTGCGCTATATTTGTGGCATGAACGCTTAGGACACATAAACGCAAATGTTGTAGTGCGAATAGTAAATGCGATATATGTTCCAAAAATAGTGTTAAAAAATGAAAGTGATTTTCATTGTGAAGCATGTGTCATCGGTAAACAAACGCGAAAATCCCATCCGTCGGTAAAAATCGAGAAGAGCTGTTTTAAACCAAGGGAAAAAATACATACCGATGTGTGCGGGCCAATAAGTGTCGAATCAGTGGGAGGATCGCGATATTTTCTTATATTTAAAGATGAATACAGCAGCTACAGAAAAATTTATTTTCTGAGAAAATGATCTTCAGAAGGACTCCACCGAATTCCAAGCGTCTTGATCGGACCATCTGATGCGATTTGGTTATCTAAACCCGGCAGAGCTTCGGGAGGAAGAAGTTAGCCTATGGTTAGTCACCGCCCATTTTCCGAGAGAAATACCTGCGGAACTCAATATACCGGTCAGCTCCTCTCTCTTTTTCTGTGCCGTAGAAACATCGTCGGAACCAGCAAAGATGTCATCTACATATGTTTCCGACTTTAAGCATGCGATTCCAAGTGGAAATTTCGCCACTTCATCTACAGATAACTGTTGAAGTGTGCGGATGGCGAGGTAGGGAGCGCAGGCCGTTCCGTATGTTACAGTAGTCAGTCGATAATCTACCGACTCCGATTGTACAGTAGGAGCCCATAAAATTCGTTGAAGATCTTGATCTGCATGATTAACTCGAATCTGCCGAAACATCTTGACGAGGTCAGCTCTAAGACAAATAGATATCGGCGCCAATTGAGCAAAATCAATGCGAGATCGCTTTGTAAAGGAGCTCCTGGCAATAAAAATTCGTTGAGAAAATATCCGTCTCGGGTTCGCCTGCTTGCATCGAAGACTACCGGAATTTTCAAACCGGAATCAGTAGCTTGAACAACCGCGTGGTATGGTAAGTACCAAACATTTTCTCGTTTTCTCTCCGAAGAGGAAACTCGTTTCATATGTCCCAGTTGTTCATACTCGTTCATGAACTCGACATACGCCTCACCTATCTTAGAGTCTCGCGCGAATTGACGATGGGCTGAGGACAGAGATCCAAGCACGATTTTTTGGGTCTCCTCTGCTACGGAAGGTATAGCGGATTTCAGTGGAAGGCGCACCTCATATCTACCTTCAGAATTCCGCACGTGAGTCTCTGTAAAGAGCCTCTCACAAGTCTCTTCATCAGGCTTTAGCTTTACTGAAGGCGTTGGCAGATCCTAGATAGCCCAAAAACGTTGCAGAGTTTCGTTTAAATTATGCAGGGATACGCAGTGATGCGCCTGCTTCTGCGCGTGAGAAAAAAAACCATTCGCCCGCCGTGACATTTCCGAATGTAACGGTCCTGAAATTATCCAACCGAAAACCGTGTTTTGCGCGATGATTTGCGATTCAGGAAAGCGTTTAAGCCCTGATCGAAGCAACTGTCCGTAAACATCGGCTCCGAGTATGACATCAATCTTACGCACGATGAAGAATTCAGAATCCGCTAAATCCAAGCCTTCAAATTGTTCGAGATCCAAATCAGAGATATTCTCAGCCGGCAACTGTGGCGTAAGTCGAGGGAGAATGAGTGCAGTCGTACTAATTACACAGTTTTTATTGCTCGACGAACCTAAAAAAAGTTGCGTCATCAAACGCGCAGTGCCCGCTGCAGTAGCGCCAAGGCCCGAAAGAGAAACGCACGTGTGCTGTTTTATTTTTTATTCTCAGACAGCCGTGCGGGAGAAGCATGAAAGACCTTCCGCGCATGAGGCAATGATAAGGAAGTAGCATCTGGTCTTTTTTCTGCCTTGCGCTCTGTAGAAATCATCGAGAGAGCTTGTACTCTTTTCTCTAAAAATCTAGTGAAATCTTAGAAATTTAGGAAACGAACAAGATGAAGAAGATTGTGAGCGGTTCCCCTCCAAAGATTCTTCCATGTCTTTATCACTTAGTTCGGCCTCCCATAGTTTCCTTGATTCGGAGTCTAAGCGATCAGATAACAAAAAAATCAACCATACATCCCAATGCTCGACGGGAAGTTTCAGATTCACTAAGGCTCGAATACTACACTGGAAGTTATCGATAAAGGCACGTAAATCGGACGCAGATTCCTTTTTTAAATTTGGAATTTCCATTAGGGACGTCAACAGCTTATTGATAATCAATCGACGGTTATGATACCGAACATTCAAAGCCTGCCACGTGCTAGAATAATTAGCGTGAGTTGTAGTCACTTCCTTGACCAATTCTGCAGCTCCGCCGGTCAAACATAATTTAAGGTATTGGAGCTTCGTAGCATCCGATAAACCGGGGACATCATGGATATGCGTGGTGAATAAATCAGAGAAGCTAGCCCAATTTTCATATTTGCCTGAAAATTTAGGCAAAGAAAGCCGGAGCAGCTTCGCGACCCGTGAGTCAGAGCGCGTTTCGTTTGATACTAAATTATTCGTATTGTTCTTGTCAACGAGTGTAAGTAACGTTAAGAGCTCATCAAGCGCATTCTCGTAACGGCCTTGAATCCGATCAAACCATTTATCCGTTACGTAAGCATCTTTCTCCGCGTCTTCTCTACAAACAATGTCTGAATGAGTTTTCCTAATCTCAGCCCAAACTTCATTCAGAGCATTAGGTCTAGACTGTAGAATACTTTTATTAAGTGAGTCGCGTGGCTTATTTTGTAAACGAATACACATGCCTTCAATTTCAGACTCGCGCGCTGTTTATCACGATATTAATTTTTTCAAAGCCAACGGTGCCATGATTCAACCTAGTATACGAAATTTAAATAAAGAAAATGAAATTCTATCTCAAAACTATTTCTCGGGTACGAATGCCGTGAAGAAAATTAAGCAAGCAAGCAACTCGTATAAGTACGCCTCGGCGGCAAGTCAGTTTTTGTTTACGTTAGGCTATCAAATTTCCGTAAACCCAATCATTGCGTATACAAAGAGTGCGTCGCGTTGAACAAAGAGTCTTATGAAATAAAATTTCAACAGAAAATTTATTAATTATCTGTACAGATTTTATCTGTAAAAAAAACGCTGATTTCTTAAACAATATAATGGCTGGAACTATTCATAATTATGTAACATCCAAATTCGCAAGATAACTTATTTATTATATAAACTATATATATATATATATATATATATATATATATATATATATATATATATTATAAAATTGATTATAAAGAAAAAGCCAATAATTCATTCCTCACCCGGGGCACCATGAACAAAAATGTAATAATTTTATTTATTAAAGATAAGGATTTAGTGAAGAGGATAAAGGAATTATTGGCTGTTTTCTCAATAAAAACGACAAATGTCGCGAAAATGCAACAACTTGCCTAGGCACAAAAACCCTCACGATTAGAGGGAAAAGCCGGGGCAAGCCTATTCTTTATTATGCTAAATTATAAAATATAATATTTAATATAAATTTACTTACAGTAATGCAACAGTTACAAACAATCTTACAACTAGTGAACGTTCACACTTAAAACAAAGACGGAAATTACAAATTCTGGCCGCAGCTGGTTTAGTCTCGTCTGGGGAGAAAAAACCGGGCGAAGGGAGCGCAAAACCTACGCACGCTGCGCGCCCCGACGTTTCGGGTGACCAACGCTACCGTGCCGGGCAGCGAAATTTTGCTACCGCGAAATGCCCTCGCCTTAGAGCGGATTGCACTCAGCAAACACAGCTCTCACAAGAGTTAGCACTGCTTAATTTACACAGACAATCGCACAATACCCAAACAAAGTTCGGTGGAATCTGTGAATGTGCTAAAATAACGCACGCACTCTTTGTTTTACGCACCGAGAAATCAAAAATTAGTACTACTTAAGCTCGACTGTTTGCACCGGCGATCGCGTCGACAATACAAGTCGTGACGCGGCACGCAAGCCCCTTCGTCTCGAAAAACCCGACGCCGCGGCGGCGAGCCGGCGGTTTTTTTTTATATTATCGTAGCGTCGAAGTAAACATTCCCACCCCTAATACGCGGAAGTTGTAAACCCGAACACGCACTAAAATGAAATATATATCAATAAGTTAAAGCAATGTATACCAAAGACATGTATAGATAACTCACGATTCTAGACTGCACACAACTAGCTATGAGACAATGGGTTTCCAACAAACCTATTATACTCGACGGGGTAAATGAATGGAGTTTTGGTAACGAATTCAAAATGAACAAGGATTGTACGTTAAAGGCCCTTGGAGTATTTTGGAGATCGACCATGATTCCTTTAAGTACAAGATAAAAGTTTCTGAAATGTTCCATCATCATAAGGCCAGGGTTATGGCAGGCCAAAGTCGTCTGGGATAAATTTGTACCTCGATCTATTTATTACACGTGGAAAACTTTTTGCGTGTAATTGGATTTATTATTCGAGAAGAGTTTTAATAAATGATGTCAAAATCAATCAACTGCACGATGCCAGTGAAAGAGGTTATGGTGCGTACTTATATGTAAGATCGAAAAACGAGTGAGGGAACGTTTCATGCGCAATATTATGCGCTAAATCATGCGTATTACATTTGCATATTATAACCATACCACGGCTAGAGTTATGCGGAGCTATACTGTTGACGCATTTCTATGAAAAAGTTATTAACTGCTTTAATATCGAATTCCTTTCGGTAAATTTTTGAAGTGACTCCGAGATCGCGTTATACAGGCTCCATAGCAAACCAAGATTTTTAAAAACATTCGTCTGTTGTAGAATTCTAGAATTACAAAAGAAAACTAACGTTCATCATTGGATAAATTCTCGAACAGATTGTTGTAAAAGGCATCCTCGGTGGAATTAACAGACGCTATTCCTTCGAAAGATGTCTTTTCGCAGAGATCTAATGTTCGTATAACAACTATGTGACATCAAACTAAAATCTGCAACAGTATCAACTACAGCAATTATTTTTTCGCTCGCCAAAGTAACTTCTTTAAGCTGCTTTCAAATTATCGCATTAATTTTCGAACAGACATTAATTTTATTTTCTACGACTCTATTTTTCGCGTTCGAACATTTCGTCGCTATATGTCCGAATTAATTGCATTTGAAGTATTTCGTGCCTTTTTCCCGTGGTCGATATTCTTTACTTACATGGTTCCTATCGCCGCAATTAAAAAATCGTTTATTTATCGCATTTTCACGCTTAATCGCTCTTCTTTGCTCTTCCAGCTCTGTTATTCTCGTTCTGCTAACGTCGTCGTTCTTCATGGCTTTGTATTGAATGTACTTTTCTTTCAGCTCTCGAATGCTGCGCACTCCATATAAAAGAACCTTGTTAGCCACAGAGTCTGGCACACCTTCAATAATATAATGTACAATCTGATCAAATTTTTTTTCCTATATTGATACAACCTTTCTTGATGTTCGCATAAAATTTAAGCGTCATATCTTCACTACTGCGTGTTTGTCAGCGATAAAGTAGAATCTCTAAAACACTTCTGCAACATTTTCAACGATTTCATTGAAATTTCGTTATAGGTTTCACACGTAACTCGTGTTTTAGCTGAACCATTCAGAAGACGTTTAGCGTAAACTACTTATTCTATATCTGCCCACTTGCAAAGTTCCGCCATTTCCTCTTCTAATTATACAATCCAATGCTTTAGACTTGATTTTCTATTCCCGCTTAAAGTGTCGAGGGAGGATTCTATGGCTTTAAACGTTAGCCGTATCTCTTCACGTCTTGATTTTTGGCTTCTTCACCACAACGTATTATCGTCTTTCCCTTCTTTTTCATTTTCGTCGTCACTGTATTTGGTGCTGCTGTCTTCGTTGTCATTGCTACTGCTGTTGTCATCGTTGCAGCTTAAAAATTCGTTTCTGCCTTTCTTCATAACTCCGTGTACTTCTTGAAGTTCGAGAAAAGCGTTGCAATGGTCTATCAAGTCAGCCTTACTGCCTGCTGTTTTCAACCAATATTGCTTCAACTTCTCTATGAGTTGCGCATCTATCCATTCTGCTGGTGCCTTATGTTTCCTATCTAACTCTGCGCTGACACCTTCATTCGCAATTTCGTTTTTTATTACCTTCTGAAAAACTTGAATGCACAAAAAGGAATGCACTTGCACTTTTAGCTACACAAATTTCTATTCTCACTATATCCTGGCTGAGCCTCCAAAATTCTGTAAAGATTTTAATGAAACCAAACAATTAATTTTATTAAAGTTCTTACGAACATAATATGTGTAAGCGCTGCATCAATGCACGGTACAGCGATACAAGTGCATCAGGAACCTAAGGCCTTTTTCATATACCTGCGTTTTATGACATCCCCCGCACGTTTGCCTGCATGAAGAAGCGACAGCTTTTCCAGAGGATTTTACAATATGAATACAAGTAAAGAATAAAATCAGACAAATTTAAATAAAAGTAAAGGATAAAATGTATTTAATATATGAAATACTATTATACAAATAGTATACAAAATGTTCAAAAACGCTTGATATGTCATACAAGGACAGTTGTCTACGGCAGATTGATATCTTACATACAGAAACTATCGCTCGCATTTTTATAATATCTGAGCGCCGAGTGATCCTAGGATGGACGCCCGTGCAGTCTCAGTATTCAATAAACTCATCTGCTCATCGCATCGTTAACACACCATAAATTATCCTTTAAATTATCGTTTAAGCAATAGAAGTCCTGAGAACTTCGAAGCAGAGAAACATTTTCCAAAAAATTCCCATACGGCATATATATATATATATATACGATTAGTAGTATGTACTAGGAATAAGTGTTCCTTTTCTCGGATTTTAAAAATAAATATTCAATAAAATATTTTTATTTATTACCAACCAAACGGTTGGTGAGAATAGGCGGTTAAACGTTTATACGCATTCTATCATAAATGGAAGCGCGTATTTGTATTTGGTGAGAAGTGAAGCGATTGATGAGTGTATATGGAACATGCGCCAACTGTGGGGGAGGCTCTCGTTAAATTTCACCTGCATTTTATAGCTGGTCTTTTGGACGAGCTAGTCCTGTAAAACTTGCATTTTCTGTAAAAACTTCGTTTTTCGAGGGAAATCTGCTGCGCTGGGGAGTCCAAGACTACATATACAATTTTGTAGTATTTGTCCTACTTTATAAAAACGAAGCGTTCAATTTTGTAAAAGACATTTCGTTAGTTTCTCTGTAGCCTCTGAAAAGTATAGCCCATTTATACTTATTAAAGATATACTCTAAACGTAAATCAATTTTGAATCCACTTATTTATTACTTAAAAAATATTTTCTCCGGATGAGAATTTTGGGGGCATGTACCTTCAAAATGATATATACAATAAAATGTCGAAAGGATGTGATTCTGCACTTCAGTTTAGTTACATTCGTTTATTTACACCATTTTAGATACCAACGTATTTTTAACAATTGAATCCGTGAATAAGCCTGATAGAGGGAAATTTACAACCATTTTTACCCAATATCCCTAAAATTTAGACATATAATAGAGTATAACAAAAAATAAAGAAAAAGTTTTTTTTTTCGTCGGAAAAGTCGTTAGCGTGTAAGCACTGAGGTCAAAGGTCACACGCAAAAACAAACTTATACTATTACAGTGACATCTTTAGACATATCAATATATTGTAATGAAACAAAAGAAGAACATTTTTTCAGAATAGCGCAACAGAACTATTTAGGATTCGTTGTTAACAGGGATGTCTACATCTTACGACTATATTTTTTATTTGAAAAGTTTTAAAAATTGTCGTAAAATATAAAAGAAAGTTTTTCTATGATAGTAAAATTTTAAAATATTTGAAGATAAAATAATTTGAAATAAATAATGAAATTGCTGTTTTTCTATACAAAATTTTAGACATACGTTTCTGTCAAGTACAAATTTTTACGTATGAAACTTAATGGACTTAATCGCTAGAAATGAAGCCTATATGATTTGTTGTCCTTTTTTAGCCGAATTGTTTTTATTTGGTTTGATCGTAAAAAAATATATAGAAATATTGATTTTTATATTCTTGTATTGTTGTCATTTTAAAGTAAATTTGTTTATGAAAATTATTGTGTATAGACGATATCGTGGATGTTTCGAATTCCACCGACAATAGAATTAAATATACAAAAGAAATAGAATCAAACGATAAATTAAGATTTTGTACGACAATATTATTAGGGTTTGTAATAAGAAAGTAATATTAATTAGTATAGAAAACCTACTTGGTCAGGTAGATTATTAAATTTTAACTCACATCATGCATTGGGAAACAAGATAGTTACTATAAAAACAGTGATCGACAGAGCAATCAAATTAACAGTAATAGTAGAGGCCATAATATAAAAGACAAAAACAATAATAATGAAATCCTAGTATTATTATATGTAAAATAGTTGTCGAAAAGAATGAGAAGTGCTTTCAAAAAACATAATATTCAAATTTACTTTAGAAACAATAATAATAGTAGAAAGCTATTTAATAATTGTAAAGATAAGGATGATAAAGGTTTGTACTTTTAAAACAGGAGTAGTATATAAAATAAATTGTAAAGATTCTGACAAATATTATATTGGAGAAACGGGAAGGTACCTAAAACAAAGAATATATGAGCATCAGTATGGCAATAATGTAAATTAAATGTTAAGAGTCAAGTAAATTGGACAAAACTTATCATTCCATATTAATATAAAATTTGTATTTCACATGTAAGTTAAGAAAAAGGGGGGTTCTATAAATGTTATACTAATAAATTTAGAGTGGGGATGGGGTATATAAAGTAGCATGCTGGGTTTTTCAATTTAGTTCCTGAGGATGAACCGTAGCTGTTCGAAACGCGGACAAGAAGGTGATTCTAAATTTAAGGTGGTGGAAGCAGTCAGATTGTCCTTCACTAACATAGAATATAGTTTATTATTTTTGTTTTATTTTATTTTATTATCATTTTATTTTATTATTTTTAATTTTTAATCTAATTTATTTTTAGTACTAAGTTTTATTTCAGATTCTTCGGGAGTGATAATAAACAAGAACAATCTGACTATCATTATTTTAGTTAATATATTATATTATAAAGACTGTAATACCGATAAAAATATTTATGAATTTAAATCTATTTATGTCCAATTAAAAAAAAGCTTGCGTAAAAATGGACACAAAAACACTTTTCAATGACATTAAATTAAACTTGTATAAAAATATCGAGTCAACTCAACTGCCCCATGGTAAGCATGCGTGAAACATCGCCGAAACTTGATAAGCCGCTTATTGTCGATGCACTTTCCCTTTAATGGCTTATCTTTGTACGTAAAACGAAGCAAGAAAAACAATCAAAATATAACACGATAAAAAATGACATTTAAATGATAAAGATATCAAAGCGTGTGACCTCAATATAAGAGCGACGCTCTTTGTCCAAATGAAGCAAGGTGGTCATCGGCACGTTTTATTTTTAAATGCAAAATCCTCGGATCAAAAGGACAAAAAGTAGCGCGAAAGATTGCATTTGCAAGTGGGGAAATTGTAACGCAAGCGGAAAACCCGGAAAAAACGAATGATCGCGTAGTTTTCACAAACTGTCACGCAGTTGAAAATTTCGTTCGAACATATATTATCATCGTCAAAATTCCATATCACCAACGCTCGTTCGTTTATTTTACGCTCGAAAGATCTTGCTCTCACCCCCTTGCGCGCATATCGTGCGTAACGTACGCGCTATTGTTTTGCTTTTTGCCCCGGACGCACTGATAGCAACGCGCACGATTTCACTCCGAAATCCCGTCGTCCCGTTTCGCGCGAGGCACCTCCGATGGCTCCTCGCTGCGATGCAAAAAGCGCCGTCGATAAGATATAACTTTTATTGCCAAATTAATCGCGAATCTGCGAGAAGCAATGTACCGATAGTGCACGATCTGCATTTTCACGATGATGATACTTAAATATATAAAGCGTACTGGGCATGCGTGCTAAATATAGGTCTGCTTTGATCTTCACTCCAAATCGATGTATTTGACCGTTTCGTTATACGCACACACGCACTCTCTCTCTCTCTCTCTCTCTCTCTCTCTCTCTCTCTCTCTCTCTTGCACTTTCTTTTTAACTATTTTATATGTAATATAATTATAACTTGTCAAAGACATAAATGCAAATAATTTTGGATCATCTAATTAATTGTCATAAGATATTATGCAAGTAGTTGGAATGTAAAACATTGTCAAAACTTTTTAAAGGTAATTTCTTACGTTAAGTATGAATATATACTTATATACTTATTTTTTTAAGCACTTTTTTTTAAGACTTTGTTTATTTTAATATATTAATAAATTTTTAGATTATTAAAAAGTAAATGCAAGATGTCTATGGCTTTTCAAAGTATAATTCTTATCGAATTTTACTTTTTAAAAATATTAGTATATATTTTGTCATATCAAAATATATTGACATGCGTTAAATTCTTCATTATTAAAATGATTAAAATATAAAATTGAATAGAAGATTTTGGGACATGCATTTTTTAGCCTTTGATTCATATTCTATATGTGCAATAAACTTGAAAACGATGTAAAATCTCTTTGAGTGTTACAGTCAATTCTATCTCTTTAAAATGACTTTATACAAACGTATAAGATAAGGTAAGTATGGTGTATTTAACATTCTAATCATTTAATTTGAAGGTGGGTTGATAAGTTTCCGGCCTGACCAAGAGATGACACCACTAGGCCTACCTTGAGGTAGCGTTCTAATTACCATCCTTAGATAGCTTTTAGCTATAGTTTCAGTCTGATCACCATGTTAGTTTAGGTTTGAGAGCACGCTGAACAAGACGCCTCTGTGTTTTTCGTAAAAATGGAAAAGTTGGAAAATCATGTTGTCATCAAATACTTTTATTTGAAGGGGTTAACGCCGAAGAAAATTAAAGAAGAGATGGACTCAACACTGGGGACTTCCTCCCCATCATATTCAACCGTTAAGCAATGGGTTTCCGAGTTTAGAAAGGGTCGTGTGAGCACCTCTGATGAGCCTCGCTCAGCACGCCCCATTGAGGTCACAACTCCAGATATGATAGAAAAAATCCATCAAATAGTGCCGAAAGACCGCGGATTAAAAGTGCATGAGATAGCTGAGACCTGTAAGATGTCATATGAACGTGTACAAAATATTTTGCACCAACATTTGTATATGGAAAAGCTCTGTGCAAGATGGCTGCCGCGTTTGCTAACAGTCGACCAAAAATTGATTCGAAAGAACATTTCTACCTCCAATTTGGCGTTGTATAAGCGTAATCAATGCGAATTTTTACGTCGATTCGTAACCGTTTTCGAATCTTGGGTCCACCACTATACTACTGAAACCAAACAACAGTCTAAACAGTGGATTGGACCAGGGGAACCAACTCCAAAGAAGGCAAAAACAATTTTTTCGGCGAATAAGGTTATGGCTACTGTTTTTTGGGATGCAAGAGGTATTATATATATTGATTACCTTGAAAAGGGTAAAACGATCACTGGTCAATACTACGCAGACTTATAGCAACGTTTGAGCCAGAAAGTGAAAATTAAACGACCTCATCTGGCGAAGAAACAATCTTGTTTCATCACGATAACGCACCAGCGCACACGTCAATCATTACGATGGCTAAAATCAACGATCTGAAGTTTGAATTGATGGCGCACCCTCCCTACTCTCCAGACCTAGCCCCAAGTGACTATTATCTGTTTCCTAACCTAAAAAAATGGCTTGTCAGTAAGAGATTTGCGGACAATGAAGAAGTAATCGAAGCTGTAAATGGGTATTTTGAGGAGTTTGAAGAATTTTTTTTTTTTTTTAAATATGTTTGTTGACCAAAGTATGAAATAATATTACAAGATTGTTTATCCTCAATAAACAAAGGAGCGCCGTTACAATATTTTAAGACAATAAGTGCCGTTAACGGGACGACAAAGCGTAGTCATACATTATATTATGCATTGTTACATCATTATAAAACATATCATATACTTATATTTTAAAGTTGTACGAGGAAGCACTTTTACACAGTATATTAGACTTTATATATGTTATAAAAATTTGGGACAAAACTTAACAAAGCGATCAGGTTATTTTTGATTTATTAATAAGGGATGAGGGAAAGGATTTGGTGAGAGGAGATGACGGGTTTATTTACAATTATTCACAAATATATGAGTTAAAAACCGGTTTACAAAATGTACATGACTTCATTAGCATACAAGAAATTATACAGCAATTATTTTTCATTTTTGAGAATCCACCAATATTTTTTGGTATTTTGTCTACCCTTATCAGTTATATCTCGCATTGAGAGTGACGAGCTGTATCTCCATTCCACATTATTATAATGTTTTTGAATGTTTTCGTCGTATAAAATTGTTTTGGTACCAGTTCGTCTTTTTATCTGATAAATTTGCGGTATATGATTCTTATCTTGGAGCAGGTTCTTTTCATCTAGATATATAAAAGCTTCCGGCGGAATTAGACCTGTTTTGAGAGTAAATTTATAGTATAATCCATTCGGATATAGCGCCCCGAAAATTAAACTATTTTCTTTTATATTTGCCGCTTGTGCGAAGTGATTTCTATTTAATTTTAAGATGTGAAAATCAATGCGGTGAATTTTAGCTAGATCATAAATTTGTTTATTACTTATATATTTTTTATAATTACTTTGTACAGAACGGTAGGTATTAAGGCAGGCTCTTAAGCATCTTCTTTCAAAAATTCTTATTTTTTCCATCATTGAGGCAGAAATGTTAAACCAGATGAGGCACCCATAGGTTAGAATAGGTCTTATAAAGGATTGGTAACATATGATTTTGAGTTTACTATCGAGATGTTTTGAATAAAATAAACGTTTTATTTTCCAAAATGCATTTTTTGCTTTACGCAGTTGAATTAATATGCGCTGTTTGTAGCTTATTTTCTCATCTATATTAATTCCTAGGTAGCGTACGCAGTTTTTCTCTTATGTGAAAATTTTTACAATGCACTCTTTGCGTGCGTCCGAGTGCACTCAGGTTTAGTCGAAAGAGAATAGTTTCAAATTTTGAAATATTTATTTTTAATTTCCAAGATTTATAATAATCGTTTATTTTTTCAAATAGTTCTTGAAGCTCGGATTCGATTTTTTTAATTTTCGTCCTGTGACGTACATGATTAAATCGTCGGCAAAAGCTATAGACCTTTTACGTGTTGTAGCATTTAGGTTGAATAGATTTAGTATATCGCTATTATATATGTTGAAAAGTATTGGTGAGTTTACTGTTCCTTGCTGTAAGCCATTCTTAATGTAACATATTTTAGTTGCAGTGTGTAAACCATCCGTCATAACAAAGCATTTATTAGATATCATATTCCAGACTGTTTTAATTAGGTATTTGGGAAATTTTTTTCATGATCATTTTGTATATAAGACCAGACGTCCATACAGTATCAAATGACTTTTCAAGATCTATTAGGCAAGCAGCTACACGGTATCGTGAATTTAGAGCCCAACAGATGTCCGAGGTCAGTTTATTTATTGTGTGTATTGTGGAGTGCTTATGACGGAAGCCAAATTAATTTTTGGGGATGATGTTAAATTTTGTACAGAAAGAGCATAAACACATGTTAATTACTACTTCAAACACTTTACTTATGTTTGGGAGAAGGCTTATGGGGCGCAAATTAGATGGCGAGGAACTATCCTTATTTTTTTAAAAATTGCTATTAATTTAGCTTTTTTCCACTGTTCGGGGAAATACGTGTTATTTAGTGCGTTGTTGAAAAGTACCGTATAGTACCATTTAATTTTGTCAGGAAGATGTTTTAAAATCACGTGGGAATACCATCGAAGCTTGACGATTTTTTACTATTTAGTTTTGAAAAGATTGTTTTAACTTGGGAGAAGTTTGTGAAGTAATTGATTTCTGTGTCGGGTTCTTGTAGGTTAATGACAGTGTTTTTGTTGGAGAATAAGCTAATTGTTTTATCCACTTGCCGATCATGGTCTATTTCAGATTTAATTTTGCTTATTTTCAACTTTACTAATTTTTTCGTTACCTAGTTCTTCATTTTGATTGTGAATTTGAGAAAAATGTGTACCTATAATATCGAAGTTTTCGGATGGATTCGAGATAATATAATTACCTTCATCGTCCATGGGAGTAGTTTCTGAGCCAATTCCGGCTTCCCGTATGAGACAAGCTTTTTCTAGAGGTATTTTCAGATCTGTAATCCAAGATAATCTTTTGGGTCTGAAGATTTGATTCATTTGCAGGAACATTTTTGTGGAATTGTTTTTTGAAATATTTTTAATTTTATTTGACCAATATTGATTTATGGAGGTGGAGAATTTTAAAAATTCTAATTCTTCTCTTTTACTGAGTGTATAATTTCGCTTTAGCTTATTGATTTATGAAAGTATATAGTTCTTATCTCTTTATAGTTTTATGATTTTATTATTAATCTATACTTCGCAGGAATTTTTTGTTTTATTTTTGGCACAGATTCTAGTATCGCTGTTTGTATGTGTCTTTGACATGTTTAAGAAGTGCGAGAATTTGTGGATGATTGGATCGCCTCGAAACCGCCATCATTCTTTCGCCACGGTATTGCCGCATTGCCAGAAAGATGAGAAAAAGTAGTAGGATATGACGGAAAAGATTTTGATTCAACTAACGTGTATCCATTTTCCATCATAAATGCCCTTTTTCCGTTAAAAAAGGTCGGAAACTATGTTCGCCTTCTAATATAATATTAGAATAAAGTACTACGAACGTATAATGAAAAATTATTTTTACATATACTTGCAGTCCCGTCTTGGAAAAGTTTATCTTGAAGAATAGTTTTTTTTAATAATTTAAAATCTAATATTTTATCATCATCGTCATTATAATATGTTTAATTTATTATTTACTATTTTATTATTTTTTAGTTATTATTAATAGAAAACTATTGTTAAAATTTAAATGCCTTTTACAAATGTATATGTTATTGGATATATTCCTTCTCCCGTTCCATTTTATAACTTTAATCCTACAATAAATATAAATCTAATGTATATAATGAATACTAACAAATTACATAAAAAATAATAAACGACTTTAGAAAAGAATTTATACTCGTTAGATCAAATTAATTATATGATCAGATTTGAAAAATAAATCTTCATTCATAAATTTTGCACATGTACAACATTTCGTCTAAAGTTCCATCTTTACATGAAATTGTATAACAATATTATTTACGTAAATTTATTTTAAAGTGCTACGTGTTTAAAACCCTCTATGCTGTGACTTTAGGTATATTTAAGTAATTTTAATTATTTCATTTTATGCTTTTTTAATAAAACAGAAAATAGTTTCAAATTTAATTATTAATAAAATATTCTAAATAACAGCTTTACTTATGCGTATATAATTTTGAATATTAACACAAAAAATAAACAATAAGTTTACACGTTATTTTCAAATAGAAATAAAAAAACACTTATAAAGCATAAAACTTTTATTTAATTAAAATTACTGTTAAATAGACATGATTTTAATATATTAACACAAAAAATATTCTATAACTAAATTATAAATGAGTTCACTGATATAATCAGATACCCTACTGATTGTGATAAATGGAAACATAATAATATATGTTTTTTTTATGTTATTTAACGTCGCTCTATTTGGTTGTAAACAAAACACGTATAAATTATTACAGCGGTGCTTGTGTCAATGGGCCGAGGCCGGGATTTGAACTCGGATCACCAAGTTACTAATCCTTCGCTATAGCGATCGAGCCATCATAGGCCTATTAAGGAATAGTATCTTTTACAGAACAGCACACAAAATCAACTATAGTTTCCAGACCATCTAATTCATTCAAATTAATTAATTGTAGATTTAAATTAGAAATGTTTAATGTTAGAAATGTTTTCAAAAAGACATTGAATAATTTACTACTTTTTTATCAATGTAAATCCTTTATTTTCTCGAAACAACTTAAATCTAATACAACACAATAGATATGAATTTGGAATCAATAAATAGTAGATCAATAACTCAAAGCTCAGAAACATGAAATTGGTAGAAAGACTTAACAATCTATACTAATAGCATTATACCAATGCCTTTAGAATTCCAACCTATCAAATGCAGAATTAATAGGATAAACTTACTATTGAATAACTGTTGATCGAACATAGGCACAAAATTTTTATAAAATAGATTTTTATAATGCCGATATTGTATAATTATGATTTTAAAAATTTTTTAATCGGTGAAAGACTTATATTTTTAGGGTACCCTATATACGTTATCTGTTTATAAATTTAGTTCTGCTCTGATGATTAACATATTATAAATATTCATTAGTATCAAAAAATATCAACGTTTCGACATTTTCATGTGATTTTTACACTCTTCTGTACACTTTCTCCAGAAAAATCAGAATTATATTTAGTTATGGGGTCTACAAATAAGTTTTTAGCAATTTTTTTTTAAAATGGGAGGTTTTATTATGAAAGCTTAGTTACATCTCCTTTATTTAAAGTATAGTCCATCAGAACCTATGATTTGTTCCTATTTTTCTCACAATTAATGAATTGGGACCAAAAAAATTTCTCGTTTTTCGAGCCCAAGAAAGTATTGAGCCAATGTTTGAGCCTCTCTACTGAACTGAACGTATTCATGTAATAGTGTTTTGCATTCATAGAAACTGGACTGTAAAGCAGGTGAGGCAGAATTTACCATACACTATTCTCCAAAAAGCTTTTGAACGAAGCTGCAACATATGGCCGAGCATTATCGTGATGAAAAATGAAGGACTCATGCCTGGTCTCTCGTATTCTGGTCGTTTTTTCTGTAATGCTCGCTTAAGTTGAATTCAATACAATGTTTCTCTAATGGTTTGATCCCACTATATGCAGAGCATGACTTTATTTACGTGCATATTTCGTTTAGGTGTCGATTGAGCTGGCTCACCGGGCTTTGTATACGATTTTTTACGTTTAGGATTATCATAATAAATCTATTGTTCATCAGCAGTCACAATACGTTGCAAAGTGAATTATTTTTATACTAATCCCAATGCTTTTAGGCGCATGATAACTGTTTATTGAGTGACGCCTAATTATGCGGAAAGA
This sequence comes from Sycobia sp. Sy_11, assembly GCA_018907035.1. NCBI lineage: Eukaryota > Metazoa > Arthropoda > Insecta > Hymenoptera > Epichrysomallidae > Sycobia > Sycobia sp. Sy_11. The sequence continues at coordinate 1,263,243 of JACCIC010000062.1, read as the reverse complement.
TCTTGAATCTGACACGGATTCTCATCTAGCAAAGCGTCTAATCGCTCGTCTTCAAAACTTTTCGGCTTTCCGGAGCGATACTTGTCTTCAACTTCAAAATCACCACTTTTGAACCATTTGAACAACTCGAGGCCCGTCGATTAATCAAATTAATTCCAAGCCATCAGTTTCCGAAAGTAAACAATGGGCCTCAGCCGCACTTTTCATCATATTAAAGAATAGAAACTATGCTTCCCGCAAATGACGTTTATTTGCCTGGAAACGTTTATTTGCCCACCATTTGGCTCCATAAAATAAACGACACGGAAAAAAATCCTCAAATATAATGGTATAAAGTCGTTGGTAGATACATAATCTACAAATATAACACAAGAGGTCTGAGATTTCTGTCCGAGATCCACCGGTGGCGCCATCTTTTGACAATCGCTGGAAACTTTCTTGTAGACCCAATACAATTTGAATTAAAAAAAGCGTCAATGATATAGATAAAAATTAAATATAATATGAGTATATTCTATAATAAAAGTAAATAATTAAATTTGTCCGTTCGTCAATACATTCAACAAATGCATCCGATTACAAGGAAAACTTATTGTTACTTTCGATACGCCAATAAATAGCAACACTCGACAACGTGTCTGACTCCTGGCAAAATCTAATTCTAACTGATATTTATCCAACAAATTTTAATTGTAGCACTATCCTACGGTTTAAGGCAAACTACACTTTTTAATGTCTTACGTGCTCATAAGAAGTGTTCTTATATAAGAGTCTATCTTCGTTGGTATTTACATTATATTGTACCAAATTTTTCTAACCTTTAAACTCAACTTCATTGCGCTGCTACACCACGTGATAATAATAGAATACATATAATTTAGTTACTTACTATCGGAAATTATGCAAATCTAGTGAGTATTCACCGGATAGACAAAATTAAATAACTAGAAATATAATGAAAACGGAGCAAAAAATGCATTGCATAATAACTTTAACATAATAAAAGTTTATTACATATGTAAAACTTTTTTTTAATACGTAGTATAATAGAACAGCTTTATATTGAGCCTAAATAGAAGGAATATAACAGCTTAATATTGAAGCAATAAATATTTGAAAATCTTGTCAACCAATATTAAAGAATATATACACTGTCGTCCGAAGGCTGTAGTACCTATATGTGCCTGCGGAGTGCGACTGCGCTCCTTGATTTTTAGATTTACAGGAAGTTTTAGCCATTTTTAAAAACGTGAATTAGTTTTTTAACAATTCGATTCTGCATTAGTTTTAATAGAAAATTAAATTAATAAATATTTGTATCGGTCTTACAGTCTTTAAAGACTGTAATATAATAATATAATAATAATATAATCTTATTCTAAAGACTATAAGACCGTTAAAAATATTTATTAATTTAATTCAAAACAGTCAACATAAGTACAATTTTAATTTTAATAGAAAATTATTTTCTTTTTTTTCTAATAGAAAAAAATAAATCCAAAAACTGGTATGCTTACATAATAAGTATATTTTTAAGCTTTAGTTTTTTGTTCTTTTACCAATCTATAAGTCTAATAGAATTTTTATAGCCTCTCGAACGTTGCTTAATTTTTAAACATCCAATACAAAATACCAAACATTCAAGATCATTACAAATATATTCATTAATTTCAAATGTAAATTTGTACAATTTAATCTTTACTTATGCACAAACCGGCTGTATCTTTGTCACATAAACTCCAAAAATAAGTGGTAAATGGCATATTCTTAAGAATCTTAAAAGTTTTAAAGGTATACATCGACGAATAAAATATTATGAAATGCGTATATTATATCATGTACGAGGCTTTCTGACGTGTTAGCATATCGATAATATGAGCACGAGTTGGAAGAAAGCGATTAGAGGCACAGCTCATCATCGGGAGAGCATCTGTCGTAAAAGTGGAAGGTCCCGGGTTCGATTCCCAACCGAGCAAATCCCCAAGGTGGTTATTGCTTTTCCACTTCTTCTCATTAATTTATGTCAATTATTATTGTTGTAAAACTATCCAGGTGGTTTTACTTATTTGTTTATTATATAAAAATATTTATTTAAATGAATTCGCAAAGCAATTACATAATACAATAAAATACGAGCAGTATTCAAAGAGTAAATGTCCCTGTGTTGGAAAAACAAAATAAAAGACTAGTTTTAGACAATAAAAATAATTTGACTTTATTCTTTTACTCTTAAAATATTTTTCTACAGAGTCGCCTTGAACTTCAAGACATTTTTTGTATCTATGTTCAATATTAAACAAACCGTTTTTATAAAATAACTTAGAAATACCTTGTTTTTGGGTTCACGATATAACAACTTTTTTCGGCTTCTCTGACAGTATTCTATGGATTAAAGTTTTGCGGATTTGATATTCAGGTGGTATTTTTTCTAAAATATCATCAATAACCCATCGCCTGCCTTCATCGTGCACTTCTGTGCGTCCCTCGAGAAAATCTGTACGGTATTTTCACATCATCTGCGCACTCATACAGTCTTCACCATAGATAGTGACCAATTCACTGCCAATCTCTTTGCTGGTTAACCCTTTTGCATTTTAAAAATGGATAATCACACATGCTGCTTTGCAGTAGTATCTCTATCAGTGTCGAGTTCGTATTACTAAAAAAAGTATTCTTGGCCACCAAAACTAATTCCGCTCATATCAGTAGTTCCTAAACTGAACTTATGATTAGTTCAAATTCGCTAGGTGGCGTCTGAAAAAAATGCCAAACTAGGAAAACTTACTTCTTAAAAGCCCTTGTATGTTCTATTAGTTCAAAAAGAAATAATGTGGGAATAAATGGGAGTATGATACCTCGACCCGACCCGTGTTTACGGTGATGATCGGCAGGTGCTACATCAGCCTCGTCTCTGGCCCTACTGTGACGATAGTAACTGTATGCTTCTGCGACTGAGCGCTTAGCTCCTCTGCTTGGTTTTTGTAGAGTTATTTTTTGGTTCTATTTTGATTTAATTTGGTTTTATTTAAGGAATGCTTTATTAATAAAATAGTAAATATATCAAATTTATTAAATAATGCTATAGAAAGGGCTATACTATACTATAAGAACTGTCCCATATACAGACATACTTTTAAAAATTTATAAAGCTTTAAACTAAAAAAGAATGAAGCTATAAAACGAATTACTCGACGTATATGAAATCACAGTATAAAAATATAATTCTGTATGATGTAAATATAAATACATATATACGAGGGTGGTTCGATAAGTCCGTGACTTCTCGAAAGGCGGCGCTGTTATCGTAAATATTTTGCTACTCTGAGAGACGATCATCTCATACAAGTTGGTATACAAAGTTTCAAGTCAATACGTTGGTTAGAAAATTTTTGATAGGTGGAAAAACAATTAAGGAAACTGAAGAAATGCTTAAAAAATATTATAAGGACTCTGCTCCATCACATGGAATGGTTCACAAGTTGTTTACTGAATTTCCTAGTGGTAGAATGAATGCAAATGATGCTGAGTGTTCTGGCCGCCTAAAAGAGGTGACTAATCAACATATGGCCAATAAAATCCATGATATGATACTCGAAGATCGTCGATTAAAGATAGGCGAGATTAGTAGCACTGTAGGAATTTCGACTGAACGCGTATTTCATATTTAGCATGAAATTTTGAATATGAGAAAACTATCTGCAAGATGGGTGCCGCATTTGCTCACAGTCGACAATAAACGGTCACGCATTGTTGCATCTAAATAATGTTTGGACATGTTTCAGCGTAATCAAACCGAATTTTTGCACCGTTATGTTACTTTTGAAGAAACGTCGATTCATCACTATACGCCTGAAACGAAACGGTAGTCAAAAATGTGGCCTGAACATGGAAAACCTCCTTCGAAAAAAGCAAAAACTGTTCCATCATCCGGTAAGATCATGGCCACAATTTTTTGGGACTTACGGGGTATAATACTAATCGATTACCTACAGAAAAACAATTACAGGACAGTATTATGCTTCATTATTGGATAGATTTAAAGCCATACTGAAGGAAAAGCGGCCCCATCTGGTGAAGAAAAAAGTGCTCTTCCACCACGACAACGCACCAGCTCACACGAGTGCTATAGCAATAGTCAAATTAGTAGAATTACGATACAAATTACTTCCTCACCCACCTTATTCTCCAGATTTAGCACCGTCCGATTATTTTCTATTTCCACACATGAAAAATTGGCTTAGTGGTAAAAGATTTTCATCGAATCAAGAGATTATGACTGCCACAAATGATTATTTTGAGGATTTCGACAAAAGTTACTTTTTGGAAGGCTTAAAAAAGATTGAATACCACTGGAATAAATGTATCGAGTTGGGAGAGGAATATATTGAAAAATAAAAAAAAATTGTTTAAATAAATTTTTTTTTCATTTAAAAGTCACGGAATTATCAAACCACCCTCGTATATAAATATGTAAATATATATATATATATATATATATATATATATATATATATATTGTATATTTACTAAATTAAATAAGCCTTCTAGATTTAGATAATCGTTGATTGCATCAGAAGTTTTAAAGCATTGAAAATCAAATGCTTTAAATGTCTAAACAAAGCGTTCTTCGACCAGCATCATCCCTCGCGCCAAGCAGTTTCGCGATTAAAGCATAACGTGCTACTCGATTTGCATTCGCAAGATACATATAAATTGCAGAGCAGGGAGACTATTTTCAAAATAGGCTAGCGATTGCTATACACGTATGCTTCCCTTCGACATGAAGTGCATGCGCGCAGCCGAAGCGCAGAATCAATTGCACATCTCTTTCTCGGAAATATCACATTATTTCCACAGAAACAAGATATAAAAAGATAAAGAAGACAAAGAAGAGGGGAAGAGGTGGGGCTACGTGAGAGAAAGAGAGAGAGAGAGAGAGAGAGAGAGAGAGAGAGAGAGAAATGCGCTCTTGCATCATGCACCAGCGAGGACCGACCTTGTCAGGCGACGTGCGGGTGTCGAACTCGATCGCGTCAGCTAATTCAGGGTCAAAAAAATACAAACGACGATTTTGCGCCAATCTTGACGACGTCATAATGTCTCTCTCTCTCTCTCTTTCTCTCTCTTTCTCTATTCCTTCATTTATCTATATCTCTCTTATTCTTTGTCCGCATCATCTCTGAAGCGCTTGCAATTCTTTCTCTTTCTAATTCTTGTAGACAGAAAGACAGAGACAGAGGTAGAGAAAGAGAGAGAGAGAGAGAGAGAGAGAGAGAGAGAGAGAGAGAGAGAGAGAGAGAGAGAGAGAGAGAGAGAAGAATGGGAGAAAAAATATTCAGGAATACACCTCTACTGAGTGTGTATGTGTATATATATTCTCGGGTGACTTCGTTAAACATGATATCTTCCTCCAACTTTCTCATATATACAATACTCTTTTGGCCTTTTTTGCATCTATACTATAAGGAACTATTATATATACAGTCTTCTGAATTCACAAATGCACTTGTGAACAAAGAAGTCGGGAAAGAATTCTAACACAACCTAAGATACTGGCGATTATGCGCACTGGTGAAGTAGATGCACGTTTATACCGGGTGTCCTAGAATTAATTAGACAGATTACCATATCTGTAAATATTCTAGAAATTGAAATACAATAAGAAAATTAACTTCAAGTAATTTGTTGTTCATTTTCGAGTTATTAACCAATGTTTAATAGTCAATTAAGAACGCAGAATTTGGATTTTCTGTCGAAACGCTGGAACTACAAAATCCAGGTGGAGACTTGCGGACTTTGAAAGAAATATTTTTTTATAACGAGAAAGCTGATCATGATGCGCTCATTGGTACACCCTTTTGTATACTTCACAATGCGAATACAGCATTATAGTGAGAGAGAGAGAGAGAGAGAGAGAGAGAGAGAGAGAGAGAGAGAGAGATAGAGAGAGAGTGTGTGTGTGTGAGCGGTAGAGAAAGAGAGAGATATGAAACAACTTTTCCTCATTTTAACCTAGAAATCGCACCTTCACCGCTTGATTCCGGTGCTCATGTTATATAATATAATGATATAATATATGAAATGTACATTATGCTTATTTTTTAAATTCAGTTTTTCTTTTGTATATTTAGATCCTCGTTATTATCATTCGCTATATGCTTAAGCATTGTTTCTAGTCATTAAAACCAGCCGATTTGTTTTACTAGAATTTATCGATAGTTTAGTTCCTGAGGTTGAACGATAGCGGTTCGAAACGTCGGACACCAAAGCAGAATTTAAATTTAAGTTGGTGGGGCAGTCAGATTGTCTTTTACTAACATAGAATATTGTTTATCATTTTAATTATTATTATTTTATTTTTATTATTTTTAATATTTAATCTAATTTATTTGTACTAGTAAGTTCTATTTCAGGTTCTTCAGGGTGATAATAAACACGGAAAGTCTGACTGTCATTATTTTAGTTTAATATATTACGGTATAAAGATTATAATATCGATAAAAATATTTATTAATTTATACAATTTTTAATTTTAGTTAATTGGAAAATTGATGATAATTCCGTGCAACGAAGATCCAATTCACATGCGAAAAATCATGGTGCACCGTACGTATAATGGTACAAAACATATTGTTCGGAGAAACTGACAGGCGCGATCGGTTGACTTTACTTTACAATGTATAATACGGCGTAATAACTATTTCTATCCACACAAACATTGCTTAGTCGTTGTCATCGTTACGTATAAAATAACCAAGGCGAATGCTAAAAAGATGGCACACGCGTGTAGGCTGTAACAACATTGTTTCGCTCATACATATACCGTATGCTAATAAGCATACGAAAATCCGATGTAGCTAGAAAAATAAGAAACTATTTGGACCTCTTTTGTCAAAGCGAAATTTTGATCTGTTTACCGACGTTTTGCAAATTTACACTTATTGTGTGAATTGTTTATCATATAGAGTAAATTGATTTATTAAAGGATTCACATATGTTTATAGTGTGCATTGAAAATATTGAAATTACAAACAAATAGTTTGTAGCCTAAAGCTAGATGTTTTTTCATGAAATGTTACGAAAATAAAGCGAGAGAAGGAGAGGAAAAATTTTTATTTTTAAACATTTGCAAATAACTTGTGTGGTAAAGCAAACACTATAATTTAAATCATATAATTTTTTAAGCCAAGCATTATCTGTACTCCATCCTTAATTAATATAATGACATAATACATCAGTCTTATCAACTCATAAACTGTAAAAAATATATATCGTATATTTACGTATACATAATATTGTTAGACAAATAAAAAATAAATTCAATACGATATTAAGTATATAATGCTTCAGGAAGGAGACGATTCTATCAGATATATATATACAAACCCTCGAATCGAAAGAATTTTTCCATTATTTTTTTATCGAATACTGATTCATTGGTGTATATAGTGAGCGAATATGTACGTTACCCTAAAACACGCAATTCATTGGCACGTGCGCGCTATATAGAGAAAGCTACGTGTGTATCTATCTACCTATATATACATATATACAGAAAAAAACGACGAAACGAGTTTTAACCTCCGGAAGTTGACTTTGCCGAAGTGCACGCGCATGACGTTATTCGAGATTATGTCTTTGCAAATCCACACTTTGCCTTAAAATTAAACATACAAATTGCGCAATCTGTACGCATATGTACATATATCGAGTAATGTAATAATCGGATATCCCACCACTTTCCTCTGCATGTGGCAAACGAGAGTTATAAAACTATGTTAGAATATACAAATCTTTCTTTATAATAATATTTTTATCAACCATTAAACATATACTTTTTATCCTCAAGTAGATGGGCAGAAAATATCGGAAAATTTAAGATTTGAATAAATATTTACTCTCATTAGAACTAATTAACAATCAATGTTTTTATTTTATTAGTACATATTTTTGTCACTCTTACAGTCTTCTTAACGAGGAGCAAATCACTGAGCCGGGAGCTCAAGAGCCCGAAAGAGTCGCAAAGAGACGTTTCACGGAGCCTGCGAGTGATTTGCCCCTCGCTTCTTAATAAATTCGATTATTAACTTAAATTAGATTCTACGGGAATCATTATAAACAAGTATAGTCTGATTATCAACATAATATATTATATTAATAAAATTATATGAATCGACGGAAGTATAATTATTATTTTTTTATGGTATATTACATTTTTATTTTAGCACATTTTTCAGTGTAATTTATTTGCGCTGAATTATCTAAGATATGTCAATAGTTGAACTAATAATCTTAGAAACCAAAAATTATTTCTTCTGCTGCATAATTCAATAAAATTAGTAAAAACAGTTAACTATACTCTAATTCTATCTATAAGTAATTCTATCAAATTTTTTGTAAAAAATAGAAAAAAAGAAGATCAAAGATATTTATAAAGATAATTGTTCAAGAGATCATTTACGTACATACGCAAGTGCGATATTTCGAGAATTCTAGCCCAATTCTCTGAAGATGTCGCCACTTCCTTAAATTAGCAACAATGTATGCACATAAACGTCTTCGTGAAAAACCAAAGGACAGCGGCATAGCTTGCATATCATAGAGTCGCAAAGCGTTTCAACATATAAGACCGGTTGCGCAATCTCGCACAATTGTTATCATTCAAACGGTATATACGGGAAGTTCCATTAAGTGTACGTATAGCACACATATATCTGCTTATGTGATAAATATCTATTACCGTTACAAGTGCGCGACTGGAGGGATAATAATACTCGTTTATTTACTTTGAAATTATCTAACACCGGACTCGGCGAACATCATGCTAATCGAATGTCGTTAGAAAATGTATGTACCTTTGTAGAAAATTTAAGATTGTTAATTGCGCCAAGACAATTGGATTTTCTAAATATTGCCAGAAATTAGTTTGTTAATTTACGCTGTTTAATTATAAACTTATTGCGCATGAGATATACAAATTATTTCAGTGATATGTAGAGTTTTTTTGTAGTTGAAATTATAGACGTGAATAAGCAGTATATTTAAAAATCGTGAATTAAGAAGGAATTTCATTAGTAACCAGTTTTTGTTATAGAAAAAAATCGCATAAAATATCTCGCGATATATTTTTATAAATTATCACTACAGGGCAGAGACGTCCTAACATAACTTAAATAATAGTTTATTTAAGATAAACAAAATTTAGTTAAAAGAGTTATGAAATAGTTTTAATATAATATTAATTGAGTTGAAATGTCAAGAAGATGTACAAAAATTGTACACAAATGGTAAATGCAATATGAAGATGAAATAATATAACAATAAATCAAATCTGCGTTTATTAATCCCTTGATGAAATACTGGCATTCAATTATGTTAATTTATAATATCGAATAATATTTTAACGATCAAATATTAGAGCAGTTTTTTAATAAAAAATTGCTTCTGCTTTATTCCAACGATGTAAGACTTGTTTTTTCCACGTCAACAAGTTCTCTGTGTCGATAACGGAAATTAATAAAAGGAAAAGAACTTTTTTTTTTCATTGCAATTATAGTTCTTACATTTATATCGAAAATTGAATTAAACAAAAAGACTTTAACCTCGGTATTGCAATTATCGATATTCTTGGAAAAATCTAAGCGAATAAATTGCGCGATGATGTAAATACGACTTTCTGTGTAATATTTAATTAATCGCATATTTCATTTTTAATCAGACGATACTGCAGGCAATGCAAATAACAGATAAACGCAAGTGCGCAATATTCGGTAATTTCTAGAAGTTGAAGAGTGAGAGGAAGATTGTTTATTCGTTCGCGCGCGCCAGTATGAGTAGACTGAGGCAAAAGGCGGGGATGGGGAACCAGAGCAAGCTAAAAATGCATTGCCTATCACTGCAAGCGTACGATGACCTGTCGGTACGATTATTTCTCTCTTATCGAAAATTTTCAATGATTACGTTAGTGCTCGGCTTTTTTCTTTTTAACAGACAAGAAGCATTGTTTTTATCTATAGGTAAGCGGAGCTCGAGTTATCAGCAAAATACATATTATGAGGAGTTTATTTCTGCACAATTACCATTGTGGATCTTTAGTGTCAGAGATATTTAATTATTTTTGTATTTTCTTTTGAAGACACAGTTTATTATTTGCCTAACTGTACTTTTTTCTCTCGTAAAAAAAACATTTTAATATCTTGCAGAGTATTTTTCACGATTAACAAAAAGTTAAATTTATTAAAGTTTATCTCGTTCTTTATGTAATATATAACGATCTTAATACTACCAATTAATTCAAACTAATTTAGACTTGTATTCTTTGACAAATTTTTATGTAGAAATCCTATTCTTTCCCCTTGTGACACAATGTATTATTATTAAGCTCAAAGTACTAATAGGAGCAGCGTCCAATTTATTATAAACAGCACGTCGATTTATACCATAATAGTTAAAAATAAACGTTTGTTACCACACCGCATGTGTATATCATATGTACTAGGAGTACCGCTATGGAGTGAGTGTCAAGATATAAATATCTCGATAGAAAACTGTTTGATTTCTGCTGAAATCTTATAACGTATACTTTGAAATAGCGGGGAAACCTTTTGGTTAATAAATTAATCTTATTGAAGACGCATCATTTATAGTTATTACCTGACAAATTCAGTCAGGTTGCAGACTGACAGAAATAATCGACCAACTGTCATATAATTAGAGCGACTTACTGTATACTTGTGTATCGGCGTTATAAACAAGTTTGTACTTGCACCTATAAAGTAAACGTTCCCGAGATATTATAATGCCCTCAGCGAAGGGCAGTGGTCACTTCGTATTTCGTCGCTGTATAGATCGATCGCAACCTAAAGCTTACTTCGTGACCGTGTCATATTGTATCTTATACTTATATTTTTATCTTTAATAAATTTACTTCGAACATTTATTCTATTATTAATAGCTTCTATAAAAACATTTGCTGTGAATGATCCTTATTTTTGTTTGTGTGGTTGTTATAACAACTATCAAGTATATTTAGTATACATCATATACATCAGGTCATTGAACAAACAACATCTTATTTTATCACCCTGTTAAAATGTAGAATTTTTTACCTCAAAGTGATAATTTGTGGAAAGAATTCATTTTTTTTCATTTGAAGAAAATCACTGCAGAGTCACATTGAATGTTTGTCAATACATATGTTAATCATTTTCTATCATAAGCAACATACGTAAAATGGCTTCAAAGGTTTTGAAATACTAATTTCAAGAACGTGGAAGACCACCAAAAAAATTTTAAAACACCGAATTGCAAACGACCACGAAACTATAATATTTCCTGTAGAAGCCGTATGTAGAATCTAGATATAGAATATAGAAAATAAAATGTTGTAAATAGAAGTCGTAGTATGCAAGGTGTAAATATATTTCGTATATTTAAATATCAGGAATATTTAGTTAATGGTATTTAGATTATATATATATATATATATATATATATATATATATATATATATTAATGATATTTTTTAATATTTAGAGAATAATCAATCACGCGCATTCCTCGACACAGAGTTGAACTTAACTTTATGAACTATCTTTTATCTATATATATATTAGACTTGCTTATAATGGGTGTCCAAGCCCCCGCTATAATTTTTTAAACTATTTTTACACTAATAGACAATTATTCACGAGGCGCAGTGGCACATGTGAAACTATTACATAACGATATATTTATAAGCAAGTGACTCTCTTACCGATATAGTATAACCTACAACTCAATTCATCTACATAGATCCCGTTGATCGGCCCTGTCGCGTCGACGCGCGAGATGCGGTGGAGCGGAAATAATCATAATAATGTAAATGCGCGAGCGACGTTGCATCAGCGCGGCTCAACTTCTGCACTATACATTTGCACTGTTTGTAATTTTTGCCCCTGGATGCCGTTGGCTAACGCAATAGTTTCATCAACAGATCCATGCTCCTGTGGATGTGCTTTATTTATTTATTTATTTTTTATTTAAAAAGTACGTGCCTCGTGTCGACCTCGCTAATGAACGTGAACATTCGAGTAATTGTTTCACATGTTCAATAAAATTACATCGGGGGTATGGAATCTGCCCGCATACATAGCTCTATGAACGAAGATAATAATTATATATACACACGCACACACACACAGTGTGGAGTTTTGTTGCTTTCTCCCATCTGGCGCCTCCCCAGGTTGCGGATAGGGGATGGCTCGCTACAATTTGTAGAGGGCACTGAGGAAATAAAATACTCCGGGCGGACAGAATAAGCTAATAGGGAGGGCCTCTCGAACTTAAGGCCAATTATGAGTAATGTTTGGTATAAACAAGGATATACCCCAGGGAGTAACCCCGGCAAGACCGGTGAATCTCCTCACCGATTCCGATAGAGTGCAAGCCTCTATGGTCGGTGGTAGCCCCTCGGATTCTGGGGAGGGCAAATCAAAGATCATCATAGACAGTACATTGAGTACTAAAGGAGATGTCATGATGGATCAAGAAATGACGGACCGAGAAATCTCCATCACGCGCAGAAACAATCATCTGGAGCGACTTGGTGAGAAGATCAGCCAACTGTTGGATTTTGTTAAAGATAGGCATAACGTGCACAAGACCATTAAGGATCTTGCTCGTTCTATTAATGCCTCATACAAATGCATCAGTATGGCAGAGGATGATCTGTTGCAGTATCACCGTCCCGGTACTCATGAAGTGGTGACTCAGACTACGCCGAGTCTACGCACTGATACCAAACGAAGCGCAACCGAAGGGATGGATTCCACTCCTAAAACAGTGGCAAAAGGACGAAAGAACCATCACTGGGTTTAAGGAGACCACCAGAGTCGGTTGGAGTACCTACAGGGAAGTCTGAGGCCAAAGAAAATCAATGGCAGGCCATCAAGCGCAAGAAGCCCAAAGGTAAAGATAAAGAATTACCTAGTGCACACAGGCTTAATGGATGAAATAGACCTAATTCCATTTTCATTTCCAGAGACTAACATGCTAATCGCTCGTTCCTTGCGGCAAGCTTATGGGGGTACTCAGACGGCGGTGGTGTCTGTACCATATAGCCACGCAGCTGAGTTACTACGTGCAGGGCAGGTTCGAATCGGATGGATCAGCTGCAGAGTTCGAAAAAAAGCAGAAATAAAGCGCTGTTTCAGGTATTGGCAGACTGGCCATTTAGCGGCCGTGTGCTCGGGCCCTGACAGAACTAAACTTTGCAGGCACTGCGGTGGAAAAGATCATCTGTCCAAGCTGTGTGTAAACGAGCCCTGCCGTTTACTCTGTAAATGTGAAGGAAAATAGGAGATTAACCATCCAGCATACAGCTATAAATGCCTGATCACTGTGGAGTTTTTAAACAGACATGAAACATGAGAATACTCCAACTGAATACCAACCATTGCGTAGCGGCTCATGACCTGCTGAAACAGACAATAAAGGAGCTAAGAATAGTCATTGCTGTAATCTCTGAACCAGATTGGGACAGAGACAGACCACAGCGCTGGATAAGTGACACAAGCAATAGAGCTGCCCTCTGGATTGGTCAAAATAGGCAGGTACTAAAGCAGTCGAGTCATCGGAGCGAATTGATATCCTGGGCTAAAATACAAGAAATATACGTCTTTAGTGTATATGCTCCTCCAAGCTTGACGGACAAGCAGTTTGAAATTCTTGTAGCTAAATTAGTTGATGAGGCCATGGATAAGAAACTATTATTAATCGCTGGCGATTTTAATTCGTGGTCCACAGCCTGGGGAAGCGCTTCAACAAATAACAGAGGTAGTATGCTGCTTGATGGCCTTAATTCTCTTCAACTCCACGTGGTTAATAAGGGATTTGAATCCACTTTCATTAGGGGAGATAAACAATCAGTTATTGATGTAACATTCTCCAGTGATGACCTGATTCAGCGGATCCGTAATTGGAGAGTAAGCGATCTTTACACCCACAGTGATTACAGGGCGATCTTGTACGAGATTGCAGAGAAGAAAGTAAAGAACAAGTGCAAGGAAATGGAACATCAGATCGCTAGACTGTGAAGTGTTCGCCACTATAATATCAGAAGAGCGTTTAGAACATGGTGCACCAGGCCATCTGGCAAATGCACTCATGAAGCATACCTCTGAAGCATACGATGCATCGATGACTAGGACTAAGAGCGGATTTAAACATCGTCAATCTGTCTACTGATGGACAAATGAAATTGCAGAATTGCGCAAACAATGTCATCGCCCACGTAGACTTGCCCAAAGAGCTCGCACCCATCGTGATACGTTTAATAGTTTATTTAAAGAAGCACAAACAGCGCTTGTTAAGGCCATTAAGGCAAGCAAGCGTCGATGCTGGCTTGAACTGTGTGCAGAGGCCAACAATGACTTATGGGGACGACCATACAAAACAGTCTTGATTGATAAGATTGTTTCTGCTCTCTTTCTCAATGACACCCATGGGACAGTACTGCGCACGTAACACTCGGACGATATACCTCCTATAACAGAAATGGAGCTACATAATGCTTACGCAAAGATTAGAGATAATGCTGCGCCGGGCCCTGATGGTATCCCTAATGCTGCAGTTAAGTTGGTGATACAGAAGCATCCATCTATATTTCTAAAAGTATATAATGCTTGTCTTCTTGAGGGCATTTTTCCTGATTACTGGAAAACTTAAAGGTTAGTCCTGTTACTTAAGGGCAATAAGCCACTTGATGATCCGTCATCATACAGGCCATTGTGTATGCGTGATACGGTAGGTAAAATATTTGAAAAAATAATATGTAGCCGACTGGAAGCATTCAATGAAGGATTGCATGGCTTATCCTCACGCCAATTTGGATTTCGGAAATCAAAATCCACAGTCGATGCCATTCAACTGATAGTGTCTACCGCAAGAAATGCAATCAGTGGTAAGAGATGGAAAGGTGGCACTAAAGAGTATTGTGCCATTGTCAAGAACATCGTCAAGAAGCCAATAAGACCAGAGAGCATCATATCAATAATGCTGGAATCTTCTGAAAACTAGAAGGCAGTAGCCAGTTTCGCAAAAGAGATGATGACCAAACTTAGAAATGCCGATAGAATTATGCGAATGGCTCAGGATGATTCAGGCTAGCTGATTCTATTAATTAAGATGAAGAGAACGAACACCGAACCCCTGATCACTTGTGTGGATGGGAGACGTAGGATAGTGTCATAAGAAGAGGAGCCGTATAGGCTAACTAACAGCCCCACCGAAGTAATATTCCCGGATAGTTCCGGCGGGATGCTGGTTTCGAGAGGCCACTAGTGCAGAGCTTGCTCTGCCTACACCTAATAAAAAAAAATAAAAAAAAAAAAATAAAAAAAAACACACACTCACACATATTAGTATGTAAACACCCGCAGATCTTTCTAACATGGGAAAGAATTTAAAAAATTGATTTACTATGTATGTTTTATCTTGTGTTTATAAAATTATTATATGATCTTAAGTGCTGTACGGTCATATGCAAAATATAGTATAGTAATCGCATATTGCGTTTTAGCATAGTGGATAATGCGTTAGCTTGTGAATCGTAGGGTCGTGGGTTCGATACTCAGCGGAGGTGGACATGTTTTTCATCGAAATAAAATAATTTATATGTTCGACGGAAGTGTTTAATATTAAAATTTACAATAATTAGTGTATAAAAAATATATTAATAATTATTAATTGTTAACTATAAATCGTAATACGTAATACGTACTAATGCATATAGAAAATATTGTAAATCTGAATACGTGTAATAGTCATATAGAAAATAATCTATAAATTCTAATGAAATGGTATGCATTACCTAAATACGTAAATATATTTTTTATTTTAAATAAATAAATATTAAAGAGTCAAAAAATTATTCACTTGATCGAAGAAACAAAATTAGAATAATTTATAAATCGTATAATTTCTAGATTTTCTGACTAGATTCTGTCTAATTTCTAAATTGGTATACCTAGCAAAATCTAAGCTCGTTCCCTATATAAAATGCTATTAAAAGTGGGACAAATGGGAACTAGGATCAGACTAGATTTCCCTTCTGGGTCCGAACATTGAATAAGGAAAACTAATCCGATACGAGTTAGATTCGAGAATGAATTTCTACACGGGTAATAACATTGCAATACCTTTAGACGCGAAAAACAGAGAGACACTGAACGCACTGTAAGAGGAAGCATTGTCGTGATGCAGAACCTAAGTCTACGCGATCTCTGGGCACACTCTGAGCACCGTAATTTTTCGAGCACATTGCGGTAGAAAACTTGATTTACGGTTTGTCCAGGTGGTACAAACTCTTTGTGAACTACCTCTTTGTTGTTGAAGAAGCAAATGAACGTGGTTTTGACTTTGGACTTGCTTATTCTCGCCTTCTTTAGCCTTGGCGCTCTAGGGCACAGCCACTGTTTGTTTTGTCGTTTAGTTTCGGGATCGTATTAAAAGAACCAACTTTCATCACCAGCAATAACTCGATCGAGAAGAGTAGGATCACTTTCAACCTGCTTGAGACAATCATCAGCGATGTTCATTCGGTGGGCTTTTTGATCATCTGAATTATTTTTCTGTACCATCTTCGTGCACAGCTTTTTCATGGCAAAATCTTCAGTTAAAATTTTTCTAACTGTTTCCAGGTTAATATTTGACTCGTTAGCCAACATTCGAATGGTTAGTCGCTCGTCTTGACGAACAAGGCCGCGGACGCGCTGTGCATTCTAACTTGAATTGGCCTTCCGCTCTGCGTCTCATCGTTGACGCTCTTACGGCCTTTTTTAAAATAGACATGTCACCGAAGCACCTGACTACGACTCAGAGCATCACTACCATACACTTTAAGCACTTTTTCATAAGTTTCTATCACGATTTCGCCGAGCATCCCTCAAAATTTTATCGCGCACCGTTGCACTAAATTTTTCTGTTCCATTTTCGTGACATGCACTGCTCGCGTGTTGTTACAAAACACAAAACAGCTGGCGAAGAAATGATCGTGCAAGGGTCGTCAAGGTCTCAATCGAGAGAGTATGGATCTACTATTACGTGACGGACATACAGGTTCGCAGTGTTACCACAGGCCGAGAAATAAAATCGGTCGCATTATTTAATTATCTGACCTCGTAGATTTACACAAAATATATATAACCTTGTGTAAGTACAACCTTCAACTCCAATAACGTTTAACACGAGCTTGCATAATATGTATTAATATATAGGGTCAAAGATTTCTATTGACTCTTGTTCGATTATTAAATAAGAAAGGATAATTGTAATCAATATTGAAGCATTATTTTTGAAATGATTTATGCAATAAAATCTTTTCGATTTAATAGATACACGTCGCATGCATTTAAATGATTTAATTAAAAGCATTTAAGAAGGGTTATTTACATTTGGGAACTAACAGATTTTTAAGAAGAGGGACCTCACAGTCCTACCGTTTACATTTTGAGAGCATTTGTGTGCAATGAAAGTTTTTTCTTAGGTCCGTTTTTTATTCCTCTGGCGAATCATCATCAGATAAAAACGGAGCCAAGATTTTAATTATCGAAAACATCAGCTAAGAATTTTGAATTAATTTGGCTAACCGGTCGATTTTTCAGTTATACCAAAAATGAAAAATAAAATTCGAATAAATCCTTGATCACAAATAAAGTAATAATAACTTTATTAAATGTATTTGGATTGTGCAATAAAAATATCCTTCGATTTATGAAAAAATAATTTTTAACTGCATCAATATAAACAACCTGTTTTTTAAACAACCAGTACTATTATTTTTTTTAACACAGTCTCGATATAGTGCTGTTCTAAATAAATTGGATCGATTGCGATTTTCATTTAGCAAATAGGTTTGATTAATAGTGAGTGAAGCATTACAAATATTGCACTCTCGTAACGTTCTAATGATAATATATTCTCTATCGGTTGCTTTATTTTCTGCCAATAAGCATGTGACATAACGTAATCTACATTAAATATATACATACAACATACATTTATTTCCATTTTTAGTATTCAAAAAGTTCTATACATTAAGAAATATGGAACTCAAACAAGTGATATAATAAATAATATGGTGTGCGAAACAGTACCGTTGCAATTGGTTCGATCCGTTTGTGATTTACCGTAAAGAAGACATTTTAACCTATAAAAAGAAAATTGTAACAATTTATCTCTAAATTTACTATGAAATTCTCATATAATAATTAAAAAAGTAATTATTGATATCAGGTCTTTGATGATTTTTTACATAACAATTTTTCTTCATAAATTCTTGTCACATACTTGTCACTACTAAGGTTACTGGCGACATAGCATATATACAGTATATATTTTATAAATATATATATATAAAAGGTTAAATTTATAATTCTATTTATTTAGTTTATGGATTAAGTTAATTTAGTAATTTTAATTAATTTACTACATTTTAGTAAGTTATTCAAAATTATATTTCTGTTGTTATCTCAATTGCCTTGTGGTACTCTAGTGGATTTTTTTTATATTTTACTTTACTATATATTTACCTTACGGTATATAAAATTTTGTTATTAGAATTTTATCTCAGCAGATACATCGTCTCGGTAATGGTGTGATGGGGCTGTCAGTTGTTCTTTACTAACAACACTATAGGAATTATTTAAACAAGTAAAGTCTGACAGACATTACTTAATTATTTAATTATAAATATTTTATTTAATACACATGTAAGACCAACAAAAATATTCGTTAGTTTATTTTACAACAGTCGACACAAGTACAATTTTTAATTTTATATTTTCATAACTATAATTATTACTCAAGTTAAGTTTTTTGCAGTCGATGATCATATTATATGTGTTTTCCACTCAATTACATGAGGTAACATCTAAATTAAGGTCTTGGAAATTTTTAGGTATGCTTCTGTAGAAATATTTTGGGCAATTTATATTGTTGGGAACTTATAATAATAAAACCTGGGGAATTATATCTATTGATAAATATTTTGTGGATGTAGTTGCGGATCGAAGACATAATATAAGGCTTGTCGTAAAGGCTCCTATGATAATTTTAAGGACAGAGTTTTAGATTGGATAAAGCATTTGGGAATGGCTTCTTTTTTGCTGTTTTGTAAAAAATAGATCAATAGTCGAGTTTGGATAGACTACGAGCTTTTTAAATTGCTAGAAGTTTTCCCAAATCAACTCTTTAAGTTTGTTTTATTAATATTCAGTTAGAACCACTGATACGAATTAGTTAGCTTCATCGGTAAAGTGTGACTTTTTCTTTATATTGTACGTTGTCTGCTGTCAGATTTCTCTCGAAATAGAAAAGCGTGTAGCGCTTTTTCTTAAGCGTTGGTTAAATTTTTTCGATTGTATCAGTTTTAATAAAATAGAGAAAAAGATAGACTGATGGAGAGGGAAAGGCCTCAAACGTTTACTTTTTATAGGTGGTATAATGTATACATATATAAAGGCCGGATATTCATGCAATTCCAATGATGTAATATATGTGTTAAATCCGTGGGCTTGACCGAAGCCAACTCATGCGGTAGCCCAGCAGACTGCCGTCCCGCTCGTTACGTCGTCTTCTTCTCGTTTTTATTCAATTTTCGCATATAATTAAGTATAGAGGCCGCGCGTCCCCTGAGTAAGAACGCTAAAGGAATTTGCTCATATTTCGTTCTCAGATTTTGATAGTCTGTCAGCACTTTGATTATTAAATTAGTAAATTCTAATTTAAAGCGTGTCAATAAGTTTTTAAATAAATTCAATTCAATTCAAAAGTTAAATAAATAAAGTAACCGATCCATTACATACATGGTTATCTTCAAAGTTTTTATGGATAATTATATGAATTTTTAAATTTGGAATGCATTAGTAATTTTTCATTGTTAGTTCTATTTTAACCATTTCTCTTGAAAAGATAAATCGCTTTTTCCAGTGATTACGTGAGAAATATGTGCAACGGATGTTTTTCCACGAACGAATAATGAGCGTATATATGTGACTCCTACTTTATTTTGCCTTTGTAATACCTGAACCATGTTTGTAACTTAAGTAATGTATAATTTCGTATAACTTTCTGCACGAAAATAACTGAGTAATTTTTTTTACAGTTTTCATTTTATTCTGAATATTTAAGCATGCATATCAATTATAATACGTATAATGCGTAATTTTCATAAAAAAAAAATTAATTCTTACAATAGTACCATACAATTTTCGATTGTTCTACTTATTTTGTAATTTACTATAAATAGTTTAAGCTGAATATCAGAACTATAACCATTTACTACTAATACTTACAATTGTTTCGATATTCGAATAATCGACAATTATCACCTGTTATAAACTCAGCACAAAACAGTTAAATTTAAATTAAAAATATTTACAGTCAATTGCATCATTTCAACTATTAAAGACATACTTGTTTATGTCTTCAATTGAAATTACAATTAACATAATGCAATTTTTTTATTTGAGTTTCACTGGTTGCGCTACCAGCCTGATGGAATTCCATCAGCATCAACGCAGTATTGTAAACCTTATTATTATAGTTATTATAAATTAATAAATATTTTTATCGGTCCTAGAGTCTTTATATTACAATATATTAGCTACAATAATGACAGCCAAACTGTCCTTGTTTATATTCACCCCCGTAGAATCAGAAATAAAACTTATTACTACAATAAATTATATTAAAAATTAAACGAGCTTAGTTCCTGAGGATGAACCGTAGAGGTTCGAAATGTCGGACACCAAAGGTCAATCTAAAATTAAGGTGATGGGGGCAGTCAGGTTGTCCTTTACTAACATAGAATATTGTTTTTATTATTTTTATTTTATTTTATTTAATATTTTATTTTTATTGTATTATTAATTTTATTTTATTTTTATTTTTATTTTTAATATAATTTATTGTGGTTGTAATTTTGATTGTACGGGGGTGAATATAAACAAGGACAGTCTGACTGTCATTATGTTAGCTAAAATATTATATTATAAAGACTGTCAGGCCGATAAAAATGTTTATTAATTTAATTCAGAACAGTCGACATAAGTACAATTTTTCACTACAATTATTATAAAATGAGATTTTTTATAAAAATATAGGTCAAAATTAATGTCAAAAAATCTTCCACGATTCTAGATAAATTTCAAACCGAGTATTTCAGGCTTATGCGATCGTACTATATTACCATCATAAATATCTTTCAAGTGTTGCAACACTTATTCATGAATTTGTCCCGTAATTTTGCTTAAAAATTTTATATCAGTAACTGTTTGTTGTTTGAAGCACACTAGTAAATCAATATTAAAGATATATACATATTGCGAAGACAGGTAATATATAGAATAAATAAATGAATGTTCAAGACTATTGTAAAAAATAACTAATGTCGAACGATTTATTAACTTTCCGCACGAAACGTGAATGTATATGAGAAAATGTAGTTTCAAAGTCTTCGTTTAGCAAAAAATTTTACGACACTGATTTATATATGTATGTAATAGTTAAAATCATCAGTTACTCGTCTAACGCGGAAGGCCACTGACGTTTGTTTATCGTCCTCGGAAGTTATTACGCGTCTATTACGCGAATTCGAAAACATCGAGCGTGCAAGGTTTCCTGGCTTAGTTAACAAAAATAATCTGATGTGCAATATAACTGAAGTCGCGCAGCAAAGTGATAGCGTGGGCTAACCTTGTGATAGACTTCAGCGTTTCAATTTTTCCCTCATTTCTCGAGTGAGAGCTTTATGGAATGAGCGGTATCGAAGCTAGTAAAGCCAAATTTTTAAATATATTTATACCGAGAGTTTGAGAAATTCATAACATTTGAAAATTAAGTTAACAAGGACAGTCTGACTGTTATTATCTTAGCTGATATATTATATTATAAAGACTGTAATACCGATAAAAATATTTATTAATTTAATTCTGAACAGTCGACATAAGTACAACTTTTAATTCTAAAGTATATCTCGTATCTCTAGAAAATTTAAAAGTATAACCAGCTATAAATATTAGATTTTCTAATCCAGAACAGCAATTAAAAATGGGATATTTCTGATGTTTGCAAAATAGCTGTATGAAACAGTTGCGTATAGAGCAGCAGGTTTGCTATACGCCTAGCTCTCGGCCTTTTGCATTCTCATTATTTTTACATTACAACTCGCTGTAAACACACGATTATTCTGTTACATAATGCAAGCATTATTGCGGCTCCGATTTTATAATATCTGCCAATCATAAAGACAGATATTGCTATTTCTAGTCTAGGTAAAGGAATCGAAATAAATAACGAAAGATTGTAAATATTCTATTTATAATTTAAAATTCTAAGAAAAAATTTCAGATGCCGTACTCAAAGTAACTTAACATTATTTTCTTCAATGACTAAAAAATTTTTGCATTAAAAATGGCTTACATTTGTAACCATAAAGTTAAATTATAAATTTATTATTACGTTGAATAAATAGAGATGAAGAAAATCAATTTTGTTTTTCTTGTTTCCAAACAGTTTTATTTAATTTTAGAAGACTTTAACTTAGAGAAAAAAATTCCAAATTTGAAATAATTAGATAAGTATAAGGCTGGTAGCGTTCCTAATTAAATCGTTTGAAAATCAATTCAGAAATGGTAGGTTTGTATCTAATTAAAAGTAAATCTAGGCCATTAATTATTGATATTGACACAAACTTATTTAAATAAGTATATAAAACTTTATACATTATCAATAAATCAGCTCGATTGTCAATTTTAGGATCAAATTAAAATTTATGATAAGCTTCGCTCTGAATATTATATATATATATATATATATATATATATATATATATATATATAATTATTTATTTATTTAGTTATTTATTTGTATTTAGTTTTCTTCAAATATTAGATTTTTAAGTGATACTTCCAATTAAATATAATTAGGATTATAAATAAATCACTAGTAAATAAATACTATATTAATACCAGATGAACAAAGTATCGGATACACGCAGATCTGTGGATAGGGAGGTTATGAATACATTCGAAATTGAGCTAATTGCTAAAGGATGATCTCTATTCTTTGATTTATAGAAATAGTTTCAGGATATCAATGAAATAATATTAAGAATTGCGTCATTTTAATGTTAAGAAAAGGTTGCGATACATGCCGTATCGAAGCGTGCATCTTTATGTAATCTCTTATGTAGTGTCCTTGATAAGAGTGTAAGTCTGCTCATATGTAAAAACAAGAATGCATTGTTAAATAGTTAGTGATAATATCAATAACTTTGGTTTTGCTTATATTTGTAAATGGTGCCGTTTTCAGATTGAATTTTTTAGTATATTATATTCTGCACTGTTTAAAAATATGTTCGGACGAACTATATCATCGATAGTAAAAAAGCAATTAAGAGAGTCTTCTAATTCTAATTTATACTTATTAGGGGGGAGGGGTTAAATACTCAAGAAACGCGACCAGTATACGTACTTGCGACGATAATAAAGTTTGCCGTCAGTCAATGTCGTGTACATTAGACAATTTGTCATTAATAAAATTAAACTATTTCAGAATTTTTATGTTGCACATGATTAGTACAAAGGACATTTGAGAAACGCCCTGTTCGTAAAGGCAACTCTTCACAGAGACAATGAACAGAAAACTTGTGAAATAATTTTCAGATTTTACTTAGCTACTTTGTACTCGTATATAAATATATCTATATATTTATTCGTGTTACATTAAACAATTCTCCAAGATGAACTCAAGTTCCTTTATTGCTATTACTTTTTCTCAAATATAGAGAAGGAAAACCTCAAATTCACGCGTGATTAACGTTTGCGTGTGAAGTACACAATATTTGAAAGTATTTTTCTACTGTTAAATTAAAAAAAATTAAATAAAAAAAACTAGATTCACGTTCAAAACAATAGAAGATTGCTCTAGCATGAATATATATATATATATATATATATATATATATATATATATATATATATTCCTTAACGTTTTAGAACGAAGAGAACAATGATTCATATAAAAAGAATGATAATAATACATTTTAATAATACATTTCTTCGCTAAAAAAATTCGTTTTATAATAAGTTCAGAAATAAGTTTTGAAAATAATCTGAAATATAATGTAATTAATATGATAAACGAAATGATAATAGAAACGAGGTACTAGATATTGTAATATTCGTGATAAATTATAGTATGCTATATTAAAAAAGCTATGCACAAATTTTTTTGCTATCCATATTCCATTCGTAATAACTTTGTAGTACTTTCAGGTAATACAGCCATAAAAGTGGTCTATTTATTACTGAAATAACACTCGTTGAAAACAATGAATTGTGACTTACTGTCATTTTAAAATTTCATTTACTATTTCATTATTTTATGCTGGTAAGTATTCGAATTTTTAAAAGTGCTCGAGTAAAAACAATTCCAAATTGGAATCTATCACATGAAAATACTTTCGAACTCTAATGGACTCAGGTCAGACCATAGATTTTCAGAACTATTACATTCTTATTTTATAGATTTTCGTCATATTTCTGCAACTTTTGCAACTTATTCAATTTTATTGAGTTTATTTTGTATTTTAATAAGTTTCAACAGTTCAAACTTAGCAGCTTCAATATTATTGTGGCGAATGTATTAACATTTTTAATCTTTTAAAAAGAATTGTTATATTGGAATATCAAGTTCATTATATTTCACTTAAATATGCTTCACAATGAAAGAAATTCTAACGATTAACATTTGTAACTAATAAAAAGAACAGGTGTGTGTGTGTGTGTGTGTGTGTGTGTGTGTGTGTGTGTGTGTGTGTATGTGTAAGTAGCATTTGGATTCTTTCTAGATCGCTTATGTAAGTTGACATAATATTTGCAGAATATAAAATTGCACGATTAAATAGAATTTCAATGACCTTAAGCCCGAATTGCTGAGTCAGTACTGAAGGACAAAAATGAATTTAAAATATAATAGCTTGGAAACCATACTTTGATAGATGCTTTAAATATTTTTTTTTATAAACTTAGGTTTCTAGTTATTATTGACATTATCAAATAGGTGTGTTTACAAATAAAATAAGATATGTTGAAGCATTATTATTTCTTTCTACTATAAATATTTCTAATTTAATTTTAAACTATTTATTAGCACATCATGCGATTTGTAAGAAACAATACCTAGTCAATTTTTTTCCTTCATTTAAAATCATACAGTATTGGTGACTACAATATATAGATGAGTATCTAAAGTTATCACGATTGAATCGATTTTTATTGTATTTTATACGAGATTATATATATATATATATATATATATATATATATATATATATATATATATATATATATCTAAGTATTCACATTATTGGTTTAATTTCAATGCTCCTTAAAAAAAAAAAAATACTTTTTCAATTAGAATACACTTATATGAAAAAATTGAAATATAAGTGTTTCAGAGAATTTTAAAACCTATAAAAGAACCGTTAAAAATGTACATAACGTACAGAATTTTGATACGTAGACAAAACAGTTGTATTTTCCAGATGACAGTTTGGCATTTTCTACCCAGTAGGTCGATATATATCAATGGAAAAATTATTTATTTAGTAAATTTTTGCATATGTATGTCATAACTGGCTAAATGTGTATTTATTGACTCAAAATTTTTAAATGAAGCATCAGTCTTAAAATCAATGTTTTATTTATGACAATGTAATTTAGTTAAAGGATTGTTCTGAAGATTAATTTAGTTTTCTATATAAATTTATCTATGTAAATTTATCAATATTATATCTATAAATTATTTAATAAAAAAAAGAATTAAAAAAGAAATCATAAGAAATTATACCCAATCCTCAAAATTAATATTTCATTCCTTTCTTTCGCAACGATCGAACTAGCTGAGCAATTCAACAATCTTGAATCCAATTGTCGATCTACACATTATAATATATACCATATGGATCATCTTGTTGCATCGACACTCTTTATGTAAAACAACAAAACGTTTGGCATCTAATCAACTATTTTATATATATATAATGCGTGGCTGATCATGTGCATGTCGCGCCGGATGCGGTCTTACGTAATTATATTACGGACGCTATATATACTATTATGTACGAGCGCCGGCACAAAACGTGTGCGGTATAGCGCACGGCTGACGTAATCCGCGCCGCGACCACGTGCTTCGGCCAAGTGCATCGAACACTATATAGACAGGGTACTGTTGCAGCACTGCGATTAGAGAGGGAGAAGAGGAGAGGTCAGCAAGTGAGAGAGAGAGAGAGAGAGAGAGAGAGAGAGCGAGTAAGAGAGAGGACAGAGCAGTTATAGCGCATTCCCGCAAGTTGCATATGTATATATATATATATATATATATATATATATATATATATATATGTATATAATATACGCATACATGCACGAGCCTTGGATTGCATTTGCGTGCGCGCGAGCCACAGTGAACGCGTCGGCGGTTTGATCTAACGGGTTAAGGAGAGGCCGCGCGACTGTCCTTGTCGCATGGCAAATTTTGTAATTTATTGCGGAAAGTAGCGGAACTTTTAGGACAATGAGCCTATGCGCATAGTGCTTACTTAAAAGACCTATCGCTCAAGTTCATGATTCTGAAAAATTTGATATATACACGTTTATAGCATTCTTCTGATCTGGCAGAACTAAATTTTTATACAGTTCAATATTGAATCTTATACTGGATAAGTGTAAAATATGATTTATAAGGAGAGTTTAAACTCAGGTATATTCTATAAAGAAGATTAAGTTAACCGATAACACATACGAAATTAAGTAGATATGATTTTTAAACAGTAATCATACCGCATGAAAACTTCATTAGTTTGTTAAAAGAAGTATACAATTGGTTATATTCATTTTAAGCTTATATTACACTCTTTGCAGATTTTAATCGAATCAAATATAGAATTTTAAATATGTATAGATACAGATGGATTTCACAAGGCGCGAGCGATGTAAGCCTATAGCAAAACTCAATATTATATCCTAATATTGTAAGATAAGATTAAAGATTTGCGACAGAATGTTAATATGGTTTTGAAATATTTATTATGTGAAATTGACTGTTTTACATTTCGCACGCTGTTTTATTAATGCTTCTATGCATATACCAGATTGAGATATATATATATATATATATATATATATATATATATATATATATACCTCAAGCGATATACGTTGTAGACACGATACGCGTGAATTTCTCATTCTTTCCGTGTACCGAGATGAAGCAAACATCGATGCTCCAATGATTTTCAAATTTAAAGACATTCACAGCGCTAAGGATGATAATAAACAAGTATCTAACAGAATGAACTATCGCAATACGCAACATTACATTCTGTCGCATAAATTTAGGTCGAACCGTTACTGTATTGATTTTTTTATAACGTTTTAATTTGAAATGTACTCAGAAGCACGAAGTTTATACACGCATTATATATATATATACACGTTAAAACCAATGCCTAAAGTCCCGTTTTAATGCTCGCGCGGCCAATCGACCCAGGGTGTCTATGTACACGTCGAATTACTCTCTCTCTCTCTCTCTCTCTCTCTCTCTCTCTCTCTCTCTCTCTCTCTCTCTCCGCGTTAAAATACGCATCCCTGAATTCACGGCGAAGTTATCTCAGTTCCTAATTTCGACTGTTTCTGTGATTTAACTGAAGTAACGCAGTGCCCCGTAATAATTCAATAATTAATAATTCAATAATTTAATAATTCAATCGTTCCCGTCTGTGCATTAATTATTAAAGTTACACGTACCATCCCTCTGTCCCGAAATAGCAACAGCATCAATAAACTATATGCTTTAAGATTAATTGAAGTTCCATAATTATAGAAGCTTGTACCATTTAACCAGTCTCCACATCACGCTAGCGTGCTTGAAGCGAACGGTCAAGCCAGAGTGTTGAATAAATCACAATCTTTTTCATTAACAATTATTTTAGTAAGAAATCCGACATATTGGCAATCGTGTAGCGGCCTTCGATAAATGAAAATCTTACGAGCTGAAGTCAACTTTCACGTTAGTCTCGAACTATATTTTACACCGTGAAAACCGAAAAATCTAATTTTGATAATAAAGAGGTAAAAATTAAATTATTCTTTTCGAGAACCATACACGAGTACTTTTAAGGAAAAATTTTTTCAAAGAAGCTTTTTTTGCATTTTTGCTGACGTTTTGTCAAAGATTTCTTATCTCTTCGGGCGTGATCAGTGATTTAATTATTCAAAAGTGCATAGTCCAAAAATTTATTTAAGTACGTATACAATTATGTAAGTGATATCATATAATCAAAGCTGATCATAAAATTTCCAACGGCAAAGACACCTAAAAATTGTTTTCTTAAAACTGCTACTCCGTAACCATTAAAGGAACATTTGTTTCCTATTAAATATTCTCATAACATAATTATTTATTATATTTAAGCTTGATTGTTTGAAAACATTATTCTTTTGGCATGAATTACAAAGAAATATTTTTAAGAATAATAAATTATATACAAACCCAAAAACTCTATATTTCATAAAATCAGGATCAAATACAGAAATTTTTGTAACACTATTCTAAATTTTTTATTTTTCTTTAATTTATTTTTTGCTTATACTAAAAGATCCAAAATAAATATCATTTTTATCCCAAAAATCTAATAGCAAATTGTAACAAAGTTTTCTGTTTTTAATTGCTATAAACGAAAAATAAATAACTACTAAATTAAATAAGTAATAGTTTAACCGTTTGAATATATATTATATAAATATCTCCTATCTATTTAGATATAGTTAAAGTAAGGAAAGATATGTATGTACATTGAACTAAGTAAAATCTTCGAGTGAATTACAAACTACAATGAAACACACTATGTTTCATCGTTATCGTATAGATTGACTATTTGCGTCTTTGATGAAACTAGATTATTCATACAATTTCTTTTTACACATACAAATTTTATCTACTTTTATACTTTTATTAACTCGAACGCTAATAGTAATGGTCAAATTCATTTAATATCATATCTATAAAATTTTTTGGTATGAGTTAATTTAAAATTGTATTATTACGCGTATTATATACTTAAGTTACTTTACTTACTTACTTAAATATTAAAAAACGCGATACATGCTTTTTTCTAAAAAATGTTAAGCATAATTATTTACGATGGCATAGGAAGATATCTCGAAGAAAATTAAATCAAATTTGAATAAAATTCTTTAATTAAATTTAATTTGTTGTATCATAGATGTGATTCTGAAAGTTTTAAATATTCATATGCATTTAGAAAAAGTGGAAAATTATAATAGTAAAACTAAATATATTTTAAAAGTATTTATAGTAGCTCACTCAACTTGGTCTTTTTAAATCAAGATATATATATATATATATATATATATATATATATATATATACACTGAAAAAAGCTTTATTTTGTATATTACATTATTAGTAACAATTTAGTAAGAGCATCAATTTAGCTCCAAGTTAACTTTGTAACAAAGTGTCTTACGTCTAGTCTAATCAAATTCAAAGAAATAGACTCGACTTCTGACTATAATTAAATAATAAACAAAAAGGTAGACTGTATTTTACTATAATTTAATGTCTAACGAAACAGATATTTCAAAACAGTGATTAAAGTTTGAGATAGCAGCAGTTTCTAATCGAATAATTATTGTGAAAACCTTTTTTTATAAAGACATAAATAGTAACTTCTGTAAAAATCCAAATCTCGTTTCAGTCATTATTGCACGAACACTGAATTTTATCCAAAACTTTCCATGACAATACAGGAAAGGTAGTTGCCATGTAAAATTGTTAGAAAAAATGACGCGAGCGCTCGCACAGTCCAATAGAAATTTTACAGTCTGCCCGAGTCTGCCCTAATTTCACGGTAAATAATATCAGTAGGAGCTTCCATCCCGTTGCGACAAGAGATTCTGACAAACGCATGACGCTTCTGTAATTCCGGACGAGCAACCAATGAAGAAAAACAGAGAAAAAAAAACAAAAAGCCGTCAGAGATGAAGAGATGTCAAGACGTGCGACAATAATCGCAAAACCATGTACATCGCATCCTGCGCGCCGAGGCAGCCGCCCGCCGCTGCATCCTCGCCGCGCGCTTGGCCCAGTTTTAATTTTGCCCTTGCGTCCCTCTCTCTCTCTCTCTCTCTCTCTCTCTCTCTCTCTCTCTCTCTCTTGCTCTCGCAAAACTTAGCCGCGTCGCAGGGACGCGCTTTATCGGCCGATCTCGGCGTGCACGCTTCTATTCCGGATCGGCGACGGCGCTCGGCAGAGCCACTGCATCTGCCGCGCGCGTGCGGTGTGGGCGCGCGCTCCGTCGCTCCAGAAACCCACTTTCGAGCGTTGCAGCGAGCGGGAGAGGCGACGCGAGCTCGCCGACTCCGCGCGCCGCCGCGGCGAGTTTCACGATGACGCGAACATTGCCTCAGTACGCGCGCGGCCGACTCGACGCGTAATATTATACTGTACATCGTGGCCATCGATGCCCGCGATGCCGCGTCCGCGCAACGGTTCTCGTAAATACGTCAAATTCGACACGGAGCAAGGGGTGCACGATTGGGAGATCGCAAACCTTACGGAAGCGAGGAAGGATTCGTTGCGTAAAGAGCACGGAGCGTTGCTTTCGATGTATAGTTTTCTGTATGTATATTGTATACCTATGTATAGTTTTCTTCGGTGAAACCAAAGTCGCTCTTGTCCGTGACCTTAAAGTTCACCTATCGGTCCTATGAATGAGCTTGCAGAACTGAAAACTTGCCGGGATAATCGCCCTTTCTCTTTGTACCAAATGCTAGAATTTGTCAATGGAAACTTTCATGAAGATGGTTCTATGAGCCAATAATGATCTTGAAAACAATTGTAACAATCGAGCCATTAATTGGAGCAAAAGCGATGAAAGATAAATGATGATTAAATGTGAGAGCTCTGTTCAATAGTAAAATTGATCGAAATTGAAAAGTAAGAATGCAAATGGCATTTCGAAACTATATTATTTTTAATGTCATATTATTTAAATGTGGACATAGAGCTAAAATGCTAAAATGCATGCGGACGTCAAGCTTAGAAGCTACGTAGAAACTTAATCTGCAAACTTTGCTATGAATTATCCATTTAGTTTAATCGACGACAAGATAAATTTTAAACGAACAATAAAAGTCAATAATCTACAAAAAGAATTCTATAAGACTTTTTTAAACAAACAACGTGTTTGACATAGGAGTGAGAAATGTTTCACTTGATGGGTTTACATGATTTCTTAAGAATTTGTATATGGTTCAAATTGATGAACGATGCTCTGCTTTAGTCAATTGAACCTTCTTAATCTCGTTAAGACAAATTGCGTTGCAATCCTGAATTAAAATATAAAATTAATGTGTTATCTTACTTTACTAAAAAAGGTTAGCTTCAACAATTTAATACATATAAATTATATGACTAAAAATAACTTATTTTTTAAAGATTTTCGGTTAGTAGTCAAGGTATGGCTCAAAAATTTCAAGATAATATCTCAATAAGATAAAAAGTCTATGTAATGCTCAATTCTTATATAATTAACTGTCATTCTAAATTGTTTAATTATCATAATTAAACAATAAAAGTTACTCATAAAAGTAAATATATTACTCATACAGTTAATTACTAATAAAAGTTATGAGGAGCCGTAGCGAGCTCGAAACGTTGGACAAGTCTTCAATTAGGTAAGGGTGTTGGGGACAGTCAGACTGCACTTTACTAACAAAGAATTTTTTCAGCTAATATTTTATTTTCAGATTAGTCTACGGGGGTGAATGTAAACAAGGACAGTCTGACTGTCATTATCATTTTAATTTAATTTTTAATTTAATTTTTATTTTTAATTTTTATTTTTATTTTATTATTTTTTATTTTTATTTCTTATTTTTTATTTTTTATTATTATTTTTATTTTTTATTTTTATTTTTATTTTTATTTTTATTTTTATTTTATTTTATTTTTGGTTGAAATTGATTGGACTGTAAGACCAATAAAAAAATATTTATTAATTTGTATATGGGCAGTCGACAGAAGTACAATTCAATTGTTATAAAAGTTACTCATATTAAATAACAGTGGAAAAATATATAATTTGTGTATATACTGCTGTAAGCAATGCCTGAAAAAGTATTTTGAGAGAAAATTGCGGAAAATTTTTCTTACAATGCGTATTAAGTAATCCATAGAAGTCTAACGAACGAATAAAGCAGAAATAAAAAGTCGTCTACGTTATAAATTGAAAATACTCTTGAAATAAAATTCAGTAATCTGTTATCATCATGAATAACGTATATCAGCCCTTTGAAATACCTTCGACACATCTTCGACTTCGCTTCGCCTCTCCCCTTTTTCTGCCGCTTGCCACCTGAAGCAGCAACAGCAGCAGTGACAGCCGAAAATCCTGTTGAAAATCCAGTGCGACTACGGCATCCTATTGCGCAAGCCGCCTGGAGTTCTGTTATCTCGATGCCCGACATTTCGCCTATATATATACAACCCGCAACACAACCTACTCTACTTCTTATACGATACAACCTGAATCAGGCGTCCCCCGATCTGAGGCATTTTCGCATTATATATATATATATATATATATATATATATATATAGATATATATATATATATATATATATATATATATATATATATATATAGAAAAGGAAGATTGTTTTACTTATACATACGCAAGGATATATAGATTATAATGTATACGCAAAATTCGCGATACAGCAGCAAAGATGTATATACCATATTTAAAAAAAAAATTTTCAAAAATTGAAAAGAAAGGTAAGTAAGCTTTGCCGATAAATTATCTTTATTAACCACCCACAATATATATAAAAGTTTGAAGAACCTGTTTTTCGTTTATTTTAAAAAATTTATCAAAACGCATGCATGTATTATAAAAACGAGAAAAAATAGTTTTTAATAAAAGTTCACTAATTTGTACAACGATTTCTAACTATTTCTAAATATTTTGATACATCATTTCATAAATTTTTTGTTGCTAAGTGTAGCTGCGCAATTATTTACAATTAAGATTTGAATAATTCAGATCCTAGAATAAAATATTATTAAAATAAAGATTGTTTTCTTAATAAATATTTCTTATTTACTTGTTTTGTAATTTGTACTTCAACTTATATATATATATGGCGATCCGATCAGCACGGGGGTGCGTGTCACTTAATACGAGAAATACGTACAAGAGACGCGTCGATTTCTTACATTTGTTATAAGAGCTAAAGAGTTGACGCTGTTCTTTTCAAAAAGCACATGTACCCAATAAGCTGTGTGAAACGGCTTTTGGCCCATTAAACGAGAATCAAATACATAAAATAGTGGGGATATTATTATTTGAAATGAGTTCACGTGGTGGGCGTTTTTCGGCTGTA
Source organism: Sycobia sp. Sy_11 (assembly GCA_018907035.1). NCBI lineage: Eukaryota > Metazoa > Arthropoda > Insecta > Hymenoptera > Epichrysomallidae > Sycobia > Sycobia sp. Sy_11. Next base: position 1,229,727 of record JACCIC010000062.1, on the reverse strand, counting down.
AAAATTGAGGCTTCATTATGTGAACTAACTTTAAAGTTTTTTCTAAGAATGAGCCAAAACTGGAGATTGGTAAATTTTCGGACTTACTTCCGTCCGTATATATTGTAATCGCGACTTGATACTTCAATAGATTATAGATTAGTGAATTAGCGTCTATACTTTCTTTTAATAATATCCCTAAATCTGTGTTGATATAAATTTTTCGAATGGAATGTCGTAGTTATATAACTAGGAACTATAACTATTTACTGAAATGATTTTATCTATAAAATCTTTTACGTCATCAAGGCATGCCAAGAAATCAGAGATTTGAGGCGCTCTTGCAAAAAAAGTAGTTTTGCTTTCGATAACGATATATTTACAGGTGTGGGTTTTCTATGACCTAGTGCTATCCTAAGAACTAAATACTATATTTTTTATATTTTCTCTTTGAGAGTTTTTTGGATGGGAACAAATATATGACAACTATAGTCCAAAATAGACCTTACACAGCTTCTCTAAAGAATAATAAAACTCCTATGGTCGCATGCCCACCAGATTCCTCTTAGAAATTTGAAAATATTTAAGTTTTTCAGACATTTACTGTGTATATGTCTTAAATTTCTATGTACAAATATGAATAAGAATTTATTTATAGCTTTTGAATTCTTTATTTCTTCTTCTAAATCGAATTCATGCCCCTTAAAATAATCCCCCCACCCGGATGCAAAGCAACTATGACAACACTTTTTCCAATTTTTAAAACATTTTTTATACTCGTATTCCGGAATGGCCATCAATTCCTTCGTCAATTCGGCTTTTATTTCTTCAATCGAATCAAAACCGTGACCCCGAAATGGTCTTTTGAGTTTTTTGAGCCCCCAGAAGTCACAGGGTGCTAAATTAGACGAGTAGGATGGTTGCGGAACGATATTGTTTAATTTTTTGGCGAAATGTTCACGTAAAAGCAATGCAGTGTGAGCTGGTACATTATCGTCATGCAAAAACCAAGAATTGTCTTTCCATAAATCTGGCCTTTTGAGACCAATAACTTCAAGCAAACAACGCACAAGACTCAAATAATATTCTTTTTTAACCGTTTGACCGGTTGCAAAGAATTTATAATGCTCCACACCACGATAATCGAAGAAAACAGTGAGCATAAGCTTGATTTTTGAGCGACTTTGGCGTGATTTCTCTCTGAGTCTCCGCCTTCCTTTGTCAGAATATTCGATCGATTGATCGGTTGTTTCTGGATCGTAAGCTTAGACCCAAATCTCATCTCCAGTTATTATGCGTCCCATCTTGTCCTGATAGTCCAAAAGCATCGTTTCACAGACCTCCAGGCGACTCTATTTTTCCAAAAAATTGAGTTTTTTGGCACCAACCGAGATTTCACTTTTTTCAGGCCCAAAATATCTTCTAAAATGGCGTTGGCTGACCCATTTGAAATTCAAAGAATATCAGCAAGTGCTCTAGTAGTTAATCGACGATTTTGCCGAACCAATTCTTTGATTTGGGTGATGGATAGATTGGCATGAATGCAGTTGAATTGGCCGAACATTTTATCCGTCGCTTTTTTCTATCAAATAAATATAAGAAATTTTCCCAGATTTTGGATAGTTGCAAGTAATATGTATTTAGTTAAGAATGTCAGTTAAGACTAGCTTATAATTAATTGACAGTGCTTATAAAATAGCATAATCGATGCCATCCAATCCGGCGCTAGAGCTAGCATTCTGCTGTCGAATCCTATATGAAACTCTGCAAAGGTAAAGATGTCATTAAAAAATTTGCTTTTTTCGCATTTAGGAAGCCAATTTGGATTAATAACACATCGCGGGGGGCAGATTTTATCAAGAACTAATAAACAAAGGGTTATAACTGGTGATGAATCGTGGGTATATGATTATGACGTCGAAACTAAAGCCCAATCGTCCTAATGGAAGAGTTCAGAAGAACCAAAACCAAATAGAATACGCTAAGATCGATTAAATGTCAAGTTTTGCTCACTGCCTTCTTTAATTACCGTGACGTAGTACATCAAGAATTCTTACCATAAGGTCATACGGTCAATAAGGAGTACTACCTTGAAGTTATACGCCGTTTACGAGAGGCGATACGCAAGAAATGTCCGGGACGTTGGAAAAACAATCGTGGCTTTTGCATGACGATAATGCACCTACTCATTCATCGTTGCAGTTTCCATTTGGCACCAAGTAATTTTGTTATTTTCCCAAAACTGAAAAGACCGATAAAAGGACATCGATTTTGAACGATTGAGGAGATAAAAATTGCATCGCTGAAGGAACTCAAAGCTATATCAAAAAATGATTATCAGAAGTGCTTCAATGATTGGAAAAAGCATTGGTACAAGTGTATTATATTTGTGGGGGGTTACTTTGAGTTTTATATTAAAAACTGCTTTTTAGGCAAAAATTTCGGCGGGAAATGATTCGTTAGGTCATAAATAGTATATATTCTTTAGAAAATTGTCGATAGAGAAGTGATAAATAATTTTTTTCATTCATTGAAAATTCGAAATCCGACTATAGAAGTAAATAGTGTAGCGGCTGCGCCATGGCAGCTGTTATCAAACTCGTCTTCTTGGCGCTACCGCGCCACTTGATTTATTAAATTTTTTAATATACTTTTGTAAACTGAAATATTAAATTAATAATCATATTGTTGAATTAAAATAAAAATTGTTAAATCGTATTTATACTACTTTTAAATAAAGTTTTTATTTTTCAATATAATACTTGCTTGCCTGTACCTGTTTATACCGTGTATAAATATAGAAAATACTATGAATGTTAATCGCTGAACACCTTACTACTTAGAATTAGTATTTAAAAAACGTAAAAATAAAATTATTATACACTGTATAAAGTCTTAGAACTGCCTTTCTATAGTAAATAATTGTGTGTATATGCACACAAAATAAAACTATGTACCGACTTTTCTGATTTAATCAGTCATTCCTGATATATCCCTATTACTCCTTTCTACATTAATACAACTCTCGTTCACAACGTATGTTATTTTAAAATGCTTTTAAAAACTTGTTGCACATACACGCATGATTACATATATATATATATATATATATATATATATATATATATATATATATATATCACAAAATCAGAGCCATTATCAGTTGATGGCAGCAGTGTCTACATAAAAGCCATAAACAGCGCGCAAACATTTCGCGCGGTGCAGTGCTCACTATTCGTGAAGAAAATAAGAGAGGAAATAAGAGAGAGATAGACTAAGAGAATGAGAAAGATTACTTTTTCTCTCTGTGTTTGAGAATTATTAAATTTATTTCGCAACTTTTTTGCTGTCTTTGAGGATATCATGAAAAATATCGCTAATTATTATTATACAGGTTGCACAACACGATATATATATATATATATATATATATATATATATATATATATATATATATATATATAGATTCCAAGGCTATTGAGAGGCAGTAAATAAGCCCATATAACACCATGGCTATTATACGTAAACCATGCGAGAGGATATAAAAGTGCCGTATGTATTACTTAACGAATAGTTTGCTTAACAACTTGGAAACTGTCAATATGTGTATACACGTCGTAGAGTTACTTGTAGAATAATATGTATATATACAAAGAATGACGTGTATAAAAAGTTATCATTCAATTGTAGCAGATTTTCTCAAATTCTACATCAATAATTAACTCCTCTATTACTTTTATTCTTTCAAAATATCGATTTTTTAATTTAGTATCAAAATGTAAAGATGTTTATAACATTTTATTTCTGCATCTTTCAAGATTATGATTAATAATTAATAATTAGCTAAGCATAACTATAACCAGTGAGTTAAAATATTATAATATTATATTATTATTGTGTGTGTGTGTGTGCGTGTGCGTGTGTGTGTGCGTGTGTGTAAAAGTGTAAGTACATACAATCATGTTGTATCAGTTGCTTGATGGTAAACAGTATTGTCATTTAGATTCGGACATAATTTATACTACGTGTATATTAAAGCTTAGGATGATCGACAACATTCTTAATTTTATGCCAGTGTTTTAGATTTCGTTATATGTCATATTTAGGAAATTCATTATACTGTGAACCCATGTGAAGTTATTAGCCGGCAATAATTTCGCTATTCAAATTATATTAGATAATCAACTTTAAAATCGGTAACGCATTAAAGAAAGATAATTATGAGTTTATAAGATTGCCCTTTCAATAATACGGAGCAATGCTGTATATATTCGGTATATATTCGCTTCCGTATAAAAAGATGCTATCTCAGCGTACGGTTCAAGAAGGTGCTAGCTTGCAGACTAATTTGTTTTACTTCTAACTCAGTTGGCACCAATATCTATGTATTCGAGGTATTTAATTAAATTATGTCTATAAATTATATGGATATGATATTATCACATCACGTCTAGAACATGTCTATTCGGAAGTAAAGCGGGGGCGTGACTATGAATTTAAATGCCAAGCATGGTGGAAGCAATGGCGAGATCTACGTAGCTTTCATATATGGAACGGTTGCAGTTTTTTCTTTTTGATTCAATTATGTTGTAAAATTACGTGAAAGACTATTCTCAGAATCTACTTAGAAAACTAGAAAATTTTATTTTGATGGGAATTACGGCAAAGCTGTGATACTATCGTCTGTACCGTAGTTCTTTTATGATACGATCTACACCGATTGCACAACACATGTTTCTTGCGCTACTACTCTTCCAGTTTTGCAATGATTTATGCAGATAATTTTTCACATGATTTATTTTCAGAACCACTAACTCCATAGTACTATAAAAATTTTTTTCATTCTGCAAACTATACAATCTCCTTAATAATTTATTCATAATCGAGTAAATGATTTTTTTTATGTTATTTAACGTCGCTCTATTTATGCTTCCAAATAACGGTGCTAATCAGCTACGGAGATCTACGATGTGTTTGTAATCAAAGCACATGTAAATTATTACAGCGGTGCCTGTGTTAATCGGCCAAGACCGGGATTTAAAGATTAGATAATATTAAAACTGCAATACAATGCAAATATCAATAGGCCACCTTTTCAGCTTTACTCATCGCTTACTTGAATGAAATGTAGATCATAGTTCGGATTTACCAGTGAAAATATTTAAAATCAACGCACTCACAAACGAGTACGCCATTATTACGGGAGTTTTCATTAACAAAAACCTGGATACTATTCATGAATTCTGTTCCAGTTTTCCTCCAAGATATAAAGTCATAAAAGTTTCATCTCATAATATAAATCTACCACTAAGTATTAAGTAGGAGAAGTATTCAAAAAGTATCTTTCCCTATGTTGGGGAAAAAATAAAACATTAGTTTTAGACTAGAAAAATAATTTGATTTTATTCTTTTGCTCTTAAATTATTATTCTATATAATCGCCCTGGACGTCAATACATTTTTTTGTAATGGTTTACAAGCTTAACCATACCGTCTTTAAAAAATGGCGTGCGCTGTTTTTGGATCCGCAATTTAAAGCCTTTTTCGATTTCGTCATTTGAAGTGAAGTCCTGACCACCCAAACATCTTCTAATTTTGAGAAAAAGAAATAGTCACTTGGTGCGCAGTGTGGAGAGTAAGTTGATTGACCAAAAAGTTTCCATTTGAATTTCTAAATTAAGGTTTGTGTTTTTTTGGCAGAATGAAACTGAATAAGTGTGGGCCCGATTTATCAGTACACAAAGAGTACTGCAATCAAGCTGTAAAGCATTTTATATGGATTGAAATTCGGAGAATGTCATATTCAGAAGGTGTGATTTCCAAAATAGCATTAATAGCCCATTGTCTTTTCTCCGGAATAATGTTTTACTGGAATCACATCATCGGTAATGACGCTTTTTGGACATCCCACACACTGTTGATTGCGCACTTATGTATATCACTTGATAAAACTTACCCATCACTTTCCAATCATCTGCACACTCATATAATCTTTATTATGAATTTGATTGCCAATTAACTCTTTAGCAGTTACAAAACGAATAACCGTACGTAATTCACAGTCCGATCAATTTTGCACTGGTAGTTCATTGGATTGTCAAGCTCGTACTGCTGTAAAAAGCATTCTTGGCCATCAAACCAATTCTGCTCTTATTGATAGAAGCTAAACTGACACTATGATCAGATCAAGCCCACTAGATGGCGTCTAAGAAAAATGCCAAACTAAGGAAATTTACGTTTCGAATACCTCTAATTTAATAATTAATTTATATATATATATATATATATATATATATATATATATATATAAATTAAAAGTCAAACCTTGAAACAATTATATGCCCCGGTATTGACGATTGGAAGCATAATAATATATCTAATTATATTGCCTTGTATTATAAATCTTCTCATTAGATTTATTGTCTAATAATTCTTTGAAAAAGAAATGTAATTCTGAAAGAAAATTTGTAACAAAGTAAAATAGTTCGGCAAGTTTGATGAATTTGACAAGTAAAGTTCGGTGCTTAACGATAGTAAACAAACAGATGCTTTTATTACATGAACCCAAGCTAATTAATTTTTTTATGAAATTATTTTCATAGCATAAATTCTAGAACTTTTAGAAATAATTTTTCGATTGTATATAAGTGGAGATTTTACACAAATAGAAAATGGTAACCTGTCATCGAAAAGAACTTCAACAAACAATATTGTAAAACATTTGCTTGATCAACCTTGATATCTATCGTTCTTTTTCTTACTAGATGAAGATTTTACTAATAATGTAAATGAATATGTGGCTGTGTGCAATTTAATACGTGACAACAATTTCAACATCTTAGTTCCTCTAATTTATTAATGATTTACCTTGAGTATTTACAATTAATTCATAGTATAATTAATATATTTATAACAATCCGATAATTAATTATAGTTTCCTAATATCAATTAATAAAAAATAAATATAATAAAAAAAATAAAAACAAAAATTACAGTACTGTTCGAGCAGTCGTAAAAGTAAGACGTGTATACGGCATCCTCTTACAACTGTCTCAAGTGATTACTAACATACGCCGCGGCTAATACCGAGGCGTAGTAAATAAGTCAATATTAAATTCATATCAAGCCTAGTGTAAGTAAAGGAAAAAGTAAAAATTCCAAAATGTCTTCGAAATCGACGCAAAATCCTCCAATATTAAGTGAAAAAAATCAAAATAATATTACAGATAAATATAATCATGAAAATCGTTGTAATGTGCAATCCTATTTTAAAATTATGAGCAACAGTATGTTTGCTAAGAAAAAGTTTGATCGATACAGTGAAAGGGATAGAAATAAAAATGTACCTAAGAGCAATAACGACGAAAACATCTGCAACCAATTTCGTAGCTGCCTCGAAAATATCTCAAAAGAGGCTTTAAGAACGTTAGAACAATTAACGCGAGAAAATGATAATACTCTCGAAATCGGAAAGCATAAGCTAACTATTAGATCTTATGTAACTAAAACAAAACGAGTAACATTTTCTAATGTGCATCCCTGCACGTGACATAATAATTGAGGAATGAATCGGAAAAGGCGTCACACCGAAATCTAATATGAGCTTTATAAGACTCTGGTTCAATCAATTAGTTTTCACACATATAGTAAGCTTCAGACGACAGTTATTTATTAATTCCGAAGATGTAAACTAACTGCCAATGGAAATAATTCTCATTTACGATGATGCTCTACACCATATTTACATTAATACAGATAAAATCATAAACTTTGCGTGTAATTTAGAAAGGCACACCTCAAAAAAAAAATACACAGCAAAAGAATAGTATCGATAGCGAGCATATAATAGAGATTGCTGACGACAGTTACAAACATACTCGAAATTTGAATGCCGGTATCCTTGAACCTAAGAAAACTACTAAATCTATAACGATACGACAACAGTTGGAATTTAATGGCCAAAAGTTGTTCAATAAACCAAAAAAAGAAGAAGTCAAAATGAAAACAAAAAGGCAATTAACATTAAATTCCACTTCTTAAATTCAAATTCCATATACACCGCCGAATAATACAAGATAAGAAAACGAATAAAAAAAGTTAAGCACGATAAAGATCCCCCTGAAAGCTTGCAAAATATAATTTACGCTTTCGCCACTAAATTGCAAGAATCAGAATTAGCCATGCACCCAATACCGATAAGCGACTTAACAAAATTCTTATCAGAATTTTATAAATACGAGTTTAATCAGATGTCTTCCTTAGAGACAAATACGTTAAAAATACGGACGCATTGATAGTAATGTTACAAGACTTATATGTTAATATCGCAGGCAGTGAACTAAAAAGAAGAATTACCAATATCATCAAGCAGATGAAACCTAAGAATGAAGAAATGAAAATCGTCGAGCATCGTACATCTAACAGTGAAAGCGAAAGTCAAACGTAGAAATAAATCAAAACTAGAAGTATAATTAATATTATTCTTCTATAATATAATATCCCCTATCTCCCTAGGGTATATATAGATTACAATATAAGGTTTAGTTTAGTCCCTGATGAGGAGCCGTAGCGAGCTCGAAACGTTGGACTACTACAGCAAGTCTTCAATTAGGTAAGGGTTGGGAACTGTCAGATTGCACTTTACTAACATAAAATTTTTTCAGTTAATATTTTTATTTTTAAGTTAGTCTAGGGGGGTGATTTTACACAAGGACAGTCTGACTGTCATTATAATTTTTAATTTTTATTTTTTATTCTTTGTATATTGATGTATTAATATCAATATAAAAATATATTGATATTATTACGTATTATTTTCGATTTATTTAATTGGACTATAAGGCCAATGAAAATATTTATTAATTTGTATATAAGCAGTCGACAAAAGCACTATTAAAGTATAATTAACAAAGCGTCCATTTTTATATAATTCGAAAGTTGACATCTTTACTAACTCATTGAGAGTAGTAATATATATTAGGTTGTCAAATATCTCCCTTCCGCCTTTTAGTCTTATGAATTTTGCGACTATGTATAAAGCGCTACAGAGCTCATATCTAACAATACTATATATCATTTGAAAGGCCTTGACATAACTTACAAAACGACGCTATGCATGATTAATTTGGATATAGCGTTCAAAAGTTATAGACGTGTAAACATGGAGTTCACTAATGCCGAAATTCGCGCTATTTTAATGTTTTCCTTCGTCAAAAGCAAATTAGAGAAACGTTCCGTGAGATGAATGGTGTTTTGGGAGATAGCACGCTATTACTTCAAACCACAGCGGAATAGTTTCGACGATTCAGAGCCGGTGAAAGCGAACCATGGATAAGCCAACCGGCGGAAGACCTGTAACGACGAATACCGATCAAAGCATGAAATTTATCGAGTTAGACCGGCATGTGGCATCTCGTGACATTGACCAGGATATGAGAGTTAGTCACCAAACCATTTTGAACCATCTGCAGAAGGCTGGGTACAAAAAAAGCTTGATGTTTGGGTGCCGCATAATTTGACGCAAAAAAACCTTCTGGACCGAACCAACGCCTGCGGTGTGCTGCTGAAACGGAAAGAACTTGACCTATTTTTGAAGCTGATGGTGACTGGCGACAAAAAATAAATCACATACGACAATATCAAGTGAAAACGGTCGTGGTCCAAGACCGGCGGACCGTTCCAAACAGTGGCCAAGCCGGGATTGACGGCCAGGAAGGTTTTGCTGTGTGTGGTGGGATTGGAAAGGAATCATCCACAATAAGCTGCTCCAATATGGCCAGACACTTAATTCTACCATCTACTGTCAACAACTGGACCGCTTGACGGAGGCAGTCGACCAGAAACGTCCACAATTGGCGAACAGGAAGGGTGTAGTGTTCCACCAGGACAACGCCAGACCACACACGTTCCGATGGGAGGTTTTATCGCCGCAACCATATAGCCCGGACATAGATTAAATGTGTTTTTTTTTTGTTCATTTTAAGAGAAATTAGGGTACATTTATAGAACAGTAGGAAATATTTTGTATACCATTGCAATTTTTTCAATCTAGTTTATATAATAATTTTGATTCATTGAATTTCAAATAATATTTTCTGCGCCTTAAAACAGTGAACTAATATTGTTTCAAAGGTTACAATTAGTTGTACAATGAAATTTTTAAGTTATTTAATTTTAGTTCCATTTAAAGAACTGACACAATTAACTTTTTCTTATGTATAGTACTGTTAATTTATTTTTTCGTATTTGCAATAACTATAATCAATTTCATAACTAATGAATAATTTAATATGTTATAGTTGATCATCACAATTCTGCTGTTCAACATAAAATGAATTTCTCTTCATATGCAGAATTCCGATGCAGAAGAAAAGAATGCTTCACATGAATTCAAATATTTTCAATTTACTTTTTTTATATTGCATTGTGAATACCATAATAAAAAAGATATACACACTGTGTTTTAAAAGTTTTAAGATTGGGGGTATAAAAGATGCAATAAATGTATAAATCCAAATAAAATCTCCATTAGAAGTAATACACAGTTGGCACGATCTTTCAGTCTGTTGATGCCTTTTAAAAAATCATCTTTTGGAATACTTTTTTATTTCATTGTCACAGCTTTTATATCACGTTTAGCGACGCAAAATGATTCCCTTTGAAGTTCATTTTTAATTTTGGAAACAGGACTCTATTACAGAAACCATTTTTTTTACCAAAAATTGAGTAGTAGTTGCCGCGGTATGTGCTGCTACATTATTGATCACGATGAAAGAAGATCGAAAAAGAGTGGTCTTTCCACAACTATGGCCTAACACTCGCAATTCTTTTACATAACCGATCAAGCATTTCATGATGTAATCCAGCATTTACAATAGTAGCTTGATGATAAAATTCTTTGTGGATGGTGCCTTTCGAATCAGAAAAAAAGATTAGCTTTGTCTTAAGTTTTCATTTTTAAAAGCGCAATTTTTTGGCCTCGGTGAGTTTTCACCAACCCACTCAGCACTTTGACATTTCATTCCAGAGTTGTGTACAAAACACCAAATTTCATCACCCGTAATAATAGTTTCAAGAAAATTTGGCTACCTTTCAATCATTTTCAGCAAATCACGTGCATAAGAAACTGACTGCTCTAGCGTGTAGAGCGAAACGCGCGCACACCTTCTTTTTTCAAATTAATCGTTATAAAACGATGAATTGTGGATTTTACTATTGCAGTAAGTTCTTCAATCAATTTGCAACAAGAATTATCGTTATCCTTATCATGAAGATGGCGCAAGCAGTATGGACTTTATACCTACAGTCTTACAACTTGTGGGATACACTGTAGTAAATAATAAATAATATAAATAAAAATTTAGAAATAATTTGTAAGAAATTCGAATATATTGTAATTTAATATATGTATAAATTTTAAACAGAATTTTAAATAAAAATTATTTTGTATACAACTTAATTCGTATAAAAATATATAATATAATTGTTTATTTATTTGATAAAACAATATACATATAAATGCAATATATCAGTAATGCACACGCAATATACTCGCAAATTTCCTGTTAATATGCGTGCGCGATTTTGTGCAAAACCTATGCTTATTGTACGATACCTTCCAAACCAAAACAACGATCACGCCGCTTGCAAGTGCACAAACTGTCGATAATTTGCAGAATTAACGTTTGCTGGGTATTAATAAATTAAGAGCGCAATTCACGGTCTTAGCAGTCAGTTATACCAGTAGCCAGTAGGTGGCATATTGAATTATGACGATTACCAAATTAAACGTTAAGATTAGTAACCCTGAAGGTGTGATTTTATTGTTATAGTGATTTTATTATTATAGGTATTATATTATTGTTCTTGAGATTAATCTAACATCACCAATGTTTTGGATACCTTTCGAATACTTAATTTTCTTACGTGTAAAATCTCTTGTTTTAATTTTATAAAAATATACGAAATATATATATATATATATATATATATATATATATATATATATATAGATATATAGTATGCATGTATGTATAAAATGTATATGACTTTTGTATATACCCGCACACAAATGCATACATATACATATACATATATACATACATATATATATATATATATATATATATATATATATATATATATATACACTAGAATCCCCCGTCTCGGCTTCGCCCGAGATAATAATTTAACCGATTTCATAAGTAATTCAATAATATCTAAGTAAAAAGTACTCTATATATAAAAATCCATATTACTATCAATATTTGACCGTAATGTACCTATCTTCGCTTCTGTATATACGGTATGTATATACAGAATGCACAACCGTATTTAATACACACATATATGCATATTACGTACGGCTTCTATGAGGAAAATTGTACTTTCGAGTTCGAGCGGTAAAAAAAGACGTCTAAGTATCTCGACACGACGTTTATCATGAGAGTATCATGTTCGGAATATAAAACATGTCTCGGGACGATTGCTATAGAGAGTTTTGTGTTGGGAAGATAGAATACGACGTCCAGGTATCCCAGGACGACTTTTACTTGGAGTGTGCGTGTTCAAATGATAGAAAATTAATCTCTTTATAGAAGTCTCTTTAACACTCGCCGTAGAAGTCATTCCAAAACATCCCGATATCGTATTCGAACGTCCCAACATTAATCTCCCCATAGAAGTAGTCCCGTCATACCTGGACATCGTTTTCTACTAACTAAACACGGTACTCCCCATAGAAGTCGTTTCAAAATACTTGGGAATCGCATTCTATCATCCGAACACGAAACTCCCCGTGGAAGTAGTCCCGTCATACCTGGACATTGTTTTCTACTAACTAAACACGGTACTCCCCATAGAAGTCGTTTCAAAATACCTGGGAATCGCATTCTATCATCCGAACACGAAACTCTCCGTATAAGTTGTCCGGACGTACCTAAACATCGTTTCCTACCAACTAAATAAAATAAAAAATAGTCCCAGTAGAAGTCGTCCCGAGAAAGCTAGCATCTCTTCCGAACGACTAAACACAATACTCCCCGTAGAAGTCATTCGGAAAGACCTAGATATAGTATTTTACCATTCCAACACGGATCTTCTCGTGGAAGTTGATTTCATATTTGAATGCCATTTTCTATCAACTAAATACAATATTCCCCATAGAAATCGTATTTAAAATGTATATATATATATAATATGTACAATATAATATACATAAAATATGGTATACGAATAGCATATTTTTTAAGCAGACGATGGATATTGCTCTTTTATGCAGAAGCGAAGATATATATATATATATATATATATATATATATATTCATAGTTTCAAGCTTGTTGGTAAAGAATCCTATTTTGCCATCATTGCTTTTGTTCAAACTAAAAATAAAACATAGTCTCTTGTCACAATTCTGAAGTAAATAGAATGTATAAAAATAAAAATATAATTTGTCGTCACAAACTATATTCAGTATGATTTGGCATACAGAACCATTTTATAAGAGAAGAAGAAAAAAAGGACAGAAAGATAGAGAGAGAAAGAGAGGGAGAGAGAGAGAGAGAGAGAGAGAGAGGGGGGGGAGAGAATTTCCCACGTAAGAGAAAATAAAATTTACAAAAATCAAAAGTTATCCGTAAGGTGTGAGAATAGTGTCAGATTAACCTGAAGAACTAAAAAGGTTATACCAACTGACGCCACACCTTCTTTAGCATACGAATTCTAAAGTTGGATATGAACATTCGTTTTTTTGTGACGCGGGCAGGGGAAATCTTCTAAAGACACCTCTCTAAGAGAGGTAGCGTCGGATTCATGGAGCCTTTGCTCGCATGCCTACCGACTAAAACCCCTCCCCGCAGGGATTCCTACCCGGAGGTATCATTTCCTTTACCTGTTGGGATAAAATATTATTAAACGGAACGGTGTAGGGGGTGGGGGAGTAGGAGTGGGATGTGGATAGGGGAGGAATTGGTGAGTTTAGGGGCTCTGCCTTCTTGGGGGCAGAGGCTTACGTACGAAAACGAAGCACGGAGTGATCGGTAGTGGCTGATGGGGTTACGGATCGCTGATCAGGTAGCAAGGCCGCCTGTAGCGATCCGTCGATTTAGGACGGATACTACTCAGGGATTGGATTCCTGAGTTCGGGTGCTGTTTAATTGAATCTCTCAGATTTTTGGCGAATTTGTTCACGTAGTCGTTGAGAGCAAGAAGGTTAGTTTCCTTAAGTACTTGAGTGTTCCTTAAGTACCAAGGGGTGTTCAGGGAAGAACGTAGCAGCCTCATGTAGGTGCCTTGGAGTCGCTGAAGTCTTTCTAGGGGGATGGACCTCCAGATGGGGATGGCGTATGTGGCAATGCTCCTGATGATGGCGAAGAAGGCTCTGGCCTTTGTTCTGGGTGACAGGGTTTTGCTATGGAAGAAAGGTTTGAACTTTAAGAAGGCTTCTAGCATTTTGCTCCTGGTAAGGCGGAGGTGTTTGTTCCAGGATAGGTTCCTGTCGAATGTCACTCCGAGGTATTTGACCGATTGGCTCCACGGGATGGAGGAGCCTTTGATCGTTATTTTTGGAGGGGTGCGGTTTTTACGGGAGATGAAGATTGCACTGGACTTGCTCTCGTTAATGGAGTCTCCACCGTGAGTACCAGTTGATGAGGTGTGGGAGAAATGAACATTTGTCTGAGCTGGCCTGGTATTAATACTTTAAGCGGACTACTTTGAGTTGATGTTCGTGATTCAAGACGCCACCTAGTGGCCGCTGGTGAAACTGATTGTTAAAACCATTAACTTAATCTATTGATGAAAGTAAAATGATTTTGAATAAAAAACATAGCCTATGTTCTTCCCAAGATAATATAGAATCTATATGTCAAATTTCAGAACAATCGGTTCAGTAGTTTTTTCGGTTATCGCGTACAAACAAAAACACGCTTTGTCTTTATAAATTAGTATACGATATGATATGATATGATATGATATGATATGATATATATATATATATATATATATATATATATATATACACGTATCAATAGTATCGTCCATTTCGCATTTCTTGATGCACATTTATTATTTTTAGATTTATTATTCTACAATATTTATATACGTATTTAGCCGCAACATTTGAAGATATATAAAGGGGAATTTGTTATTAGCATTTGGTAATTGGTGCGTTCATTCAGTATTGGGTGTGCAAGTAACTTTCCAGCGCTACAAGAAAGTTTCCAGCGATTGTCAAAAGATGAGATCACCAGTGAATCGCAGGCAGAAATGTCAGACGTCATGTATTATATTTGTAGGTTATGTATCTGTCAACAACTTTGCAACATTATATTTGAGCATTTCTTTCGGTATCGCTTATTCTGTCGAGCAAAATCATGTCAATTTTCCAGACAAATAAACGTCATTTGCGGGAAACGCTGCTTCTATTCTTTAATATGCGGAAAAGTGCAGCTAAAGCCTATCGTTTGCTTTTGGTAATTTATGGGGCCACATCTATAGATTAATCGAAGTACCACGAGTATATTTTCGGTTCGGCAACGAGACGGTTCAATATTTGTAATTTGAAAGTTGAAGGCAAGGATCGCTCCGAAAAGTCTAAAGATTTGAAGGTGCGGAATTAGACGCTTTGCTAAATGAGGATCTGTGTCAAATTCAAGAAGAACTTGCATCATCATTGGGAGCCAGGTGATAGCCGTTGTTCTGTACTCGGAAGCATTGGAATTGATTCAAAAGGTTCGAAACTGGGTGCCTGACACTGGTTGCTGCAGGGGCATAAAAATTAATCATTTCTGCAACGTATTGTTACAGATAGTAAAAAGTGCATTTATCGTGATGATCCTAAGAGCAAAAAATCGTATAAAAAGCCCGATGAGCCTACCCAATCGATGCCGAAACCAAATATGTACATAAATAAGGTCATACTTATGCATATTTATAGTATGCTAATCATCCCAGCAGTACTAAATTTATGAACAGGCAAGGTATATAGAGACCCCTAAAAATTTAAAAATTATTTTTTACCTATGTTATGTCAACAGTTATTATATATGTGAGAACACAGCATGCTGAGCGTGCATCAAAATTCTTAGTTACTCGTATATATTTTATAATTTTAATTCATTATTGTCACGTCGAGCATATGATACGTATATATATAGAAGTCTTATAATATATTTGTTATATTTGTCATATAATGTTATTATAAATAAATCTTTGTTGCTATAATTAATTATTTTATTAAATTTTGAATATTTGGAAATATTGAATATTTAAGTTAGCGTACTGATAATGCACGCATTGCGTTACTTCAAAGCCTTCGGTCGTAAAAGCATACACTTCTAACGTATAAGGCTTGCGTCAGCTCAAATAGTGAAACGCTTTATGTAGGCAGATGCTATAAAATTGTTTTTCTTGCACAAATATGGTGATGATATAGCGGACCAAATTTCGTTATTTTGGTCTAAACTTATAGTTCGATGTATTTTATATAAATATATTTTTGCATTCTGTTGCTGCGCCTCAAAGCATTGGGATTCATTCAAAGCTTGGAAACTGGATCCCGTACAAATTGAAGCCAAGAGACGTCGAACGACGATTATGCACGTCGGAAATGTTACTGCAGCGACATCATAAAAATAAATCATTTTTGCATCGTATTATTACTGGTGATGAAAACTGGATTTATTATGATAACCTTAAACTTAGAAAATGTTATACAAAATCCAGCGAGACCGCCCAATTAATCCGAAGCGAAATATTCACGTAGATTAAGTCTTGCTCTTCATATGGTAGGATTAAAATGGTGTCGTATACTACAAACTGCTTCTGATTAGTCAAATAATCAAGGGGCCATTGTATTGAATCCAACTTATTCGTTTAAAGTGAGCATTACAGAAAATAAACGGACAGGATATGAGACCAAGCATGAGTCTGTTATTTTTCATCACGATAACGCTCGGTTGCATGTTCCGGCTTCGGTCAAAAACTATTTAGAGCATAGTCAATCAGAAATTCTGCATCATCAGCCTTACACTTTTATGAATTCATATGATAATTTACAACCTATTATTTTCTTTAAATACATGATTAATAAAATACGATATAAAATGTAATTGTTTACAGTAATTATTAGTTTTGGTATTTCAAATTTACTCAAGCATAAATATGTATTGAAAAGGATAACTATACACGCCAACGAAAAGTTCATCTAATTTAACAAACATTGTATAAATTATTACCATCAATTTCCTGAATCATAATTTAGACAATTAAGACATAAATTTAGCTTTAAAGACATAATTACTGTGTTTATTGTCTAATGAGAAGCATAATAATTAATAACAGTTATGTTTAAACAAATTGTTTATATAAGTATATTTCTCAATAATTTAAATAATTTATTAATAATTTATTAATATTTTTATATTTGAACTCTTAATTGAACTTTTAACTTGACTTCGATTATATGGCATTCATTCCACTTCTGGAAGCATAAGATCTGACTATTTTTATCGTAAAATAACGCTTCAAAATAACCGTCAACATGTAACTTTTGTGATATCATTATAATAGGTAATAAATAAAAAGAAAATTTTTTCTTTATCGAATTATCAAGGGGGACAACAAATGAATTTAAATTGAGAATCATGGTTTTCATCTGATGAAGCCGGCCCATAGACTCTAAACCCTAATCCTTTTGGCCTCCAGACTTCGCTCCATCCGACTATCATCTCGTCTCCAATTATGAACAAGTCGAAAAATAGCTCTTCGCATTACTCGTCTCAAAAGAGAAAATGTTTTTTAGGACGGTATTTAAAAAAAATATATTTTCTGATCTAAATCTGAATACAAAAATTACGAGATTTCTATGGAAATTAAGTGTTTTCTTTATCGGAAAAACCGGACAATTTCAATTTACTTTCCTGGAATACGAAGATTGTATTCTGATTGTCACTAACAGGCGCCGTGTGCAGATGGTGCAATATATGTTACATATACGTATGTATATACATGATAAAATATTGATTGATCAATTCAGGTGTGGAGTTTTTCATCGCTATTAATTTTATCAACAAAGTTTTGTTATGAAACTGGCATTACTTGAGAAATTGATAGTAATGTAGTTATCGTAATTAAATTACTTCTATTGATTATTAATTTCTACAACATGAATAAAATCTATTAAAACTTAAAAAAGTAAATTTAAGGAAGTATAGGTTTTTCGTTTGAATACTTATATTAATAATTTTCATATTTGTTATAATGTCTGGTCTTCGAGTATTTTTCTGCACATAGATAATTTTTTAAAATAGTTTATTAAAGTAATATTTATAATAATATATATTGTGTACTTAATGTTAGAGTAAATTTTCATTACCTATATTTGTAGAAAATTCATGACAAATAATTAAAAAATTACTTTTAAAAAAGTGAATCTTAAATAACTATAGAATTTATATAAGTAACAATATTAATAAAATTATTTGTTAATAAAAATCAATAAACGATAGGTATAAATCATATTTTACTATAATAAAAATATTTAAATCCAAATTCTATATTAAACAGAAGCTTTTTCGATAAAAATATAAGAACATAATAAAAGTCCATTTTGTTTAATATATAATATTAGAATCAACAATAAATGTTAACGCAGATGTCAGCATTATCATTATATAAGCTTACGAAAATGTTTTATATTGCTAACAATTTCATATAAATTATTAAAAGATAGTAATTTAATAATTCAATTTACAAAATATATCATATATATCAAGGTAAAAAAATATACTGGATGCATATTATACTTTTTATTGTTCGAGAACTTCTACATTGTACATGAATTTTAATGCTTTATTTAGTAATAACTTCATAATGTTTTTTTATAAAACAATCCTTTTATAATTTATATAAAAAATTGTAATAGCAAAATGTAACTGTAGATTCAATAATAAAATACAATTAAGAAAGTTCGGTACAGTTATGACACATCTCAAAATAGTGCAAAATAAATAATAATACGTATAGCCTACAAGTAACTTTTGATATTCTATACAACACTCATGTATTTTCACTCTTGACTTAAATGGTCCAATTTTTATATATAATATAACAATTTTATATTAATGCGTATGCTAGTATACTTACTTGCGAATGTACATTCGCAAAGAGCAGTAAAAGAGGACGATCTACGTGCAAATTGAGTATTTAAAAATCTACACCACGAGAAGAACATTCTCGGGAGACTAGAAACAATGACACGGGACAGAGCTGCCACAATAACAGAATGGCAGCAAGTTTGGAAGAAGGATCCGTGAGGCCGATGGACGGTTCACCTGATTAACCAGATAAAGCCATCGTTCGAAAGGGTGTGAGAAGGTTAATTACCACCTCACTCAGTTCTTATTTGGGCATGGTAGCCGATCCTATCCTCACAAGATGGGCAAAGTACCGGATATAGTCCCACGCCCATTGTAACGCCCCTGAAGACGACGCGCTTCATATCTTTTTTCAATTGGAAATGTTTCATCGCAAAAGAAAGCAATCTTCGGCTTGACATAGGCCCATTTGACTCTGATAATATAATTCAGCTGATACTGAAGAGTCCGAAAAAGTCGTGCAGGGTGTCTATCTATTGTAGCACAATTATGAACCATAAAGGTCGATTTCAAGAAGGCGTGTAAACCTGTATAGATTAAACAGATGCGCAGCATGAAAGTAATATTCTTAAGGACGACTTCTGGGCCTGCATCCACGCCATTGTGCGAGAAGTGCTTTAGTAGGTTCGAATCCTGCATATCCTGGAATTAAGAGCTAAGACTCTAGCGGTAGTTCTAGTTATGAAAACTCCAGTCCATTAAACTTTTCAGTTGTCGAACCAACCCCCCTCTCGAAAAAATTATTATTCTTATTTTTTTTTTTTTTTTGCGAAGCCTGTGAATGCTGTTTATGCATCTCCGATGGTCGTTCAACAAGAATGGTCCTGAAAAACGGCCACCGGAGTATGTGCGACTCGACAGCAAAAACTAAACACATATCTAAACGTCCTTTCCTAAATCCGTGTTGTTGTTCGGATAGGTCTCCGGCGTTATTAATTGCCTGTGTCAGTTTTAGTCTCAGCAGTAGCTCCAACAGCTTCCCTACCGTATTTAGTAGACAGAGAGGCCTGTATGAAGAAGGCAAATCGGGGTTCCCCTTAGACTTACGGATGAGAACCAATCGAGCCTCCTTCCAGAGCCTGCTAAAAACTCCCTCCACCAGACACCCGTTGTACAAACCCAAAAGGATGTCCGGGCGACGCGAAGCGACCACCTGTAACACCTCACTAGGTATGTCATCGGAACCCGGGGTCTTGTTAGGCTTCAACGCATTCGAAGCTCTGGAGCTCTTCCTGCGTGAAGAGAAGGATCTCTATATCTGTCATTTCATTTGTCGCGCCCGTTCTGTTTGGATGGGTTGGGAAAAGCCTCTTAACTATTCGCTCCATCACTTTCGCGTCTCGTAGTTCCGGCGGACCTCGACCTCCCAGGGCGCATGTTACAATTTTATAACCGTTGCCCCAGGGATCCGAGTCCACCTCGTCCACCTCGTGATCTCGGCGGTCCACCAGTATGTTTCTCGTCTGTTTTGTACTTTCCGTTTCCTGCGCATGGTGGCATCGCATAGGCGCTGGAGAAAGCCAGTCGTTGCCGCCGCTAACGCCTCCACCCTGTCCCGGTTCGTCAACTCGTGAGGCACCTCTCGTAAGGGAGGTTCTGCATTTTGCAGATATCTTTTGAGTTCGTTATGTCTAGGCGTTTGGGGTTCCACCCCATAGATCTTGTGCCCCGTCTCCTCGTCTGTCTCGTCGCGTCTGTCAGTTTGAAGGCAGTGTACTGGTGATCACTGGCCGTATAGTCCTGGATCACCAGCCACGCCCTTATCCTAGACCGAATTCTGCCCGAGGTCAGAGTCACGTCTGGTATAGAGTTACCATACCCCGGACTTCTGTACGTCGGTATCGTTGCTTCGTTAACTACTGCCAGGTCCAGCCTTGTGACCACCTCCAGCAGCAGTCTTCCCCGTCTGTTGGTCAAGGGCATTCCCCACTCGATCACCCGCGCGTTAAAATCGTCCGACACGATCACGTTGCCAGGGATTTCCGGCACCGCGTCCTCGATTTTTCCAAGTTTAGCCGCGCACTCGGAGGCACTGCCGCTTGGGCTCAGGTAAACACTGACACAGGTTATATCAGCGACCGTCACCCAGACACAGTCCTCCTCAGTCCCGCTGCGTACGATATTCCACGCGCCCTTTCTACGTAGCCAAACTGAGGACTTGCCCGAGCTGCTTGCGAGCCAAGTCGGTAATCGTCTGTCTTTGTATTGCTCACAGATAGTAATCATCACAGATAGTAATCGTCTGTCTTTGTATTGCTGACATTTTTAAGACCAAAGAAGAAGATGTAAAGAAAGTGAAGAAGTAGGAGAAGGACCAGAAGAGTACGAGGGTGAATAGCCTGGATGTCCCCCGTACGGTCAGTAAGATCAAAGCTGACAGCGCTGCTGGTGCAGCAAGTCATGGGTCATGGCAGCATTGTGGATGATCACGATAAAGCCCTCATTGACTCCATACAAAATTTGTTTAGAATGATGATGGAATTGATGAAAAGGCAAAAAAACGTGAATAACATAATAAAGGAGGGGCTTCCGGCTTTATAAAGCCAATTCGAGGAGCTCGTAAGCAGAAGGCACCTCAGAGCATGGCGCCTACATACCCCCATAGTTGCCGAGACAATAGAAGGCCAGAAGAGGCACCCTTCTACCTCTCCAACGGAATTACCTGGGGGCGGGGGGCGAAAGAAGAAGAAAAAAAGAGACGAAGGTCCGACAATAGAAGAAGACGCGGCAGCCAAATCAAATCGTGGGGACGAGCCACAGCCTGAGCAAGGCTGGAAGAATGTCCTCACCAGGTAAGAAAAGAGAGCAGCCAAAAAAAAAGAAGCAGAAAAGAAGAAGTTAAATGCAAAGGGGGCCACCAAATCTGGAGAGGGTCCCACCAAACTGAAAGGTAAAATAAGGAAAAGGGCAAGGCCTGAGGTGCTGCTCCTAAAGTCCGCGGAAGGGCAGATCTACGTGGAGATTCTTGGAGCGATCCGCCATAAAATCGACCCCTCGCAGCATGGACTCACTATCAAGGGACATCCGTCGAACATTAAACGGCGATGTCCTTATCGAGTTTAACAAGGCTTCGGCGAAGGGCAGGGAGTTGTGAGTCCACACGTCGACAAAATGATGTGAAAAGAGACTCGGCTATTTATAACTGATCTCATTACTTTATTAAGCTACATTTCCATTGAAATAATTTATTTTTTTTTTTTAGAGTTTTAGATAATTTGTGTAAACTATACAAGCTATTATTTAAAGGAATGCATATAAAATACAGTTAGCCATTTGTTTTAATGATCCATTCTTTTAAGACCTTATTGTATGTATTTTTATCTTAATAAATTACTGAATTTAGACAAATATTTTATATAAAGTTTTTTAAAATACATATAAGATTTATAAGTAGTGAATTTTTTAATATGCTAAGAACACATATTATTATGCTTCCCTTTATCACAATTAGTAGGACATTTGGCTATATCAGTGAACTAATTTATAATTTAATTATAGAATAATTTTTGTGTTAATTTTTGGAATATTTGGAAAATATATTATAAAAAATTTTTATTAAATAATATTATATAAACTTTTTATAATATGTAAAACATACCGAAAGTGGGACGATGTATATAATTGTTTAATGGAAGAAGGAAAGTCCATCAAAATACATCGAACGCTCGTGCATAACCTCATATTATAAAACTAAAGCGTCTTACTATACTATACACATGTTAGTGTTGACTTTTACTACACTTTGGACAGTCTTAGTGCTGAAATTTTTGCCGTGTATTGACTATTACTATAGATATAGAAAAACGTGTTTCTTACTATAGAAAATAGTCACACACGGAGTTTTATATTAAAAACTGCTTTTTAGCCAAAAATACCGGCGGGAAACGATTCCTTAGGTCAAAAATAGTAGATACGCTTTGGAAAATTATCGATAAATAAGTGATAAATCATTTTTTTTATTGATTGAAAATTCGAAATCTCAATTTAGAATGAAATAGTGTAACGGCCGCGCCATGCCGGCGGTACCGCGCTACCTCGCCATTCATCATGTGGCGCTACCGCGCCACATGATGAAATAAAAATACATGAATGTAGATTGCAAACTCAAACTTGAACAGTTAAGAGAAAATCTATTGTTACTTTTATTTTTGTAAAACTGGCCAACATACGGCAGCGAAATTATACCAGCGCCGCTTTTGCGTTCGCACTAATTACTTTGCGACGAGTCGTAAAAATCCGAGAGTATCCGCAAAAACGAAACCTCAAGCCAGTTGTGCGCGCTTTTATTGACTTACATAACCGCACGAGACAGGCGTTTGCACAAGACTCGCGTATAGCTGTGAAAATTATGCCGTTTCGAGCGCTTAAAGCGATCTTGGGGCCGATGAGCGATATTATGCCTTTAAAAGTACGTCAAAGACGATGCATTTAATCTTTCAAAGAGTGCCACGGCGAGGGTTGCGCGCTCTATGCAGCGGGCCAACCAACAGAGGAAGACACTATATATAATGTCCTCCCGCGTTGAAACGGCGGAGACAAAGGGAACCCTCTCCTCCTTAGCAATTTTCGCGGTTACCCGTCTCTCTTCCACCCTCTCTTCAAAGTACGAGCGTGCATGTACACAGCTGTAATAATAAAGGCCTCCGCGTCCGCGTGCCGACGCTTTAAGACCGCAATTTTTGTATTTCGCAAGTGGATCCAGCCACCTTGCACACGCAATGCAACGCGCGCGCACTCGTGCTTGCGTCTTATAGCAGTACGTGTGTAATTTTTCACGCATTGCGCTATCTTCGTTCAGTTAATTAGACTGTTTTGCAAGCGTGAGAAAATCCAAAGTGGCGGCCGGGTCGAAAAGTCGCCAGGCAGGGAAGGTGAGCGCTTGTACGGCTGCTTCGTTTACTTCGTATGTACTGCGAGCGTTAGCGTCAGCAATCTATTGCGAATTGTCTTCCTTAATCGTCATTATTACGATCGTTGTTTGACACTTTTTATTTTTGTTTTCAGCTGGTTTTTCTATCCTTTTAAAATATTATAGAGGCGCGCAACTTTATTATTTGCGAGAAAGCGATTGTTTTTGGCCTTATTACATCTTAACCATGATTGCATATATTGCAATATTGAGACAATAATAAAACTAGTAGGTAGTAACAAATTGAGAAAAAATACTAATAATCTCCTCGAATACGCAATTACGGTACGATTTGTACGCTGGTGGCACTAGAACTAATTTTACTTTCGGAGAGACACATAATGTACCATAGTCAGTTGTGTTTTGACTTCTGAGTGTGACTTGCGC
Source organism: Sycobia sp. Sy_11 (assembly GCA_018907035.1). Lineage (NCBI taxonomy): Eukaryota > Metazoa > Arthropoda > Insecta > Hymenoptera > Epichrysomallidae > Sycobia > Sycobia sp. Sy_11. The sequence goes on along the minus strand of JACCIC010000062.1, from coordinate 1,205,298 downwards.
CGTTCATTTTTGGATAAAACGAATATATTTTCCCAAAAATAAAATGAAAACGCGTTATTTTCACATAAACTTTTCAAATTCTCTATCAAAAAAGTATATAATACTAAACATCCATTCTCCGGATTTCTCTGACAGATCCACGGATGCTATTATTATACAAAGTCATAAAACTCGATTTCACGATGTCAAAACGAAAATAATTGATTATCATCAAAGCTGCATAAATCGAATAGAAAGTCACTAACGAATTTATGTATGAGTTGACATGGGACAATACAAACAGATGATTTTTGACCTTCGACCTAACATTTTTATCCAATTAACAATAATTTACTACTGATTCTTTTTGTTCACAAAGATTTATTAAAATTTACTACAATAATAAAAATTTACTTTGAAAAGAATATTCTTGGCCAATACTTTGATGCATAATAATATTATTTAAAATATTTTTCATTTTTATTTGAGTATTTTTATAGTAGAGTATGTAAATTCATGGATTATAAATTCATTTTGTTTAAAAATTAAAATAAAGGCTTTTTCGTCAAAAAAGACGCCTCAAAAAATTTTTTCGTTAGGTTTTCATTTGTTATGTTCATTTAAAGTTTTCACAGAGAAAATGTAATTAACGACAAAAACCCAAAGTAAGAAAATAATTTTTTTTCGTTATTTGGTATTTCTATGTTCTTAATTGAATATTTTAATAGTACAAAATTCATAAAGAAAAATGATCAACATGATTGCAATCTTTGTATACGCTTATAAATCGATTGCTTCATTAAATCTATAGTATTATTAAATCAATATTAATTTATGATACAATAAAAACTGCTTCACTGTTATTTTTAGAATATATTTTTAAAAATTCAGAATTAAGAAACTTTTCAGCATTAAAAAATTTTTACATATTTTTCTTTGTTTTTTTCACCAAAAAAATGTCAGAATTTGAAAAGAATTGTGTAAAAAATACAGAAATGTAAAAAAACATCAAAAAACGAGAGAAGTGACCCGTTCAAATCACTCCACTGTCAAAAATCATTGAGACACTATTGTGTATGATACTGTGCACCAAAAGAGTGTCCTCTCCCTAAAAGACAAAAGAGCTCTGCATTGGTACAAGGTCTCTATATACTCTTTGATCCTCACACGTATCCAGTTCGAGGAACGGCGCCAAATATATATACATGTACATCCATATACATACATATATATAGCTCGCGTGCGTAGTTTCCAGACACGCCACGCGGCATCAGCCGCAAATAAACGAGGGGAGCAGAAGCTGGCATAGCGCAAAAACGGATAAAATTATACTTATATATAATACCCGTACGGCCTCATGGATGGAAGCGCTTCTTCGGCGATGGTACGATTGTGCTCTATATTATAGATTGGACACGCGCCATACGTAACGTCGACGGTCTGCTGCTAGACACGCACAGCGCTCTATCGGTATGCACTGATGATGCGCGAGACTCCGAAAGCGACGTCGGGGTTGGAAGAAACCGTGATCCTCGGATTCCGCGTCATCTGACATACCAATGCAGTGCCATGCGCACATGTTTGTGTAAAGCGGGAAATAGATCGAGAATTGGGTTTGTCTAATTATCTCGGAGATTTTCCTTTTTTTGCAAAGCACGCGCTGAAGCGTGTTAACACAGTCAGTTCGTTTTTTTAACTTTTAACATTAATTTGAGATTTTTAAAAATTTTCGATTCTATTTTTCTTCAGAATATTTATCTATAAAAATATCTAAATATCCGGCGTTCAACGTTGCCTCAATCAATCTCTACTATTTATTATAGCTATTTCTTGGTTAATGTAGTTTTTTTAACATTTCTGTTCTATGATTATTTCCAAACGTTAACTAAAAAATAAATACATAAAACTTTACCGATTTAACCTCAATCTACATCCGAGAGCGTGAAAAACGAATAAACGTGTTTTATGTTTATATCGATAAGGTCGGATTTTTTCAAATGGTGTACGGGTATTGATTCTCAATTTCTAAGAGGGTGAAATAGAGATGAACGTGCTTTTAGACGCTTTCTATTGATTTTATTGAATTACTTTTTCACTTCTTATCATGCAATCATGGAAGGTACTTAATAATTAATAAATAATTATACCAAGTGATGGATTTGATTTTTTAAAGAATAGACTCTATTTATGTAATGTAAGATTACAAAAGTTTTAAACAAACATAGAATGCTTTAAAAATATTTATGCAAAAATATACTTTAAGAGTTGCTAGTAGTGTTGTAAAAATGTGTCGATTATACATTTTATCAAAAATATACAACATTATGTGACTGATTCATTTATATGCAATCATTTATCATCATATTTTATCAGTTGTTTCATTTCTATATTCATATACTCGAATGATTCGCATCTGTATACAAGAAAAATTTTTTCTTTAATATTAATTAAGAATTAATAATACGAATTTTCTTTAAACAATAGCATAGCTCTTATAATTTTTTTCTGTTTGATGTTTTCTAAAATCAGTTGATTTAGCAAGTTAGCCTGGCATATCGTTACTTAGCTTTTAGCGTATAAGATAATTCTATGAATATAAATGTATACATTCGTACCTGTATTTGACAATATATCACTACACAATTTTAATGACTCTAACGACCAACAACGTTCCAGAATTTTTCGTATTTAGATCAATGTTAATAGATTTTTTAGTTCTTTAGTCAATTTTAATTTTTATCGATATTCACGAAAGGAACGTGTATCGTTGAAAATATATAAACTATAGATTTAAAAATGTGTTCGCATATGCTTTTTGTAAATATTTTACTCTCTGAATTTTGCTGAAACTGCAGGGTAAGCTGTTGGGCACGTGCAAATTTCGAAAGTAAATACAAGTATTTCATCATTAGTTTTAGTGAACATTAAAAATGACCTACTCACAAAATTGATCAAATCATTTAATTATGCACATTTGGTAGAGCAATATAATTGTTCTGCAACGTAACCAAGGCCATACGTTCACTCGAACTCTCATTACAAGCAGACTTTTGTTATGAGACATTCTGTATATATATAGGCGACGATAATTTTCGTCCAGATAATCTTGCCCTAAATTTTAGCTATAAGAAAAAATTTTCAGCCAATATAAATTTCAATAATAATAATAATTGCAATTCCCCGCCAAAGAGCACAGAATCCATAATCTTTGCCCTGTATCGCGCGGCTCTGCAACGAGATTGCGCACGGTCCCGATAAACCGATGAAACTGGGCCGCACGAATATATATATATATATATATATCGACTCCTTCAACGCTTGCTCTACAACTTAGTACGACACGACGATTGTATAAATTAGCTCGTTTTAATTAGGCAATAGCGTTAGCGAATGCTCGCGCGAAAATCCACGAACGCCTTCGTAAAATAACGATTGATTGGTGGGCGTGCAAGCGCTCACGTGCAGTGGTCGCGGTTAGGCACGCATATTTAACCGATCTGCAGGGTAACCTGTGTGCTCGCACACGCAATCCCCCCCCCCCCTTCTCTCGCATTTTAACACACGCACGCGCGTTTATAATATATATGTGTCACATACACACAGAGTTACGTCACAACCGCGGCGTGTATATATATATATATATATATATATATATATATATATATATATATACATATATATAGACAAACTGGAGTAGGAGAGACCGTGAAACCCGCGGCGCTCACACGAGAGGTGCACATTGCAGTGGTGTGCATTAGAGGTGTTCTCTACACAGTGCAGTGCAGTTCGGTCAAAGAACGAGCAAGCGAACAAACTTTTACGGCATGCGCTGCGGTTTTATTATTGTTCTTACCGCGCACGGTTATCTACTGCTTTTGTCTGCAGCCTCGGCATCAACTGTAGATTTACTTCGTTATTTTTCGATACATATAGGGAAGAATGGAATCTTGTCCGCTGCTCGTTTTAGCTTATATTGACGAACGCTTACCGTACGCAGGAACTCGTAGACTTATTTTGTAAAACTTTTACAGAAAAAATCTCAATGCGAAATGATTCCGAAACTGTTTAAGGCTATTCCGGTGAAAACTGTTAAAAGAACCAGCAATAAACACTCCTGGATAACATAGATATTCTATACTGCGGCAAACATCTTTAAATAAGATTCTAAATAATATTCTATCAATATCGTCGCGTTCGCGTATGTTTTTATAACTCATGTAAAGGTTAATATTTATTAATTTATATAGTATTTAATATGAATTATGTTTAGAGCCCACATTCCTTAAAGTATTATACAGATTTGAAAAGCTTCAAATCTGTATTTTCTACTTTAAAATTTTCTTTCTCAAATTTATACTTAAAAATAATGTTCAAACTGTACTTTAATTTAATATATCTAAATATACGATTTTTAACCGCATCACTTGATTGATAATACCACGAGTAAAATATGGAAAATAATTATGAAAATAAATTACCAAATGATTGAAGAATTAAATTAAATGGAATAATTAAAAATTTGTAATATTTTAAAGAAACAATTAAATTTTATAAGCACATATGTAGCTTTAATATTATTTTATTTTATAGATATTTATTATTATGCGATATTTATTATATAATATTCGGGAAGGATAAATTTCAGAAGATTAACGTGAAGCTTTGCAAAATCTTTTCTAATGAGCAAGTTGCTATTTATTCATGTACCGTTATAAATACTTCAATATATATTATAGCCTACCTAAGATACATTATTATTCTAAGTTTTTTTTCATCCCTATCTTGTTTATGCATAAAACCTATCACTATTCGTTAAAATAATCTTTCTTAAAACAGATAAATAATCCTTACAATACAATTATTAATACTAAATTTTTCTTAATCAGTAAAAAATGCGGTCAACGCATTTTTCACACTAACTAAACTAACCATTTTTATTATTAGGCTAAGGTGTTAAAATACTATCTAAGTCTATGCTCTCATATATATATATATATTTTCTACAGTAATTAATGTTTACGTACGCACGAGTTTTTTTTTCATTTAGAAGCGCAAATTATTATAATAAAAAATCTCGAAATTTCCGGAGATTAGGCCCATCTTGTTACGTTTATAAAATATCTTCGACAAACATGAAATAAATAATTTATTATATAATTGTCTTTCTAGCGATTATGTTCAGCTGATCCTCTCTTTTTATAACAGCATTGGGTGGGGTCGACCATGTTTGGAAAGATCGGTTCAATGAACGATCTAAAAAAAAAAGAAAATGAACAAAATATTTAATTAAGACGCTTATTGTACCAGTAGCGTTAACTTCTATAATATCACCAACTCTACGTAACTGAAATTAACAAACTGAAAAATAAAAAAAGAATCGTCATAAATTTACCTAACATGGGCATCTTCCGTTTCCTCTTTTATTTCTCGGAGTACAAATATATGAATCGTCGCTACTACTATCCATGCAATCAGTGCAGCTGCATGACGACGAATCCTCTGTATACAAGCATGTTGTAAAATTAGTTTCAAAATATATATTTAATGTTTATATTTCATAGTTATGTATATTTGATTATTTTTAACTTTTATTATTTTTAACATAATTTGCTTATAAAATAAAATGAATTTATTTATTTCTATTTCATATGATTCTGGGTAAAAAAGCTTAATTTTAAAATACAGTCGAAATCAATATAATATTCCAAAGTAAAACATCGGTTTAAACGTTAATAATGCTCTAATTTAAAATATTGAATCTAGCTTACGCCTACGGCGAGCTGCTGCCTTCTTTTTGATCTTGGACTTGCCCGTACTCTTACTTATTTTAGCCTTGGCTTTATTAGTCGAGCGCTTTTTTTTTGGTTTGCAACTATAACACTCGTCACAATCAGAGTCTGAGCAGGAAGAATAGTCGCAGCAGTCACCCCGCGGGCAGACTATCTTAGATGTTGACTTCTTGCGCGGCATTGTTCTAAGAGAAATCATGACATTATTACTTTTCTCAGAAATAATGATATAGACAATTAATTTGATATTATTATTACAATTATAATAATGTACATATTATATAGACAGTTGTAAAAAAAAGTAAATTTTTTTAATAATTTTAAAGTAGATGAATGAAAGTAGAGTACGAAAATTTCAAAACTTAAAGTCCATCCTGAGTTATCTTCAAAACTACTTTGTAAATGATGAATAGAAAAATTCTCTGAAACAAAGTGTGATATATTGAAATATTCAAGTTGATTTTAGAAAATAACATATTCGAATTTTATTGAAGGCTTGCAGTTGAATAAATTATTTGTGAACTTTCATACATATATAAAAAATATTCAATATAAGCAATAATAATGAATTGTCAAAAAATTTATACGTATAGAATGCTGCTTAAATCATTAAAATTTAACGAATGAAAACTATTTTGAAAGTCGTAGTAATTATTAAAAATTAGAAAAAAATTTAAACGTCGACATTTTTTCGTCTAAGTAAAGGACACTTAAAAACTTTCCCCCCCCCCCCCACCAAGAAATTAACCGAGAGCACTATGTGAATTCCACGAAACGTTCGATATAGTCGTTTTGAAATGCACTCTTCATCCAGGGTAAGGAATAAAATTCATGTAATAATAAATTCTAAAATACCTTTCGAATAATATTTGTTTCTCCCGTTCTGAAGAATATTCACCAACAATCCGGATTTAGTGTGTTGTATTTATGGTTTAGCTGTAGGTTAATCGAGCGAATAGTCTTCTTGAAGTGTGGGCGTCTTTATTCTAAGTTCTGTTTTTTTACCCTCGACAGTAGCTCAGCTTCTCCAGCGCCGTTCGGCGGACAGCCACCTTCAATGATATTCAGATCAGTGAATTAAATAAATAGCGTGCGGGTACGAGCGCGCGATGTCGTTCGCGTCGTTGCCCAACGTGACTGCCGCCAACGATGTTGTAACGAGCAATGCGGTCGCAGGAAGCAGGGAGTATTGGCACAGGCCCGCGAATTATTGTTATTATTGTTATTATATATATATATATATATATATATATATATATATATATATATATACAATTGTTCGATTGGACAGGGTGCTTGATAATTTGGATGACTTTCATCAGGAAACCAGAATAACCTCTGCTGGATTGTTGATATTGACGATTCGGGGAGATCGGAAACAAGCTACTTTAGATCTTTGATTATTGACGAAAATAGCCAGCGAGGATATGTAAATAATGAATATAATTATTAAATTATTCATAATAAAGTCCTCTCTAGGTTGTTTTGTATACAAATCATGATGTTATTGTGTAAATAGTTTATTACAGCAAGGAGGAGATTATGATTAAAATATATCCTTTTTACATACAATACATCAGCTATCAATCTATACTTTTTCCATATGCTTGTATTTTATAATATCAAGAGAATTCGAGAATCGATATTTAATAAATTATTATCTTGATTACGGAAAAGTATTGCCATTATAATATTGTCTTGCAATTAGTATTTCTGATATATATTTGACAATTATAATATAGTCTTTGTCTTGATAGTGTAAGATAGGAAAAGTCAAAAGACATATTAGTTTTCCGTATTGCTGAACTACGATTACATTCTAAGGGCAAAGACGTGGGCAAGGATCTCCGCAAGGACGCAGCAGATTTTGAACAGAAGAAAACTTTTATTCAGAAATATTTTATTTTAAAATTTAAATCAAATAAAATAGAGAACAATAAAATTTTTTAAAACATTTTTAGAACGAGAAAATTGTCTCGTTGATCCTATACGAAACTATATCAAGTTTTTATGTAAAATTCCCCCTATTAATATAATATTTATGTAAGGAGTACTCGTAAATTACAAAATTCTTCCAAAATATCAGCTCCCCGAGCTTTTACGCAACTCGAGCGGCGCGTTCCCAATATATATCTACGAAACGAAGGTCAGAAGTAAAAAGTGAAAAGTGCATAATAGCTGCACATGCCATATAATTACGACGTTTCGGCCTAGTTCTTTACAAATACACGCGCGCGCGCGTGTTCTGTATACATTTTTCGAACTATAAAGAGAAAATTGACAAAACTAGGCTTTGTAGCTTGTTTACATATAGTATTTCCAAATTTTGCGGGCAACGCTTATATATTTCCAGCGACACTTCGCACAATAGTTTATAATATTTTACATATATGTATACATTATAAACGCTCGACGTAACGTACACGTTTATCCTGTCCTCAATAATATATATTCCGCAATAATTCTCACATCGGGCGCAGCTGCACAGCGTTCCGCACAGGGTTGTTACTCATACGAATATATATTTTTTCCTTTTTTTTCAATAAAGCTACGGCCACATGCGTCAGGCCTGTTTTGTAATAATCTCGAGAGTCGCGCTCGCGTACAGACCTAATTTTTACCGTGATATATTGTAAAGCCCCGTGTTTTATATATACTCGAACGAATATTCGAATATTTATATGAATAAACGCGATTTGTTTGTTTATCTACCGAGGCAGTGTCCGTATGTAATTATTACTGCTACTTTGGGATTAATTTCTTCGCGTTATTACAATCGTCCAACAATTGTACCAATAGCAAAGACCTCGATAAAGCTATAACATATCGACATTGCACACATATATAGGGTGCCCTCAAACTGATTGTTTATTAACGGATAGATAATAAGAAGGGAAGTCATATACTAAAACGGTTGTATCCATTTTGGCAATTTGCTATTAGTTTTTGCGTTACTCGCCAATGTTCATCAGACAATGAACGAATGCTAATTCGGCTTTCAATCGCGAGGGACATGGCAATTGAGAAAACGGGCGAAGATTTTGCCTGCCATTTAAAGAACAACGGGAGGAGCTTGCCAACTGCGGTAAGAAACGGTTCAATTCTTTATTTGAAGATAACTTTCCTTTTTTTATGCTTTTTATTATCAATTTAAGATAATGATATCTATATTTATAAATCCACTCGGCTCCTTCCATTATTCTTCAGGTTACACTGAAAGTGTCCGGCAGTCTTCTCAAATTCTATGCTCCTCCATTCAGAGGCGGATTATTACCAATATTTATTACCAATCCGCTAGTGCGAACAATTATTGAAAAAGAGAGAGATAAGGGATAGAAATATGGAAGAGTGCTTACTAAATGTTCGTTCCGGTTCGTTCGGTTTAGATTTAATTTCTCAATTTCTAAATTTGGTCTGTATATAGTAAATATGTATAGATTTATGTAAAACTGAAACTATATTTCTCTGTACCGAAGGTGCTTTTCTTTTACCGTAAACTTAACATATTGGATGGGGTAGCAGATATAATATACAATTAATAACGTTCCAAGGGAATCACATACCAATATACTCAACTGCATATTACATGGTACAAATTTATGAATGGAAGTTTATCTCTTTTTCAGAGGATTTAGCAATGTTTTATATAATATACCAACACGTTGAATTTACTCGGATAAATGCTCCATATTTTCCATTTGAATTGATCATTTTTATTATTTATTACAGAATATATCGGAATATATATATATATATATATATATATATATATATATATCGAACCACATGAACTTCAGGAAGTAATGGTGTTAATGAAAAGAGACATATATTATTATGTGTTTAAGTCCTTCATATAAACTTAATTTTAATTAATAATAAATACAAATAATATACTGAAAGGTAAGTTTCCATTTACCGAAGTGAATATAAGTTTCAAAACAACGTACCTAAACATTAGAAATATTATCATTTTATAGTTCTCTCTCTCTCTCTCTCTCTCTCTCCCTCTCTCACTCTCTCACTCTCTCTCGCTCTCTCTCTCTCTCTCTCTCTCTCTCTCTCTCCCTCTCTCACACTCTCTCCCTCTCTCACACTCTCTCTTTCTCTCTCTCTCCCTCTTTCTCTGTATTTTAGAGAGGGAAAGAGAGAAATACACAGGTACACACGTATGCACAGTAATTACTTATAGTTGCTACATAGTGAAATTTATTTGGCATTTATATAGAACTTTACAGACCAAGCAAGAAATCAACATACATACCCACATGCGCGCTTACGTACATCTATGAGAGGATAACGGTGACCGGCAAGTAATTGTTTTTCAGCATAATTGTTTCATGAGCGAGAAGTCAGTCGCAGGTATGCCGATACCTACAGAAGAATATGCAAATGCAATAAGAAGTCAAACTGTGTATACTCAACGAATTTCAGCTTTCATCGGCTTTCAAAGCTTATTAATTCGCCGTTTACTAAGTATTAATCGATATATTTTGTTTTTGAAAGATACGAAGATTTGTTAAAGAATATTACGATTAAGATTAATTAATATATGTATACGGTTTGCATAAGTCGCTACTGTGTTCGTAAGTACAGTGAGGATTCCAGAAATTACTAAATTTTTTAAACACTTGCATTGTTCAGATCATTAGTTATTCATTATTAAGATGTATAATAGAAAGTTATTTATATGTAAGATATATAAAAATTCCGGTTTTTGATGCTACCAAGAAATCGTTAGACATTGTTTCCTATAAAATCCCTTAAGGAACGGAATCCAGTATTCATATAAGTAAATAAACCGATTCTATTACTTTGAAATCGACTTTTACTATAAATACAAATCATACATTTTTTAATAAAATTTCAAACTTAAAGCATGCAGTGATAGGACCAATTTTAAGTATCATGAAAAAAAGTGAAATTTTTACCGGAACTCAAAAAATAACAAAAAACAACTATACATAAGGGAATACTCAAGTCAACAATTATTACCGATCAAGCAAAAAATACTCTATTTTACATATAATATTATATGTATACAAATGTAGTACCCATACTTGTTTTCGGCGCGCGACCGCGCTCCTTGATTATATATTCTTTAGAATTTAGGTTAATAGTCTCCTTATTTACGACTTTCTGTATATTTTTTTCTTTTTCAGAAAATTCATCAACCGGTAGATTAATAATAATATCGTTTTACAAATGTAATCAAAAATTATATCGAAAATTTTCACGATAATTTTGTACACGGTTGGATACGTTTGCTCGTAAATTTTCCAGAAAAGTAGGTTAGAATTAGATAGCCATAAATATAAGAAATATATATATAAATATAAATATAAGAAATATATATATAAATATAAATATAAGAATATCCATATGAATATTAATAAATATAAGAAATGATTAACTAAAATTCTAATGAATATAATTTCTGTAATATATTAATTATTTGAAACTATTAATTATAATTAAATTAATTATTTGAAATATATTAATTATATTATTATTTAAAATATATGTTGATTAATAAAGACTCATTATCCCTTTTCCTTCTTATCGAATTAAAAGCAAATTATAACATAGGCAACACACGCGTTTCTTTTATTGATGCAATAATTACACTATAAAAGGTTCGAGTATAACATTAAGCTGACAAAATGTTACGTAAAAGACATTCATAACATCCTTTTGATTTGCTAAATATTTTATGAGTTTACTATTGACAATGAATTTTTCAATTATTACAAATACTGACAGTCGCACGCGCATGAGTATTACATCTCGATTACATCGCATTACAAGTACGTAGATTACATTAGCGTGCAGGATTGCTAAATAATCGCTGCTGAATAAAACAGCGGCTTTTGTAGTAATATTACGCGATAAGCTGTAGCAGCTGCAACTGTATACAGAACTCTACATATTATACAATCTAACGAAAATTTACGAACTATTCTCGGCTGGCTTCGTTATCTTCATTGTTATTATTCCATGTGACCTGCGCGAGAAAGCGACGAGGAAAAGAGGGGGAATGCCCGCGCGGAAAGGAATTAATGCGGACGCGGGCATGCTCGGTAGAGAGATTGCTCATTTTTCCATGGAAATCGACCGGGATCTGATCGTGCGTCAATTGCGAAATCCCGCTTGCCCGCGTGCTATGGAAGTATTCGAGTAACAGAGCTAGAACTCGCGGGCGGGAGGGGGGGTTAAAATTATACAATGGTTCAAGCGAGGGACGGAAAATGCTGACCTACGTCTATATCGTCGACGGCTGTTTGCGCGTCATCAAGAGCTATTCGACGGCGCTTCGCGCACGACCCTGAATATTTTTCTTTTCTCAAAAAGAATATGGAACACGCGGCGCCCTCCTCTGTACTACAAACTGCACAAACTCCTCTCCCCTACTTGCAGTTTGGATTTGTAGTTTCGGTGGCACAGGTCAGTCATACTTCGAAGGTCATCTCTCCCCGATATTTATACGTATAAAGTTACAATAGATGACTGTTTAGTCGCTCCTGATAGGCAGTGGTCAGCGGTCTTGATGCACACCTATTCGCTGTCCACACAGGTCAAGTAATTAAAGAGCCATATATTTATGAAGTTGAATAAAGTTTTCCATAAATTTTAAAAAATAAATTTCATTTTTTTAGGTCGTATTATATATTATTTCTATAAGTGACGTACTATGGAATCAATCTTTTTAAATCCTAAATTCTAACAATAAATATTCTTAACTTACTAATTCATTAACATTTTTTTCACTTTAAAAAGTTAGCAGTGTGGATGTATGTTGCCATGACTACTTTAAAATTTAAATAAGATATCAATTAAAACTAGACATTAAAATTAAGTTACATTCATTTTGCTTATCGATAAATATTTTTTAGAAATATTACATCAAGATCCTGCTCTATAGCTTGTAAAATTAAATCAAAACAAGATAAACGTAAAATGCATGTTTTTTTATGTTTTTTAACTTAGCTCTGTTTATGCTTCCAAATACAGGTGCTAATGAGCGATGGAATAAAAAGTATTTTACTTAGGGATCCGAATAATTTCCAAATAAAAACTCAAATTTTGAAAGGACAAAAAAAGTTTTTAAAAATTAAAATATATAGTTTTTAATTCATTGTTTTCTACGCCATTTGCAGAATGACGAATAATGTGAAAGAATTTGTCTAATGTTCTACCCGACTGTGGGTGCAGTTTCTTTTTTCCATGTAGAATATTTTCAGTCGACGAAGGCAATACTTTTGTATAGAAAAATGATTTGTCAAAATGAAATAAAATTAAAGAAATGATTTGCTCTCATATAAAATGCAAAGAGCACAATCATTACATGATGTTGTATCTAGATTCTAAGTTAATGAGTTCTCTCATCAACACAGTAGAAATTGATATGTACGATTGAAACTTAATGGACTACTATCATGAAGCGCAGTTTTGCAGTAATCCATTTCTTAATAGAAGAAGGATTACAATTTCCTGGTACGAACGAATTATTCAGTTCTTCTAACAATAGTAATGAATATAGTAACTATTTTGGAATATCAGAACTGATTTCTAATTTTGCTCCCATATTAAAATAACATATCACGACTCGTGCACAAAAGAGTCGAGGTTAAGGTTTCTTACTTGTCAAAAACAATTTACGAAGAATACATAAATTTTATGACTAAACAAGGAACATACAAAAAGGAAAATGAAACAATCAAAGTATCGGGATCTTGTTGTCGATGAAACTCTTGATATTTCACATGTTAATAAATTTTCGTTTGTTTCTCGTCATTCCACTACCTAGAGGAACTCTGTTTTCTTCTTTTTTGTAATTAGATAGCTGTAAAGAAATAGATTTAAATGCTAGTGTTATAAAAAGACTATTGATCATGATACTAACACAACAAAATTACCATGCTCATACATATGATAATGCTAAACATAACTCTTTATAGCACAAAGGGTTTTAAGCATATTTGAAAGATATTAAGAAATTGGCTTTTGAGATTCCATTTAAGGCTTTCTTTAAATTTAGTATGGGAGGATAGTATTAAAGACAGTAAAAATCCAGATTCATTATTTATTTAATAACATTTATACAATTTTTTTACTTCTGCAGCCTTCAGATGGTGTAACTTAAATTCCAAACTTTCCAATTTATAAGTTACACGATGATTTATTTTGAAGGAATGCTACTAAAATTTACATCCAAACTTATATAAGTTTAAACAAACAGCTCTAACTAACAAAAATCGGAAGTTCGACAAGAAGTTGGATGTTTATTGAGAGGCATTATAAAACTGGACAATGATCACACAGTTATATTATGGAACCATTTATTACATAGATTTATAATATACTAATCAATAATTACAGAAAACTGATGTGGATACTGTTTTCATCAATTCACTGTTATTGATACTAGTTAACTTTATTTCCAATTTACGCACTGACTTTTGAAAATTTGATCTTGAAGCAAAAGATCTCAATCAATATATTAGTCAGAAAAATATTCAGATTCGAGTAAAAGGTGTAAGTTAAATATACTCAGCAGTAAATAATCGCAAATTGAAATTTTATTAAGATCTGAAAAGTATGAAATCCAAAAATTTTAGCTTATAATACTACTGTGTACAAATATGAGTAGGCTTTATTTATAACTTTTCAAATCTTTATTTATTCTTCTAAATCTAATTCACAGTGTCCCCGAAGTGGTATTTTGAGTTTTCTGAACAGCCAGAAACACACGTTGCTAAATGAGGCGAGTATGGTGTTTGCAGAACGATATTTTTGGCAGCAATCGAGGTTTCATTCTTTTTAGGCACAAAATGTCTCAAAATGGAGTGAACCGATCCATTTCAAATCCAACAATATCAGTAAGCGTTCTAGTAGTCAATCGACGATTTTGCAGAACCAGTTCTTTGATTTTGTCGACGTGCAGCCCATCGGAAGATGTTCTCGGTTGTCTTTGATGTGGTTCGTCTTCAACGCGTTCTCGACCTCCTTTGAGTAATTTGTGCCAATAAAAAACACTTGCTCTTGACATTGACTTCTCACAAAAGGCCTTCTGCAACATTCTGAACGTTTCGGCGACCGAGATTTCATTTCACGCATAAAATTTAATGCTACATCTTTGTTGAATAATTTTAGACATTATGTTCAAAACCGAAGAGACAACTTTTCTTTGTTCACAAACCACAAGCGTAACTATATGACAAATGAAGATAATTGCGTGAAATTTGGCACAGATAACTCTCACTGTACTAACAACTGAAGAATAAAAATATTCGTTCGAATCAATAAACCCGGGAAATTTAAATCGAAAAGTCTTACTAAAAGTCGTACACAGTAGTAGACAAATTAACTATAGAATCAAACACATGGAGCGAAATTAATGGTTTCATAACTAATTTATGTGGATTCTTGACTAATTTCTTAAGTATTGATGGTGCAGAATTAAAACTAAAGGGGAGTGTCGAAAATACGGATTATAGAGTATAATAAGAAAAATAGACTTTCATTCTTCTGATATGAATAGATATCACATAGAATAGCTAGTGCTAACTGTGGTCTAAATTACATAAAGAAACACATAACGTTATTGCAGAGATCTGAAAATCAGTTAAAATTGTGTTAAATTACATCATCCCCTCTTGGGCGCTAGAGATGATTGCTATAATATTCGTATAAGAACCAATAGTTTAAATTTCTTTGGTTAATAATATACACTTTTTTAAATATTGTAATATTTTTAATATTAAATTTTTTTTTTAATATTAAATTTAAAATATACAATTTCGTTTAAAGATGAACGATTATAATTATCATTTTAATAAATTTGATATTCAAATATTAGTTTTTAATTATTGGAAGTATTGATGTACAATATTATATATAAATTATCTATTTCATTAATCTTATTTCAAATTCATATATAATGAATAGTAAGTTTCATTATATAGTAAGACATATAACTTAAGCCGTATACAAATTTGTACGAATCTTTCAATAATGAAGTTGCAAAATTGAACTCTTCAAGCCTTAAGTAATATTTTCTTATTTACCATCCTTTCAAAAAGTCTCTCATTTGAATTTCTATTTTACCAAGGATAGTATTAAACTTATATAGAACAGGAAAAAATTAGATATTAGTATCTCCCGAAAAAAATTGTATATATTATATTATAACACGTATACCATCTGATTAAATTTGACCCGAACTGATGCATTTAAACTCCGCGCGTAAACTGAATCGGTAAAATCATTTTTTCTTATATTGGTACAACCTTTCTTGATATTCGTGTGAAATTTGAGCGCCACATCTCCATTAGTGTATGTTTGCCAGCTGTTTGTTTACGGCGCAAAAAGTTTGTCTGGCGATATTGACTATGGACTCACGGTGCGTTCCCCGAAGTGGATTTTTGAGTTTCAGAAAGAGAAAAAAATCACAGGGAGCCAAATCTGGCGAATACGGTGGTTGAGCGATGACTTTCATTTCGTGTTTGGCCAAAAAACCTGATACAATCATGCTGGAATGTGCCGGGGCATTATCGTGATGAAACATCCATGACTTGTCTGCCCACAAATCCGGTGGTTTACGACAAATTGCTTCACTTAGACGCCTCAAAATAGTACTCCTTTTTGACCATTTGACCTCCTGGAACAAATTTATGGTGAAGCACCCCACGATAATCGAAAAAAATAATAAGCATCATCTTGATTTTCGGTGGATGGGCGACTTGCAAGAGGCAAGTTTTCGACAACTTCACGACATTCACCGAATACGTTGTGTTCTCAAAACTTACATTCGCGATAAAGTAGACTCCCCAAAATGCTTCTGCAACATTGTCAACGATTCCGTAGCCGCAATTTCATTGGAAACACAAAATTTCAAGCAAACTCGTCGATCAATTTTTTTTTCGATAGTTAATATCGCCAGTCAAACTTTTTGCGTCGTAAACAAATAGCTGGCAAACACACACTAATGGAGATATGGCGCTCAAATTTCACACGGACATCAAGAAATGTTGTATCAATATAGAAAAAAAAATTTTGCCGATTCAGTTTACGCGCGGAGTTTAAATGCACCAAATCGGGTCAAATTTGGTCGTATATTACTCTTCTCTCTGTAATATAAACCGAAGTTCTTCAGTGTACCGTTTTTCTGTGGTATTCAAATTTCTGCTTACATCAGACTGTTTACTATATCATTCACGTAACATAATAGTTTTCTCTGGATTATTTATCTTAAAATTTTTCCGGAAATATATTTTACATAAGTTTCCATTTTTTAATAACAAAGACTCCCTTTTACGCAATCGTCCAGCTAAACTATACTTTTTTTCGAAAACATCAAGAAAGGTTGTACGTGGTTGTGCCAATATAGGAAAAAAAGATTTTACCGATTTAGTTTACGCGCGGAGTTTAAATGCACCAGTCCGGGTCAAATTTGATCATATGCTATATACACGTATATATACAAACGCACAGAACAGAATATCTTCACGATATTCATTAACCTATATGCATATGAAACAATGGAGAAGAATGCGGCCATTTACATCGGATAATCACTCCCGCTATATATATATATATATATATATATATATATATATATATATATATACACACACACCTAATATAATTAAATTCCACGCCTAACTTTGCGCGCGGTCTCGCTTTATTTTATTCATTATGAAATCCGCGCAATCGACATCACGGCACCTCTTCCGCGCCGCGCCCATACAAAAATCCATCAGAAATCCAGATCCTCGCGCCACACGCATCCAGACACCGCGGGAGTGCACGCCGGGAATAGTAGCGAACTGGCGCGCATTTTTATTATACACGCGTATTCTCATATATGCGCGAATTTTTATTAGTGCCACTTATCAGCGCGCAGTAAAGAGAGTCTGCGAATGAGATAATTACCATGGGCCCCTCTACTGATAGAGCTATCAGAGAGGGAGGAGCTTTGCGCAACGAACTCTGGCCACGATTCTATGGCGCGTTACCTATAACACCCTGATTCTGGAATCGGGACTGACTGTAATCTTATCGAAGGGGGTGGGGGAATTCGTATATTTAGTAACAGATCCGTACCTTAATAACAACTTTCGTCACTCACATTGCAACTGACAAGGTCGAATCTGCAAAGTGCAGATTCTTCGGTTTTCGGAAAAACGGATCCTTTCGATTTCTTCAATACAGGAAACAAGGCGAAATACAAGTCCAGGCAACGAACTAATAGCACAAAACTTCAGTTATACTTTCAAATAAAATGTTATGCGGATTTGGTATTAATTCAAATATTAAAAGATTACTATCTCCTTAGAAAACTCTATATGTACTAATTTAATATTGACAATTTAATTTTTATTCTCTCAAAACCTTGAACAAATTGAAACAGAATATACAAACATCTTAAATTATATACATTTGATGAATAATTTTAGAATAATATAAGTTATTACCTTTATGTTTATGTTTTTTCTTTCAACACAATTCATAAAGTACTCGACAAGAGGAGAAAAAAATTATCACTGATAATATCACTGATAATTAAATTGCTAAAATATAAAGTTGAGATGGCGACTCTCTTTCCAATCATGCTTCTAATAGCTAAAAAAAAAAAACATTTAAAGTTATTCGTAAGTAACCAATGTGAATATCATTTAATTCCATAATAATTCATATTATTAATTGTGAAAATTCTCCTCGTGATTTTCTTTTTAAACCACCAGCACTATAATATACTAATTACTGAGACGTTTGAAATAATAAAGCTTCAAAAGGTTAATGTTCAATAAATTGAAATTTTAATGTATATATAATAAGAGAATAACAGAACAATAACAATCACCTCAGTACAGACGAGAATCGAATAATGCCTTCTACGTTCAAACAGCGCCCTTTATAGACTCTCTTCTTATCGCGGGTCAAATTTCGGGCGATATGCCCCATTCGTCGATCACAGCCTAAACACTCCGCGCAGCCGGACGGTCGGAGTAGGATAGCTATTATAAAAAAAATTTTCGAATTTTCCGTTACAGCACGGATCAATTGCTTTTATGGAAGCATAACCAGTCAAACCTCTTTCGTAAAATCTCAAGATTTTCCTCCGACTAATATTTGATTACCTTAGTTCTAAATCATATAAAGGCCAGTTTTCAGGAAAATCTTCGGTTTTACCCGTCATGGTACGGATCAAGCGTATACCTTAGTTGTATACAGTTTGTGGTCTTTAACGAAGGTTTGCTCGCGATCCTGACTTCAATAATTAGTTAATTTCATTTCAAATCCAATTAAATTAATTCATTGAGTCCAATTCAAAATTTCAAATTATAACTTATAAAATAAGATTTCAAATCGCCAACCGATGCTTTCGTTAAGCATTATTCAATATCTCGTATATACTTACGTATCATTTATAAACAGTTTTTATAATTCGTTGCGGCGCCGTTTTGTCCGAGGAGATCGCATAACATTTCTTACTCATATATTCTCCCGCGAATAGAATATTATATCAATCTTTTATTTACATTATTTCCAATCTTAAAACTAAACATTCCTCGCAATATAATTTATAACTATATTTAGTTACAAAATAAATACTAAACCTATATATATATATATATATATATATATATATATATATATATATATATAATGGCAACGCGATATTATAAACATTTCTTAAAAACTATTACGCATTATTTTTATATGTAACAGATTAAATAATTCCAAAATCAAAATCATAAATTAATTTTAGCTTTATACTTCTACTATCTTAAACTATAAACATATAAGACTATCAGCTATAAAGAAAATATCTTATTTTAAATTTGAATTCAAACAATATTAAAACATTTTAAGTGGAACTAATTATAATAATAGCTGGAATGGAATTGATTAATAAAAACTTTATTCTATAAACTATAAACGCTGAAGACTTAATACTAATTTGTACATTTAGTTTCGATTCTGTTCGTAACAATTCTCCCCCCGTACAAAATTTAGTTATTTTGTACTTCTTTGTTGCCCAACAGTTTGATTAATTTACGCGTAGGGCGTCGAAAAATTACCCTCGGATTGCGCACTTCTGCAATTCTTATTGCATTATCCGCGCCCGGAAACACCTTAATAATTTCGCATTTGTTCTACGAATTTCGCGGCGCTTGTAAATCAACCACCAAAACTATATCCCCTATTTCTAATGGATCGTCCTTTTCTCTCCATTTTTTGCGCGGCATTATCGAAGGCAAGTACTCTCGAATCCAGCACTTCCAAAACGCGTCTGCGTAAGATTGCGCCAACTTCCACTGTTTGTTTAAGCACGTGTTTTTTAAATCATATCTACCGAGCCTTATACTTCCGGACGACGATCCAATCAAAAAATGATTTGGCGTCAGCGCTTCATTGTCTCTCGGATCGAGCGATACGTTGGTGAATGGTCGCGAATTCACGGACTGTTCTATTTCGGTCATTACAGTATACAACACTTCCTCTGTTGGCGCTTGATCTGTCAAAATGGATTTTAAGGCTACTTTAACGGAATGTATTAATCGCTCCCACGCACCTCCCATATGAAGTGCGTCGGGAGGATTGAATCGCCATTCAATGTTGCTTCTTAATGAAAAACCTTGTATTTCCTCATTATTTATTTGTTTGATTGTATCTTGCAACTCTTTACTAGCGCCAAAGTTGGTACCATTATCACTATAAATCGTTAATGGCATACCGCGTCTTGCCGCCAATCTTTGTATAGCCATTATTGCTGAGTTGGATGTGAGACTATTTGCAATCTCCAAATGAATCGCGCGCTTCGTAAGACAAGTCATAAGCACTCCCCATCGTTTTTCCCGTCACCGACCGATTTTTATTTGCATCGGACCAAATTAAGCTTTCTGGAGTGATCCTTGTTTTCAACTTTAAAATCAACACTTTTAAACCATTCGCGGCACGTCAATTGACCAATACATTCCACCGCATAAATTTCGGAAAGTAAACGATAGGTCTTAGTCGCACATTTCCTCATATTAAAACAAAAAAAAGCAGCGCTTCCCGCAAATGACGTTTATTTGGCTGGAAATTTGCCACGAGTTTGCACGATAAAATAAACAACACCGATAAAAATGCTCAAATATAATACTGATAAATTGTTGACAGATACACAAACTACAACTATAACACAAGACATCTGACACTTCTGCCCGGAATCTACTGGTGACGCAATCTTTTCAGAAATGCTAGAAACTTACTTGTACATCTAATACGTATCTAATATGTTTATCTGCGAAAATAAAGATATAGAGTTTTCTTCTTAGAATGACTGATGTGTGTGTGTGTGTGTGTGTGTGTGTGTGTGTGTGTGTGTGTGTGTGTGTGTGTGTCTATGTCTGTGTATGTGGTATTTCTATATATCCGTAGGTGGGCGAGTACGGCTGGGCAATACGAGACACTTGTATATGAATATTAGCGAGTGTTATGCCCTATAGATTGTCCGAGAAGCGCCGTGTACTGCGCGTCGAAACAAGTATAGGGGAGTATAGCGGTAATTCGGGGAGCGGCAGTATGGTGTCGCCAAGACTGCTCCTTATCGCGCGCTGGTAACAAGTTCGGACCTGATCTCGAGTGTTTACGGGACTAACGGTAGCGCGGGAAGCATGCAAGAATTAGAGGTTCAAACGCCGATCGTGAGGAAGAATGCGCGGCAGTTCTGAGAGAGACCCTGCATAGTGCACATGCACGCTTCTAAGGTTGTAAATGAAGATCTTATATACATATACGTCCTTAGTTGCTTGCACATCATGATTATTGTCATTTCAAAGTCACCCACCACTATTATTCTTACATATATATAATTTTCACAGTTTAATTTAATAGACAATATTTTTAATAATATTTCGGTAATTAATTAAATGGTCTATTTAAATATTTGAATCCAGTTTTTTAAGTATGTACAGTTTTTATGATTATAATAGTAATTCAAACAATCTGTAATAATATCAATTAATCCATTTAAATATTTTAAATTCGTACTTATATGATTGAATTCTATCGGAGTAAAAGATGGAAGTGAAAGTAAATAAAAAATCATTTGAGATTATTTTAAGCATAATGCTACCGTAATAATTGTACTGAAAGCTTTTGTCGACCGTATTACATTTAGATAATTTCTTACGTTCACCTGTATTCCCACAGAAATTCCTTCAGCATGCTCTCGAAATGCAATGGCGACATTACGAAATGGCTGTTATTAGTAAGCGATAGTTAAATTTACAGCATTAATATTGACCAGTTACATTTGTATATGCGTAGGTCATGCAACGTGGTGAGGGGTGTTTGTACGCTCCGAAAGAGCAAAAAAATTTAACGTCCAATCATATAGATGTCGGTACTTTTCTTTGTACCCGCGCTCACGCAGTTTGCTGGTCCAAACGTTAATGCAACATTCCTAAAATAAGTTGAGTTTCGTCATTTTTGCGCGCGGAGTTTCGTATCTATACATATGCTGACACGTGACTCTTGGCACAACGAAATAAGCGTTCAACGATTATGCAGCAGCCTTTTAATTGTTGTTATGCTATAAAGCTCCTTTTTACTGTATATTGAAACGTTAGTATTTACACTAATATCTTAAATAGATAACATTTAAAACAGATATGATAAAGATTTACGCATTTTATATCGCGAAACATAAACTTGTAAGAGGTAATTCATACAAATGAAATTATAAAGAAATATTTTTATATTTTATTTTTAGATTAAAAAAAAACCAGGGATACTTATTATTTCTGAGATAAGTTCAGCTTAATATTTGTAGCAAATAATGCAATAAAATAAATTTTATTATAATAGCATTGAATTGATCACATTCTGAAGAATCTTTTATGGATAATTAAAATGTTTATTGGAAATACTGTTAAATAATAACCGAATTTTGGACAATTCTACATAATAAGATTTACTGATAGATGTATTTTGAAACAAAGGAACACAGACGTATAAGATAATGATTATTGGTAAAAATGATTAATTGAAAAATCGATAATTATATAATTAGCTCCATTAACACTTATTCATGTATATTAGAACAAGTAGTGTATGTTCTTATTTTATCTATATCTATATATTTATCTTTCTCCAGCCTCTTTTATCCAAGCATATATTTCTAGGTGATACGTTGTTTATTACCTTATTAGTTTTGTATAAAATCTGCAGTA
Source organism: Sycobia sp. Sy_11 (assembly GCA_018907035.1). Lineage (NCBI taxonomy): Eukaryota > Metazoa > Arthropoda > Insecta > Hymenoptera > Epichrysomallidae > Sycobia > Sycobia sp. Sy_11. Next base: position 1,182,305 of record JACCIC010000062.1, on the reverse strand, counting down.
AAGTGCCAGAAAATTCAAATAAAACTAGTGTCCCTGAAATTCGAATCCTACAATTAGAAGAAAAGAAGAAAAAGGTATTAAAAGACATAAAGATAAATTAAAGCGAGGATTAGGGTATAGGCAAAAATAGAGAAAATTCGATGCGCGCGCACGTGCATCTAAACGTCTTCTTCGGTTTGATTTCTGCGATAAGTTATTTGTAACAAATTGACACCAATGCAGAAAGATATAGATATGCACATATAAGTGCAGACAACTAAGAGCCAGGAAATTTACTATTACATGTAGTAAGAATAGAATTACGAAATACATGATAATAGGTGTAACTCTGATTCTCTATCCTTGTGTCATATGCCGGATTTTCTCTTTTCTGATTTCTTATATTATTGCATATGCAACTGAGAAGATTTTTTAATTTGGTCCTGGAATTTTCATAGATAACGTGCTGTAAAACAACCCTTAAAAATACTAATGCATTGTATTTATTACTTTAAGTAATGTTTAAATATCTAATTTATTTGTCGCATTATCTGCTATTATTATAAACTTCAAACTCGAACAAAAAATGTAATGTCAAAACAAACATTTTTTTGGTAAAATCAATATGATAAAATATGCCAAAAAAAGTTGTTTAATGTAATTCTAACAATTTATTTGTTTAAAAAAATATATATATTATAAAATAGTCCTTTTCTACAAAAAGTATTGCTTGCATTGCTAAAAGTAACTTTAAAAATTAAATATCAACTTTAAAGAAATTGCTTGTAAGATTATACTGTTTATAGTTCACGGAGTTTTAAATATTCAGAAATCGTTTCCAATATTTGAATTATTATTTCTTAATTAATTAACGCAACTATAATGATTTCATAAATATATTACATGCTCAAAATATTCAATTTAAATTGTATTGTAATGTATGTGGGCTGTTTCATTTTTTCATGCTCTAATGCGTGTTGTAGATGTAGTCTACGACATCACTCAACTAAGCACCAGTATATAAAAAAATCTTAATACAGCACATTAATATGTAAATATGACAGTAAGCAAATGACAGTAAAATTCCCATAGAAAAATGTTAAAAATGCGAAAGGTTCAGTAGAAAAGTCTGTCGATCTCTCTGTCGAATTGCATTACAGCTATAGAACAATGTGCAATACATAATAATCTTATTGCTTACGATGAGTTACGATAATGGGTTCAAACTTATACTCCTATCAAATACCAATATTACTGTAACGAGGTGTAAAACTTTTTTAAGAATATATTATGTCCAAACATCCCTGTAATGTGTCCAGAAGGTTAATGTATAATGCTCTGTATTTCATAGAATCCGAATTGGGGCTTGGTTTAGTATAAACTGGTGAAAAAGGGTTAAAAGGTCGAGGAACCATTCTACCCAACATCATTAATTCGTTTAAAACGAACATTGTGAGAAAAACAAGCACAATGGGAGATCATGATAATTCTCCATTCACACAGTACACGTTCATTATTACTTCAAAAATTAGTTGGAAAACAGCGGTTGAAAATTTTGCCCCACACGCTTGGCAGCCCAGAACATCTGGTTTCATCTAGTCTGACTAGCAAAGTATCAAAAATTAACTTGATTCGTTCCTAGCCTCAAAAGAGGAGACATTTTTGAGAACGGAATCCACTACTTCTCTAAATTTTAGCAAAGGCTAAGTTTTGGACAAAATAGCTAGTGATGGGAAACTTTTTAATAATCCATTTTTTTCATTTATTATGAAAATCAATCCCCAATTTTTATCAAAAATACGGACTGTCTAAGTTCAGATCCAATATCTATTATAGGGCTTATTTCAAACAATTTATTAGAAGCAGAAAAGCAGAGTTTCATTAGGTTGTATTAAGAAAATTGTGTGATAATGTAAGAGAATAAATATTTCACACAAATACTATTAAAATTATCCTTTTTACAATTCTTCCATGATTTTTTACACTTCTGTTTATATAGGATTATAATATAAAGATCCCAAAAAATAATAAGCGCTGAATAATCATATTATGTGTTGCTACGAAGACCTTTAATTGACACGGCATCAATTGTCGACCTTTCTTTGATAAAGTAAAATATTGGATGAACCTGAAATGAGAAATAAAATTCAAAACGAATGAATACTTAACTTTATACTTTTAAAATATAATATTATGAGTTTTACAATAGTAACCTGAATAGATATAAAACCACCTGTAAATCTGTTTTGACCGTTGTTAATGAATAGTTTGATTGCTTTTATAGAATATTACATATTACGAACAATAGCTGTTAATAATATAAATAGTTACAAGATAAAAAACGTAATTAAAATTATGTTTAAAACAAAGAATTGCCAGTATTATAATGAAAAACAAATCAATAACTCTGAGAAACTTGCACAATTTTTTTTACTTTTGAGTGAAAACTATTTTTAAAGATGTTTACAAAGTAGTAATTATTAAACTATTCTACGTTAGAATACTAATTTATTCCATAATATTTCATCTGTAAATGAAATGTAAAAGAATTTTTTTACATACTAACATTGTCAGGTTTAACATATCAACTCGTTGATATACATATGAATTCATTATTAATTCTTCTACTTAGGTGCAGTATTTAAAGATTTTACATCACTTGTGGTGCCATCTTTTAGAATTCTTTTTAGTAGACCATCATATCATACCACTCATCTGTTTTACCACATACGAAAAAGTAGATGTTCTTCTATGCTTTAAGAGTGCTCCATATATACATACCAACGAAGATACACGCTATATATATATATATATATAGAAGCGTAAAGCCCATATAACAAGAGCCACAACGTGCCGTTTCGAACCGCGGTGGTAATATATAGTTTTTTGCACGCTACCATCAGTCCCTGTTTTACCACCCACGTACCGACGGTAATTACATCTACTAAATGAACTTCAGCAAGTAATGCTGAATTGTTTATACTGAAGAATTATAGTGTTGTACTTATTGCACTTTAGTAAAGTAATATATTATTTGGTGAAGTGTAGTAAGCAAAAAACTGTCATTCCCGTCGGTACACGAAGTGGAAAAACTGACATTGCTAAAATGACTGTGCCATCTGTATGTCGGGGTAGTAACTTATCTCGGGGATTTGACACTTTTTCTATAAGCTTTACGCTTAATATGTAAATTATAAATGTTCCAATATTTCTATTTTATAATATTCGCAGATGACAATTTGTAGTGTAGCTATCCGTGAGTGTTCGTTTTAACCTAAGAAGTTCATGCAAATATATATATCTATATATAGAGAAGATAACAAGGTGGAGCTGCATACATACCGAGATGAAAAGTAGTAAAGAAGCATCAGTTGAACAACTGGCATTCTATTGTAATGCACCTGACATACATACATTCCATATATATATATATATATATATATATATATATATATATATATATATATATATACATATATATATACATATATACATACATACATATATATATATATATATATATATATATATATATATATATATAATCCTATTGTTTCGTGAAGTTCTACTTATATCAAACTAACAAGAATTGCAATGACAGTAACGATCGAATTTATATCTAATAAGGATAATTTTGTAGGATAATTATGTAGGACTCACCTGTGAAGGGCATACCCACTAAAAAACTACCTCCTCAGTGCATTCCCTTCGACTGCTTCCCACAGCTCTGAAAAGAGCTACGGCGATAGGCGTGCACCGAGGAGACCTCCTCACGATGGCGTAAGTGCAGCCCAGGAACCGTCTATGAGGACATTACTTCTGCGCTGCGCCATCCTATTCGCCCTTGGGGGCTTACACGCCTTCTTCAATTCTTCTTTTGTGGTCCAGGATGGCTTTGCAGAAATTGCAAATCCTGGACCACTTCTCATGACTCTCCAGCATCAGTCGAACGATATTGTCAGGCCCACATGGTCCTATGTCTCTCCAGAGGCACTCCCTTTGAAGGCGAAACACCTTGCACTGAAAAAATGTGTGAAGTGCATCGTCTTGGGGAGCGCAACAGTGGGCACAGCTCGGATCCGGTACTTTCCCCATCTTGTGGAGATAGGATCGAAACCGATCGTGCCCCGATAAGAGCTGTGTGAGGTAGTAATTAACCTCTCCGTGCGACCTCTGGAGCCATGGCTTTAACTGATTGATCAGTCGAGCCGTCCATCGGCCGCGCGGATCCCTCTCCCAGCGCTTCTGCCATTCGGTTATCGTGGCAGCTCTGGCCCGTGCAGCTGCCTCTATTCTGCCGAGAATATTTTTATTCTGGTGGACAAATTTCTTTTCTTGTGCCTGGAGATCAATGGGGGTAACACATGCGATTACCAGCACCGCTGACTCCGAGACCGTACGGTAGGAGCTCACGATGCGTAATGCCCCTCTACGCTGCACTGCCGCCATTCTTTTTCTATATTTTTGGGCCATCAGTGCATCGGCCCATACCTCCGCGCCACTAATAAGGATAATAATGATAATAATAATAATAATAATAATAATAATAATAATAATAATAATAATAAAAGGATGTTGTGTGTTCTGGTGCAATAAATAAACAGAAACTAATTTAAATTTTATACTGGAAAGTTTAATAAATAAAAAAGGACAAAGAAAATTGCATAAAAAACCTCCACTCCGTGAGTGGAGGAAAAAGCCTCAAATATTACAAAATATAATAATTAACAGATATACAGGTGAAATTACGACGGTAAATAATTAATGTAAATAAAGAACAAAAGGTCACCTATTTTATTGCGAGAGCTCTCTTACCTTTATAATAATGTACAAGATTTTTACGCCGGCGCTCAGAACAAGAGGTGAGGGCTCAAGTGGGAGAGTACCTCCGCATTCCCTCCTAGACAGCGTCGTGATCCCAACGTCTTGGGCAACGCCGACGGCAGCCTCGGCTCTGCAGCCGCTCGGGAGGTCTCTCAGAGATACGCTCGGGGGCGTCTCTCAACAAAGCCTCTTCACTTTGTCCATGGGTGTGCTTATGAGCAGGGTGCGCATCAAACAAACCACACAAATTAACTTCGTATCAACGCTTACACACTAGAGCACGCGACACGCGGTTCCGTAAAATACAAATTTTTGTGTACACACAAATCGCGCAAATAGCAGAATACGGCACGGGACTTTACTCAAAAATGCAATGTTCGCTCGTGGGAAACCAAATAAGAAGTGGCGTCGACCTCGAGAAAAAATAGCCCCAAATTTATAAATCGGTGGTGGGAGAAACAGATCGGGCTCCTTGCAGACGAGACGCATCGCTGACCAGATGGTGAACCTTTTCCGTCGTCATCTCAGATTTTCATTCGGGCAGAGTGCGGGCCATATAAACATAAATGTAATAAACTAGGCGCGCACTGCATACCTCGGACAGCTGCGCGCAGTTTCAGTTGCGACGATGTTTTCCTTTCCGTTTATGACAGTTATTTCCATCATATCTTTAAAATCTAAATTACGGAGCCCGAACACCTATTTTGCAATTCTGATAAAATTTAACAGTTTTTCATTGCATTCAGAGATGGCAAAAGTAAAGTATCTTCTTGGAAATTAGTAAATTTTAAGTCAAAGTTCATAAGAAGATATATATATATATATATATATATATATATATATATATATATATATATATGACATAAGTGAATATTATACTAATTATACTTTTATGAGTAATTATTTATATGTAAGTTTGAATATTTTTTAACATTGAGGTCTACGATGTGTTTGTAAACAAAGCACATGTAAATTAATACAGCGGTGCCTGTATCAATCGGCCGAGACCCGGATTTGAACTCGGATCACCAAGTTAGTAATCCTTCGCTCTAGCGATCGAGCCATCGTAGGCCTCCAAGGGTGCAATTATATAAATTAAATAAAATATCAAAGTTGTAAATATAGAGATATAGTATGCACATAAGTTTCCAATGGTTTTGAATATTTTGTTTCATTTTGATTTTTCAGTTTTTATGTAAAGCTTTGAAAATTACTAATTGGTATCGAATTAAAGTAAGCACTGTAACGCGCTAAAGGCAAGTATGTCGAACAGTATACAGTATGCACAGTGTGACATGTATGACGAGCCGTGCAATGCGTGTTATGAGGTGTCATTAAACAATAAGTTTCCTTATATTGGGAAAAAATAAAACACTAGTTTTCGGCTATAAATTATATAACTTTCGGCTATAAATACAATTTAACTTCATTCTTTTATTCTTAAACTATTTTTTACGTACTCACTTGGGATTTCGATACATTTTTTGTAACTTTTTTCCAGTTTAAATAAACCTTCCCTAAAAAATGACGTCCTTTTTTTGGACTTTTTTTGGTCTCGGTTTTGCACAAATTTGACTGTAACCAATCTTTTCGTTATATTGTATGGATTGAAGTACAATGAATTTGATCTTCAGGAGATATGATTTCAAAATATTTTAAATAGTCTATCGTTAGTCCTCCTGAATAATGTTTTCAACCGCTGCAGTCGCATCGTCGGTAATGGCGCTTTTTTGGCGTCCTGCAAGCTGCTCATCGTGCACTTCTGCACGGCTCTCAACAAATCCGTACACCATCTTCGCACCATCTGTATACTCATTGATCTTTATCATAAACTTAAAATTAATACGATCAATTTAATATCATTAAAGAACAAGTGACTGTTCCCTCCAAAACTCCGTTTCAAAATTATTTGTATTAATTAATAAAACTTGCACTGATCCGTTATAATTAAAAATAATGCAAGTCAGACTCATTACACAATTTATTTAATTATAAGTTGTTAATAAATTAATATGTTCATTATATTTGCTTAATTTTCATTTAGTTTACCTATAAAAAATCTTATTCTATTGTATATGCGTGTCGGGTACAGCACTCTTATATTTATTAATATAAACTACTATACCGCGTAGATTAATTTCTTGATGTACGGATTCAACGGTTGAAGAAATGAATATGTGTCAGAGAGCACAAGTAAAAATTTACGACTTTATTAGAGATGTTTCTTGTTCGGTGATTCGAAACGAACTGCATTGTTCGTTATGTAGTACATTTGGCTAGTCAGGTAAACTAACGGGACATTTAGATGACGCTCGACGGTGGAACGATTTAACTGCTTTGTTCTATTGCTCGAATTACTTTTTTGACCATACAAGTTTATCCCTGCAGAGGTACGATTTTAATTACCTGAACTCGCGGAGACTTTTACAAAGATATTTTAATAAATGTTATTCTAATTATATTCGCACTTCTTAACACGTATAAAATAGTTATTTATTTTGTAATTTTTTATGTTCATTGCGCCCCACTCTTCTGACCCACGTGTCCCATGCTAAGAGAGGTTGGACGAGGAATGGTCTTTGTTGAAGGCTGTGGAATTGATTGAATAAATTTATTTAATAAATTTTTTGGTAAAAAAATATCATATTAAATTATAGACTTTTTGTTAGATTATTTTAGCCTTCTATAAAATAATAAAGCAAAAAACACTTAAAGCTAAATAATGGACAGTATCGTAAAGGCACTATAAACGGATGTGTCACGTGGTTTTATTACGATCTGCGTCTTTGCTGCCCTACGCGGCAAACGATTTATAAGTTTATGGTTTAGTTACCTGCAGTTTTCTTATAGGTTTTAAGTTTCTCACAAGGGCTTGCAGAATTTCCTATTTCGAATACCATAATTTAATTGTATTTATGTCGACTGCCCATATACAAATTAATAAATATTTTTTATTGGTCTTACAGTCCAATCAAATTAATCGAAAACAATACGTAACAACATCAATACACATCTACATTAACATTAATACATCAATACTAAAAAATAATAAAAACAAAAATTAAAATTAAAATTAAAATTAAAAATTAAAATCAAAATTATAATGACAGTCAGACTGTCCTTATTTACAATCACCACCGTAGACTAATCTGAAAATAAAATATTAGCTGAAAAAATTCTTTGTTAGTAAAGTGCAGTCTGACTGTCCCCAACACCCTTACCTAATTGAAGACTTGTCTAACGTTTCGAGCTCGCTACGGCTCTTCATCAGGGACTAATCTAAACCTTATATTCTAATCTATATATACCCATCCCTACCACCAAATTTAGTAAATTAAATATAAATTCCCCCTCTACAGAAATTGTCCAAAACCAATTAACTTAATAAGAAATGATAAACAGTTTTTGTGGATGAAATGGTGGATGTTTTTAATTCTGTACATGACAGAAATAAATTTACAAGGGAGGCTGAGGTTAAAAGTCAGTTAAGTTTTCTGGACATTAATGTCATTAGATGTAGTAATAATAAGATGAAACTTAATTGGTACAGAAAGCCTACTTGGTCAGGTAGGTTTTTAGATATTAATTCACACCACCAATTCGGAAACAAAATTGGGGCATTAAAGGGTGTCATTGACGAGCAATAAAATTGTCAAATAAAGATTTTAGACAAAATAATTTACAGATAGTAATAGAAACTTTTATTAATAATGGTTATCCAATTCAATTTATTCACATTTCACATTTCCAGGAATTGAAATAATGTGAATTTAATGTTAGAGTCTGGTAGATTGGACAGTGTTTGTCATTCCTTATTCAATTGATTGGTTTTGGACAATTTGTGTAGAGGGAGAATTTATATTTAATTTACTAAATTTGGTGGTGGGGATGGGTATATATAGATTGGAATATAAGGTTTAGTTTAGTCCCTGATGAGGAGCCGTAGCGAGCTCGAAACGTTGGACAAGTCTTCAATTAGGTAAGGGTGTTGGGGACAGTCAGACTGCACTTTACTACCAAAGAAATTTTTCAGCTAATATTTTATTTTCAGATTAGTCTACGGGGGTGAATGTAGACAAGGACAGTCTGACTGTCATTATAATTTTAATTTAATTTTTAATTTTTAATTTAATTTTTATTTTTAATTTTTATTTTATTTTTATTTTTAGATTGAATTGATTGGACTGTAAGACCAATAAAAAAATATTTATTAATTCGAATACCGTAGTTTGAAACCGTAGTACCGTACTACCGTACTACCGCAGTAGTACGGTAGTCTTTCTTTGTTTGACATAAAGTTCATGCTAAACAATTATTTCGTATATCTTTATTTCAATATTCGTCTTACTATATTCAATAAAAATTCAATTCTTTTTTCCAATTCCTCTTGTGAATTTTTATTTAATTTTGCAATTGAAATTAAATATGGTTTATTTCAATTCTGGCTTCTAGTCGTGCTCTATTTTTTCCTACTACTCTGGTTATATCACTTTTCAGACTTTTAACAAGTTTAAGATATTTTTTAATTTATTATTAATAGTTAATAATAGTTTTTAATTTTTAATGAAATATATATCTAACGAACCATGATTTTCAATTATTAATGAAACGAAATGTGAATGAACCATGATTTTGAAATACTAAAATAACCTCTGTGGGTGAATTAAATCATATCACGGTTCCCCACGGGACAACTCGTGCATCATTCGCTCGTGCACGCAAAATATTTATATTTCAAATCTTTGTATACTTTTGTATCTGTTCCGGATATTCTTTCGGCACATGCTTGTACATCAATAGTAATAAAACCAAATGTCATTCGTCTATCCTTGTAAATCCCCTTGTTTATTGATGAAAAACCTGGCCGCCAGATGACTAAAATATACCATAGATCTTACTACTATGATCATTAGAGCGCCGTAGACGTGCGGCATTGATACGTGACAATTAGGGTTCTTGAAGCATTAGCGTACTGTATATTGTACACCCAACCACTGAAAGAGCCGGCCCTCTCCGGCTATCTGAGTTGCGTGAAAAAGGGCGCGGATGTACCAGGATGGCGGATGGCTGGGAGAGTGTGCGTCTACGATAGACCAACGACAGTCAGTCTCAGTTCCGAAGTACACTTGGAAGGTCGAATGAGGATCGCACCAATATTATTTAAATATATTTGCATCGTAGTGAATATTTAAATGCGTTGTATTGTATTTGAATAAAATATATTAAATTTAAATTTCACACATCGTATTGAGTTTTCTTAAAAAATTAATGCGCAAACAGTATCTCATTCCATTTAAATTATTGACTACTGTTACGTTAATGTCTATTTCATTGAACTAGTGTACTGCATATTAAATAAACGTTTACCTTTATAAAATTAATATATATAAACCTGTTTATTGTAAAAACAACAAAAAGTAATAAAAATAAAAATAATAATAAAATAACATAAAAATAGTAAAAACAATGAACTATATTCTATGTTAGTAAAGAACAACCTGGCTGCCCCATCATCTTAAATTTAAATTCTTATTTTTTCGTCCAACGTTTCGAACCGCTATGCTTCATTTTCAAGAACGAAATTAAACTGAAAACCCCAGCAAGTTATTATATGTACCGTATCTCCAATCTAAATTGATTTGTATAATATTTATAGAGTTCTCAGCCTCCTGAACTAAATGTAAAACATACTTTCTATATTAATAAAAAATGATATTGCTCGCGATTGCTGATCCATGTTCGATCAATATCTGTTGCAAATCATTGAGTTGATGTTCGTATACCTCGGCAGCAACATAATTAGTGAGTAATCATGAAGAGAATTTTCGACAGATGCATATCATTAGAAAACATTGAACCCGACAAAAAAATTTTTTTTTTTATTACACTTTAATATCTACAGTCAGTCAAGTAAGCGTGGTCGACATTACTGACAAGTAATGAAAGTATTATTCTTCATGCATTGTCATCAAAGATTCAGTTATCGTTGATCTTTTGAAAGAGAACCACGCTAAACGCCATGAATGCTAAGTACGCGTCTCGCTTTGAGGCTGTATACCTTTGCATCCATCCTAAAGGTCCCCAAATGTCGCAACCAGCGGCTGCTAAATATATGAGAAAATCGAAGGCATTTGTAGAGAAGCGGATACAGCGATATAAAGTAGCTAAAAATGTCGATGATTTACCATAACGTGGCTCGATAGGAAAAGTGGACAAAAAAGATGAAGAAGGAATAGTGAATCTGTTTTCGCTAAATCCTGCTTTAACACTGCGGTAAGGACAAGCAAAAGTAATGGTAATAGGTTTAGATACATCCTACGAAACTATCCGAACCTATCTTTGTACGTATGGCCTGAAATGGCTCAACACAATGAAGAAACCTCTATTCACATGTTTTTCAACATGTAACAAAGCGACTTGCTTGGGGGCATGAGAATATTGACAGAGATTTTGAAAATGTGATTTTCACTGATAAATGTTCTATAAGGGCACGTTGTATCATCATGTGAGCCTGGTCAACTTCTATCAATAGGCTCGTTCAGCGGACCATAAAACAACGAACAAGGGTCCATCTTTGGAGCTGCTTCTCAAAGCAGGGATTCGATACTTTGCATCTCTTTATTGATAACCTAAATACCGAAAAAACGATAACAATGTATAAAAAGGCTTTACTGCCATCTGCCAAACGAAATTCATCAGAAAAAAAAGCAGGACGATTATGCAGGACGACAACGATTCTGGACACCGCAGCAAGGTCTTAACTGAGGAGAAGACCCAATCTGTCATCATTACATTTGCTGGTCCGTCACAATCGCCCGATGCAAACCCTATTGATAATGTGTGGGTATATTATGATGTCAAATATCTCCCTTCCACCTTTTTGTCTTACGAATTTCGCGGCTATATACAAAGCGCTACAGAGGTCGTATCTGGCAATACTATACATCATTGGAAAGGTCTGGAAATAACGTACAAAACGACGCTATGCATGATTAATTTGGATATTGCGTTCAAAAGTTATAGACGTGTAAACATGGAGTTCACTAATGCCGAAATTCGCGCTATTTTAAAGTTTTCCTTCGTCAAAGGCAAATCCACTAGAGAAACGTTCCGTGAGATTAATGGTGTTTGGGGGGATGGCACGAAACTATCACTTCGAACCGCAGAGGAATGGTTTCGACGATTCAGAGCCGGTGAAAACGACACCATGGATAAGCCAGCCTGAGGAAGACCTGTGACGATGAATACTGATCACATCATGAAATTTATCGAGTGTGACATCTTGTGAGATCGCCCAGGAGATGAGAATTAGTCACCAAACCATTTTAAACCATCTGAAAAAAGCTGAATACAAAAAAAAGCTTGATGTTTGGGTGCCGCATGATTTGACGCAAAAAAAACCTTCTGGACCGAGTCAACGCCTGCAATGTGCTGCTAAAACGGAATGAGCTCGACCCATTATTGAAGCAGATGGTGACTGGCGACAAAAAATGGATCACATACAACAATATCAACTGAAAACGGTCGTGGTCCAACAGTGGCGGAGCGATCCAAACAGTGGTTAAGCCGGAATTGACGGTCAGAAAGGTTTTGCTGTGTGTTTGGTGGGATTGGAAGGGAATCATCCACTATGAGCTACTCCCATATGGCCAGACGCTTAATTCTACCCTCTACTGTCAACAACTGGACCGCTTGATGAAGGCAATCGACCAGAAACGTCCACAATTGGCGAACAGGAAGGGTGTAGTGTTCCACCAGGACAACGACAGATCACACACTTCGTTGATAACTCGTCAGAAGCTACGGGACTTTGGGTGAGAGGTTTTATCGCATCCACCATATAGCCCGGACATAGCGCCAAGTGATTATAACTTGTTCCTGTCCATGCCCAATGCCCTTGGTGGTGTAAAGTTGGACTCAAAAGAGGTTTTTAAAAGTGGCTGTCCGAATTCTTCGCAAATAAGGAGAGGGATTTCTACCAGAGGGGTATTATGAAGTTGCCGTCTAGATGGAAACAGATTATGAACAAAACGGCGCATATTTGAAGTAAATCCGACAACTGTAACACTTTTTATAAAGAATTGAATGAATAGCAAAAAAGCTGAAGGGAGATATGTGACAACCTAATATATTAAAGAAAAACTTTGTAGAAGACACATACACACTTTGAAGCAGTTGTCTTATCAAATTCGTCAGATCTGGAAATCGTGGCCGCAGAGATGCCTGGCAATTATCAACGCCGGTGATGACTGAACACATTATTCACCGAATTGCATCATCGTTTGTAATATGTATAATATATGTATATATAGTAACCGGCCAAATTGCCGCTCCTCGGTGAAAACTGAGTGTTCGCGCGCGATAGCGAAAATGCGTGAAGCGCGAGCCGCAAGAGTGTACGACCGTCGCAAAGAAGGGCCCTACCCCTTCCCCGCCCAGCTACCGAAGGACGACGTCGAACAGAGAGAGCACCATCGAAACTATTACTTCCATCTCGAGCCTGATTTCCCACCTCGCTGTTCTAGCGATTTTTCGGAGCTGCCCGATCGTTGCACAATCGCCCCCGTACTACTAGAAAAAGCGAAGAAAGCAGAAAGGAAAGAAGGAAGCTATCGCGATTGAAAGAGATAGATCGAGAAAAAGAGAGAACGAAGGAAGGAAGGAAGAATAAAAGAAGCACCCGCGAAAGAAGTTCGGAACGAGAGGAAGCGACAGCGGAGCTCCGTCCCGGAAAGTATTCATTGTAGTTAAAGAAGTACGCGTTCCCGCAACTAAGCGCGCTATGTTCGTACGGCCGCTCCACGTCCCTGTGAATTAGATTGTACGCGTCGCATCTTTTTCCCCGTTCCACTCCTTGCCGTTGATATTTCCCCGCGCCCGCGGAATCCGCTCCCGAGCTAGTATGTCGTCGCCGCGCGCTGTAATTACTTATATCGGTTATCTTGTTATCGTTATTGTGTAATTAGGCCGTAGGTTTACTGTGAAGCGCGAGTAAATAAATAAATGATTGTTAACTTTACAAGTTTGCATCGTGACATTTTCCCGAATCCAGTTCCCGTATTCGCTCGTTCCAGGTCCAGCGCAGCCGGCACGCCGCTAATGAATAGCACGTGAGTACTCGGTAATCTACACGTAAGTACTCGGTTACAAATGGCACCCATACAGTGTGGCTCGCGGGCATAAATGGTATGTCGCGGCAAGACCAATTTACGAACGGCTATATATCGCTCCGCGCGATGGCGCTAAAATACACGCGGAAGCATACGAATGCAAAACACCGTCCCACGTAGTTTTTCCCCTAGTGTGAGTTTAGGAATCCCGGCCAGTAAAAAGTGGAAGTAGAAGGAAAATATGAAAATCGCGAAATGCATGCGTACGTAAAGTAAAAAGCGCGGCCATGTTAAGGAGCTGCGCACCAGAATGCGCAGTAGCACCACCGCGCACAGCAAGCAGTAAATTCATGTAGGAAATCTCTCCCTCGAAAAATAGATGCTTCCTTCTGTCAATGATTTGGTTATGAAAAATAGCATATTTAATAATTAATTTAATACCGATCAGCCTCGTTGTGTCCACGTATTACCGTTATGTTATATATGTTATTATCGTTATAGAATTTCTCTTCACATACATAATTTGTATATGTCCATGTATATTATCTTCTTTTATTATTATAAATCTTCATTGAGTCATTTATATTTCATCTTATGTTTATATATTTAATAATAACATTCTATTAATAATATACTTTCATCATATTATTTTTATTAAATTTTATATATCTATATGAAAAAAATGTGTTCTAAATGATGTACTTGTAGCCCTTTCCCTTGGCGTCCAGTTCACTAGCTTTTATAAGTTAGTGGCAAACACCCTTTGTATTTTCTCGAGCCGTCCCCCCATGTTAAAAGCAGTCTGAAAAGCATCGTGCGTTTCTTACACTAGCTGTCATTAGCTGAACAGCACCAACTGACAGCTGATATATAGGTGCACATTGAAGGTTTCTAAGTGAGTTAAAAAGGAGAAACCCTGCCGACGATGGCGATCGTCCGCAACGACGTAAAACTACGGAAAGTGCAGAAAATAACACCATCTGCGATCGTCCGCAACAACGTAAAATTACGGAAAACGCAGAGGATAACACCATCTGCGAGCGTCCGCAACGGCATAACACAAGCGAAAATTCAGAAAATAACATCGTCTGCGACCGTCCGGAACGACGTAAGACTACCAACAACGCAGTGACTAACATCGTCTGCGACCATCCGCAACGACGTAAAACTACGGAAGAAGAGATAGAAGAGGATCCTCCGCAAAGACGCGAAAGTACAACGCCATCGCGTAGACAAGAGCTCAGACATCCATATAGACCTGAGCCAATGAAAAAATCAGCCAACCAAACGTACAGAAAAGAGAGAACCCAGAACAACTAGAAAACACAGCAACATCAATCCCGAAAGAAGGGGATAATAGCGAACAAACTGAAGGCCATAGTCCGCAAAGACAGAAAACTAGAAAACAGAAGGAAACTGATTGGATATATAATTCATTTTCCAGGAGTTATAAGGACTTGGGCGATACGATCGCCGTGGGGTATCAGTCTGCGTTATACCCCACTAGGTATAAACAGCGATGAGTCGCACAGAACGGGACCGCTCGAAGCGTCTCGCAGATGCATAGTAGTCCACAGAACCCCAGAGGACGCTATACCTACAGATCGGGGCGTCAAATACGATCCATCAGCCCCTTACCGTACTGGTCAGGCCCAAAATTCCATAGGAAGAAAGAATGCAAGCGACCAACGAAAGTCGGAAGACCATAAGCCATCATTTATGTCAGTACCCCGGAGGATGGACCGATGCACATTTATGCGCTCTGTGGGAACACTGAAGTCCGGCAAGCGAAGCAAGTGCGGCACATACCCGGAAAACGAAGACAGGGATGGGCAAGGTAAAGTAATAACCCGGCAGTACATAAAGAAAGCCATGGTCCCTATGAAGAAGGTACCTGCGCCCGTAAAGAGTCCCCAGAACCCATTCCGCGCCCAGCAATATCGACCTCTTGCCACGATGACGATTGGAGATTGAAAAGCAAGACGAGTTTCAATCCTTTTGCGACAACGCAAATTACTAGCCCCGCCGCCAGCCTTCACGAGCCTATTGCCCAGCAAACGGCGATGCAAAATTCCATCACGGGATCCCCAAGTATCCCATCGCTGATGGCACTAAAGGTTACGCCCACCGAGGACTTCACATCCCCCAAGCGCCCACGTCCATCCTATCCAGCTAGGCCCCTCACCAACCAGCAGGCCGGAATACCGGATGGTTGCTGCAATTGCAGCGGACATCGGTATTCCAGCTGCCCAAAGCCACGAAGCAGCAAGTTCTGCTACCGCTGTGGCAGTAGAAGATAGGATGTACTCACATGTACATTCTGTCTCATGACGCCGTCCACTGCCGCCTCGTCTTGGAAGGGAGAGGGGGTAGGCGACAGCTCAGAACAGTCGCCACGTGAAGGGGAAAAGAGGACGCGGCAGACGTCCATGACTGTGGCAGAGGAAGATAAGGCGCGTAAGCAGACCAGGCCAAAACACACACCGGAGCAGCCGACAGTCGCGCCAGTCAAAGCGCAGGAGACTGTGAGACAGACCCTGCAGGAAGTTGCAGGAATGTTCGGCCAGACCTCACAATCGGTCACGATCATCATACCAGGTGCGTCGGTCTATATAACAAAGCGGATGGCCCCATAATACCGATCAGTCCCCATTCCAGCAGATACCGCAGCGACCCCTTCTGTCCCCTGTCTATAAGCTGTCCTTTATACCGCGATACCAGCAATATAGTACATTATTCAGGAATCACAATCACGACGAAGTAGGTCATGATGCGGGAAACCGCGACGAATAGAAAAAACGAGCACACGCGAGCGCGGCAAAACAACGATGGCGCAAGGTTAGCGGACGAGTAGTAGCGCCAGAGAAAGAGAGCATACATTGGCTCCTTACAAACAGAACGCTACTTTCCTGGTCCCCCAACGCTGCCCACCGACAGCTGAGAGGATACAATAAAAAGATATCAACCTCATTTTCAGCCAACCACATTGCAGCAAGAACCAGCGCAGCGCGAGTTGCTCCAGAAGAGTACCAGCAAGGAGAAGACACTATCACGGAGGGTAAACAAGAGTCAAGCCCCACACAAAAAGAAAATATATTAGGTATAAGTTTAGGAATATCATCTGTGTAAAGGCTTAGGTTAGTTTAGGTTATCAGTTAGTTTGTATAACTCGTATAATAAGTCAAGCCGCACAAATGATGTCGCGATACAAACGGCATAATAACCATTTGGTATTTTCTTTAGATGTTAGGAGTAGTCTATAGTATCTAGGTTAAGCACGCAGATGTAATTTTAATTCTTTAGATGTTAGGAGTAGTTGATGGTATCTCGGTTAAGCACGCAGAAATACTAGCACTTAGCTGAAAATTTTACTTTCCATTTGTGTTTATTTATCTTATTCCTGTTACAATCACTGTACGAATACCGAACAGCACAACAATTATTTTTGTTTAGAAGTCGTTTTTGTTTCCTTGCTCAATCAGCGCGTTATCGCACTCCAGTCTCGGTAGAACATCCGAGCAAAATAGAGATAAAGCTATTTGTGCAACGGCACCAAGAAAAAAATATATAAATGGCGCATATGATTTTTTTTGTCGCAGATAGTAGTTGGATACAGTCATTGTAGTTAAATGAGTTTGCGTCACCGCCACTAAGCGCGCCATGTTCGCACGGCTGCTCCGCGTCCCCGTGAGTGAAATTGTACGCGTCTCGCGAGGCTCATGGACACCGTATTCTAGCTCCTAAATACGAAACTACAATATTTCGCGTAGAAGCTATATACACACACACACACACACACACACGCGCGCGCGCGCGCGCGTAGTTCGAGAGAGAGAGAGAGAGAGAGAGAAAGGAGGGGAGAGAAACATTTTCCTACATAAAAAAAATAATATGTTTAAAAAATGTCCAAAACGTGAGATTAATCTGAAGAACAAAAATAATAATATTGACTAAAATCACATCTTCTTTAGGATACTCATCCCAAAGTTGGATATGACCATTGAACTGAGCTGGTCTGGTATTAATAGTTTAAGCGGACTACTTTGTGTTTGTTACAGTTGGTATTCAACATAGTTCTAGTCGCCATTTACTGCATACACGCACGGTACTACTTTACTATGCGCACGATATAGGGAGTCGACGCAGAACTCGGTTTATTATTCCCACCAAATTATAACACACCCTTTATAATGTATGCACACATAATTTATTAATGAAAGTAAAATAATTTTTAACATAAAACATAGCCTATGTTCTTTCGAAAATAATATAGAATATATATTTTGAATTTAAGAGCACTTGGTTCAGTAGGTTTTTTATTTATCGTGTACAAAAAAAAACATGCCTTGTCTTTATAAATTAGTATGATATGATATGATATGATGATATGATATCATATGAATATATATATATATATATAATCTGAGTTTAGTGTAAGATAATGTTTATAATGTACAAGCTAGTGAAACATTCGCGTACGATGAATAATTTTAACTTTAAATAATAAATATCAAATCACAATTATTTGGGAAAGTATTTCAGAACTGTGTGGTTGTTTTAATTCAAAAAGTTTAGCTCCTAAATATAATCATATATTATGCCATATATTATAATTATTTATTTACAATGTTTTTTATGTAAAACATTTAACAAAAAATATTTCTATATTTCATATCATTGTGTTCTATATTCTAATATATCACTTATTATATTTATATCACTTATTCCACATGATCTACCATCATTTTCTAAGTCGATAGAAAGTTAAAGATGTTATCATAAAAATTCGAAATATTTTTGATTTATAATTTTATCTATATAAAAAAGATAAATATTGGGAAACCGCTATTTCGCTTATTTGAAAAGCTTTGAAGAATTTAGTCACTATTCAATACAAACATAAGAAAATTTTCTTAACTGTTTTTTATATCTTGTTTAATTTTTTGGAAAAAGTTACCAAACGATATTTTATTTTTTGATTTCTAGAGTAATGTATCCTTTAAATGATTTCTTAAATATTTTGTAACATTACCAATTGTATGCCATTAAGTTCTGCCGCCTCAAACGCCCCTATATTGAATGTCGCTCTAATGCTATGCCTACATAGCCCATATGGAAATTTGTCTCTCCACAGAGGTTCATTCAGGATGATATGAACTGATTATTTGAAATATATTATTTGATTCATTTTATAGAATAGATGCTATATCATACCTATCATAAACGAGTTCTAGATTATTAAAACTCAACTATTCAAGACAATAATCGCTGCGTATAATAAGTTATTTAATAGTATATTAGAAGATCGTGTATCTAAGCTTTTTAAAACTAACTTTGTGATATATTAATAAATATAGTTAAGAGATATTAAGTGGTTTGAAAAATAGATTTTTGTTTCAATTTTAGCGAATATGAATGTGGTAATCAAAACAAAGAATACTATATAGAGCTGTAAACGTCTAGTTCTTTATAAAAATGAAATAACTTTCATTATTAAATTTAATTTGTTGATTTTACTATTTTCAATAAGATAAATAGAGGATGATATATAGTCAACATGAAAAGTATTATTTTAAATTTTTGGTATGTTAGCTTCTGATTAATCCGCTTGAAAAAAAGCTTAATAGAAATCTAAAAGTTAGAATCTATTCTTAAATTTTCGATCAAAAAACTATGCAATTGCACTACGAGAAAAATCCGTGCAGCAGTTTCAATAAGTAGCCATAAATTGACTTGAATATAGGAACAGAATATTAATGTCCATATTGCTTTTAATTAAATAAACTTACTGCATTAAATCCTTTACAAAAGTCCATTTTCTTAAACGGAAAGAGTAAGCACATAAAAAGAGGTTATAATATAATAAGAAATAAAATAATAAAAATAATTTACTAATACCAAAAGATGTTAACGCTTAATGGAGTACCAAGGATTTTATCACAATGATATAAAGATTTTTTAAAGATGTGCTACGTAATTTTAAAATCTTATTACAGAAAAAATACCAAAACAATTTAATTAATATATTTTAGATACTAAATTTTCATTCTAAATTTTGATTTTTTAGCGAATACCGAATCAGATATGAATCATTTAAAAAAATAAACCAATTTCCATTCTATACTAAAAAATAGCAGTATAAAAATTAACAATAAGAACGGGGAAACGAATAGTACAAATATCCTTTATATACTAAATATAAAGGCCAAATCGCTGCTCTCCCCTTTTTTACCAACCTGCACCGAGTGTGTGCAAGCTCGTGCATGTAGGGCATTCACTTTTCCATTTAATAATGTGGTCGTGCTCGAAAGCTCGGAACGATATACAGAGCCAGCTTTTCTAGCGGTTAGGGGAAGGGCGCGAATGCGCAGTCGCACTGGTCAGTGTCCACTTAGCCTATACTGACTGACAAAAAACGAAAATCGACTTTGCACGCTTGTATACACAAGCGTGTCCAAGAGAGTAAGGGTTCCCTCATTAGGAAGTGAGAAAACGCGAGTAGAATATTTTGATATTTTGAAAAGAAAAAAAACGGTTTAATAAATCGTTTTATATGAGTTGAAAAAAGTAAATTGTTTCTTTATTGTTAATATACATATAAATAACCATATTGATGGTACCGATACTATTGAATAGACATGTTTGGCGCACAACAAGATTCCTAAAATTAGGCCAAAAAACTCCATCTCCCACGCAGGAGGTAAGTAAAACCTAAAATAAAATTTAATCTACATAAACTCTACACGTATAAGGAAAACCAATTCGTGGATTATAGTTTTAAAAAACTTTTACTAACTGTATAGTTGTGTTTAATTCGTTAAAAGAAGTAGCATAAATTTTACAGATTAAGAATGCATTTTATCGTTAGCAAATTATAAATTTTATTGAGTTCGATTGACACTAATTTACTAAGAACTTTTTAGCTTCGACATATTTTTAATCTTTGTTAACTTTTGAATAGTTGCTACAGCATTGTTGCACATTTACTAATTTTAATAAATGATTAATACCGATTAAAATTCTTATATTAATTAATGATTAATTTGATTAAAATTAAATTTTTTTTATTTGTATTACAATATTAAGATAAAGGTTATAGACATGCCATTGAGGAAAAAAAGAGATCGCTTAAAAAAGAGTCTAGTCATTGGACGTAGATCGCATTAAATATAAACTATTTCTAATCAATGAGCGTTAGAATTACGCTTAACGACGGTGCAAACCCTTAGTTGACTAAGGCACCTCGATGTTACCTGTTTAGAAGTCAAGTTTCTTTTTCACGAAATATGTTTTATTCAACTAAATTTGACGTACAAATATTTCTCAAGCAGCTTTATACAACTGGATCTCGCGCGAGCGAACAAAAATACTTTTCAACCCGTAGATAAAGTGGACTATAAGAATTCTTTAGGGTGCATTTCTTTTTATTTTCTTGGCCAAAAATAAAATAAAGAGGACATGTGGAAGCGTATAAAAAATACGTTTCAGTGCCGAAAGGTTCGACAAAACTTTGTATTTTCAGGGATGGAGAAACGCGGTTCGTCCATGGGCGACGACAGTCGCCTGGAACTCGAGGATAGGGATCCTCATCAATTAAATCAACATTTACAGGTTTGTGCGTACCATTTTTTTCAAGCTTTGGCCATTTAATTAATTATTTAACTTTTTCCTCACTGTAGTTTTACAAAATATATTTGTACTTTCTTTAAAATTAAAAAAACATCTCAATAAATTATTAGAAATTTTAGAATTTTTCATATTTATTAATGGGTACATATTTATTTATACTTATTTGTGTATATTAAAAAGTCAATTTATAAAAAATAACTATCATATTAAATAACAATCATTAATATAATTAAATATTTGGATTAAACTTATTTCTTAAAAATTTTGTATTTATTAAAAAAAATGGCATATGAACTCGAGTAAACAGAAATATTATATTTTCATTATATGAATTAATAAATATTTTTATGAGTCTTATAGGCTTCATACAATAATAAATTATATTAATATAATGACAGTAGACTGTCCTTGTTTATAATCACCCCGGTAGAATCTAAAATGAAAATTACTACTAAAAAAAAAACTAAAAAAATAAAAATATAAAATAATCTATATTCTATGTTAATCCAGAAGAACTTTACTGCTCTCCCCTCTTTACGTTACATTTAGATTTATCTTTAATGTGCGATATTTCGAACAGCTCCGGTTCGAGCGATTCGAAACGTCGAATATTAAACGTACAAATGCACTATTAGATATGCAGTGCAATGTAATATTAGTTTGACTTTCTGAATTATCAAATTATCTAGTTCCTTATTAAAATGCTAAAAGGCTTAATAAAAAAAAATGCTAATACAAAATGAATATAATTTAGAAAAAAAAACTTACTGTGAAAATTAATTGATAGACAAACCATATTCGTCTAGTAATTAAGGTCAATTTTTTTAATACTTATTAGAATCTTTTATTAGAAGTTTGGTATATTCGAACAATATTATTTTATGTTTATATTATATTTCGACTTTATTAACAAGTAAAAGCTTTAATATGTTCAGCATTTAGAAAATCCAAAAATACTTATTTTAATCAAGTACCTTCTTATGTCTCTTAATATAAGATTTAAAATTTTAAATTTACAAAGATTTTGTTTTAATATATTATCTATACTTCTACACCAGTATCTTACAATTTTCTAATCAATCTACTTTTTTAAATTGACCAAAATCAATAAAGCAATAAGTTATCTACCAGCGATTCCATTTATAACACATAATTACTCGAGGCTATATAATCTAATATCGATTACGGAATCTTTCACATTACTACTCAGTAATTCTCATTAGCACGTATGCATTTTAACATTTTAGCATGTATTTAGAGATGTATTTACATAAAATTATTCATAATCCTTTTTGAAAATTCTCTATAACTTCAAGTAACTTTAATATAATATAAGCATAACTATGTTCTTGCTCTGTTTAATATCTAATTTATATTCATCAGTTTATTGATTGATATGAGAGAATTAGATACAATAAATAATCATACATAAAAGATAAATTTTTGATATTAATATCTTCATAAAATCTTTTTTTTTAATCTTTATTGCAAAGCTATTCCTTAACATTATGAAATATGCTATTAAAGTATAATTAGAAAATATAAAAAAAATTAAATTAAATTTAACATAACTTTATGTAAGGTATTATAAACGAAATATTTTAGATGAGATAATTAGTTTGTAATTATAATTATTAACAAATATTAAAATATATAAATCTTTTCCCATTTACATATTTATTTAAGGTCTAATTTAGGATGTCGTAAAATTGAAGTAAAATACAACAATTAAAAGATTTAGATATCAACTAATTAAATTATTTAGAATTTTAGAATATTAGAATCCTTAAAGGAAATATAAATATGCTATATATATATATATATTAAGTGCTTTAAAAACATTCTAATTAAAGTTTTTAATGTAATATTTGATTGAACGATAAAAGCTCCGAAATGTGTATCCTTTAAAATAAAAAAGTTAGTATATTTTATTCTAGAGTTATATATGATACAGAAACATTGCTAATAATAAATAGTTTTGTAATCGAATAAAAAAACTTTCTTAAAATATAAAATTAATAAATATTTTTATCCGTGTTATAGTCGTTCTAATATAATATATTAGCTAAAATGATGACAGTCAGACTGTCCTTGTTTATTCTCATCCTCAAAAAATCTGTAATAGAACTTACAATTAAAAATAAACTAGATTAAAAATTAAAAATAACAAAAATAAAAATAATATTAAAATAACATAACATATTAATAATAATAAGCTATATTCTATGTTATTGAAGGACAACCTGACTAATTCCACCACCTGAAATTTAACTTCTCCTTTGGCGTCCGACGTTTCGAACCGCTATGTAAAAATGTAAACATAAGTGGTGGGGGCAGTCAGGTTGTCCTTTACTAACAATGAACATAAACAAGGACAGTTAGACTGTCATTATTTTAGCTAATATATTATATTATAAAGACTGTAAGACCGATAAAAATATTTATTAATTTAATTCAGAACAGTGGATATAAGTACAATTTTTAATTTTAATTCTAATTTCTTAAAATATCAAATAAAATTTATTCGAAGACTAAGTTTTAGCTGGCATTTTCTAAATGTTTCATTTAAGGTTTTCGGCATATGAAATTATTGGAATGGTAAACGTTTACGAAAATCACATAGGAATCTCATTCGTGACAAAAGAACTTTACAGTGTTATACAGTAGTTTTCAACTGCATTTTTCAATCAAAGATTGAACATAATTGTATAATAATTAAAAAATCTAATTAGATAAATAAATATTTTCCTATAAAATGTTTATTGTACTTACTGTTTTAAACAAATTTTTCTTGGTCTTACAGCCCTATTCCATAGAAAAAAAAATATTTCTAATATTATATATATGCATATATGCATAAATATATATATATATATATATATATATATATATATTTAATAATTTACTTTTAAACAAATATAAATAAATATAAATTACTATAATTATTTATATTATTTTATTATTCTTTATTTTCTATTTATTTATATTTATTTCTATTTGTTTAAAATAAAATCGTTATAATTATAATATATATATATATATATATATATATATATATATATACATACATGTATATATTTATTATTTTTTTCTAACATAATAGGACTGTAAAACCAATAAAATATTTATTAGAATATTATCGTAGATTTTAGATTATCACCTGATGATAAATTTATCATTGCCTACTCGGCTTGTACGTAATTATTTATGATTTGTTGATAAACTCCCTTTTCTGTAAAGAATATTATGTAATTGATGGATGTTTATTTATCAAGGAGAAATTAGGAAAAGATTCTTGGGAATTTCTACACTTTCAAAATTTATATAAGTAGATGAGTATAAGAGAATAAGCCTTTAAAAAAATTAGAAAAAAATAACACCTTAGATAGCTTTTCTATAATTATAGTATTAAGCCTTAAATTTAACCACGATCCAAGAATTTATGAAGATCTTAGGCAGTACATAGTTTTCGTGTAGATCTAGTGTAATATATTTGCTTTGTTACGATTGACCAGATTTTTTGTTTACAAAGATTGACAAAATTTCACGGGAGAAGAACTAATTACTACAAGCTGTAATACAGACCAAATTTTATAAAAGCGTCGGTATACCATTTAATACAAAGTTCATTAATGTGGATTCAGTAAATGTATAGATTAAAGCAACTTTAATTATTAAAGTTTCTAAATTTCAACCAATGAAAATTAGATCACTGCAAAAAAATTAAATTTCCCTCTCTATAAATCATTGGAATATTCGCTATTTTCGTAGCGCAAATCAAAAATAAAATATACAAATAGCCAAAATCCACTGATTTAGTAATAAAAAATTTCTCTCGCATGGTTCACTTTTCAAGACTAGAAGACAAAAAGAATTGTAATATTCACTCATAATCTGCATTGTCAATTAAATACAGGTACTGTGGGAAGACGTGATCGGCGAGCCGGACGGCATCCGTAGTCCCGAATGCGCCTGGCGCCTGAGCGGCCATTGCTTTCGACTCTCCCGTGGCTGCTGCTACATCCTCTTGTCCGTCGTCGTCGCGCCCTTCGTCGCTCTTTGCCTCGGCCTCACCTTTGCGTGCCTCGCTTTCGAGGTGAGCTCACCCATCTCCCTCCCCCACCGTCGCCACCATACGCACACATATTTGCAATGGCACAGTCGTGTATACATTGAGCGAGGGAATCGATAAAAATCGCCGCCTCATATCGTCATAATATATACTATATGAGTACGTATATTGCTATTCAGTAAACTATAGGAGACTATGATGGCGTCAATAAATGTGACCGACTTTTACGATTGTTTCGAGGTTTCGGCCCGTATACTGGTGCGAGACATATTATATATCTTGGAAATATGCCTAGCATGAAAAGGGTTTCGAGCGCGAGACAAGTCGAGCTCGGACCCGCTGTGCTTTTTTTCCTTTATCGACGCGCATAAGGTCGTTGTACTTTAATATACGCGATTGTCTCTGCGATAACAGACGGCGTGATAAGAAAGCTGAATTATTTCCTAAGGGTAATGACCACGAATTTTTTTATTTAAAGCATTCGAGGAGTGTAAATTTTGCGAATATATAAGCTCTCTGTATTTTTTTTTTGTTTTGTTATATTTTCTTTTATTTTCTTCCTTTAATTGAACACGATGGAATGTATCAGAAGCAGTATTATATATTAAATAGGATTTATTAAAAGTAAAATAAACATTAGTAAAAGTAATGTGCTCCGCTTGTTAGTTTTGAGATAAAAATAATATAATTTATAATTTCAATTATATTTTTTAACAACATTTAAAATTAAAAATTGTATTTCTTTCGACTGTTTTGAATTAAATTAATAAATATTTTTATCAGCCTTACAGTCTTTATAATATAATATATTAGCTAAAATAATGACAGTCAGACTGTTTTTGTTTATTATCAACCCCGTAGAATCTGGGATAAAACTTATTACTACAATAAATGATATTAAAAATTAAAAATAAAAATAAAATAAATAAAATAAAATAAAAATAATAAAAGCAATATTCTATGTTAGTAAACGACAACCTGACTACCCCCACCACCTTAAATTTAGAATCACCTTGGTATCCGACGTTTCGAAACGCTACGGTTCATCCTCAGGAACTAAACTGGATCATCACTAATATGATCATCCTCAGGATTTAAACGATTCATCCTCAGGAATTAACAGTTTCGTTCCGGAGGATGAACCATAGCGGTTCGAAACGTCGGACGCCAAAGGAGAAGTTAAATTTCAGGTGGTGGAATTAGTCAGGTTGTCCTTCAATAACATAGAATATAGCTTATTATTATTAATATGTTATGTTATTTTAATATTATTTTTATTTTTGTTATTTTTAATTTTTAATCTAGTTTATTTTTAATTGTAAGTTCTATTACAGATTTTTTGAGGATGAGAATAAACAGGGACAGTCTGACTGTCATTATTTTAGCTGATATATTATATTATAAAGCCTGTAAATCCGATAAAAAAAGTTATTAATTTAATAACATTTAATATAGTTATTTTATTTGATCATTCACTTTCATTCGACCAGTATTTGACGTATTCAGGAAAAATAATTTTTATTTGTTTCATAGTAAATATATTATTTCATATAAAAACAAAATGAATGGAAGCGCTTTAATGTATAGAAACGAAACAACCTTATCGATCTCACATCAATTTTTTAGTCTTTCATAGTTTTTTTATTCATGGAAATCGAAATCATTCACTGACAGTCCATGTGAGAAAAAAGTAAGGAACGGATTTGCAGTTAATCTTAATGAATGGTGAATTTTTCAGCACATTTGGTGTATTGCTCCATGCCTACGTGTCTGGCGAATAACGTGTTTAGCGACGAGGAACTTCTTCACAGCGATCGTACAGGCCGTTGTGCGGCCCTGCACCGACGCCTTGGGATACTTTTTCTACAACATTCGGGTTCTGAATCACAAATTGCCCGATGCTGCGGTGCAGAAGGACGACATACACATTGTTTAGGGAAGGGAAACAAAAAAGCTACAGGGAGTTGCTGACGGAACATTTACCTATATCAGATTTTTCTACAGAATGTATAAAAACATGTAAGGAAAACCTGTGAGAAATTTTTAATTTTCTGATCCAGTT
The DNA here is from genome assembly GCA_018907035.1 of Sycobia sp. Sy_11. Taxonomy (NCBI): domain Eukaryota; kingdom Metazoa; phylum Arthropoda; class Insecta; order Hymenoptera; family Epichrysomallidae; genus Sycobia; species Sycobia sp. Sy_11. The sequence goes on along the minus strand of JACCIC010000062.1, from coordinate 1,154,629 downwards.
TAATAATAATGTAATTACTTATAAATTTTGATCTTGTCTTAATCAGAAGGGACAGAAGCGTTTATTTTTAAAATAATAATACAAACGAACGATTTCTTTATATACAATATATATTATTGTTTTCAATTTCTCATGTGCCTTTTACGAAAGTTATTACCAAAATTATCAGTTTTTTGTATAATATTTAATCTCTTAACGACTAATTTTTACTATTCGTTGTTATATATTCATAATTGAAGTGCAATATTTATTTTAAAAGTGTATGTGTATTTTATCAAAACATATATTAGTATATTTTGTCAATCAATTTTATTTATACTTTAGTTTAATCATTTTATATAATTATATTTGTAAGCTTATCAGATTTAAATATAATAAAAATATATCAGATTTTACAATGTAACAATATTATTGAAAATCATTTTTTTTCTCGTATTGATAAATTTAGGTAATTAATATAAACTGAATTATTTTATAATTATTAATTTATTTAGTATTGAGATTTCGTAATAAAATAGATTATGAAAAATATAGTTATATTATATTAAAATTATAGTAAATATATTAAATAAAATTATAAATTTAAGTTTTTCATTTAATTATATTAAATAATTAAATAAAACACTTAAGTGTGTTAATGTAATAGTATTCTTTTTTGTACAGTTGTTTTTATTAGTGTCAATATAATTCATTTAAGATATATTTATGCAAATACATTTTTAATAAAGAAATTCATAATTTAACCATTTATTACAAAAACAACTACTAGAAAATGTTAGACGATAAAATCGGTCTATAATTTATAGTTAGTTTGAGTATGTCATTTTATAGGAGACCTGTGATATCAACGATTTCATTTTATACAGTAGATATTTATTTTGTCCCTACCAATTATCGATATAAAGAACAAAAGAGGTAATGAATATAAAAAGATCCCAATATTTCAATTATTATATATTTTAATTTTTGATAATTCGAGTATTATATACATAAATTACATTTTCTACTTTATTTCATTAAGTAAACGGAGTAACTAACATAAAAGTACATAATACGTCAAAATAAATTTAGCGAATAAAATCAATTTTCTACTTCGACTGTTTCGCGAATATTATTCTCATAAGCACAAAACAAACTTGATGTTAATATTCGGAAGCATGCATATACTTTTCAACTTTATGTTCTGCAGACTAATTAAATTATATCAATAAATTAAAACAGATAGTATACACATTTATATTTTTAATTACTTATTTTTTACAACATTCCTTTAAAAAATGCTAAGAATAGCTTATTATCATTGAAGTCCAAGTTTTTAAATCTGGTATTCTCAGTTGCATGAAGATAAAAATTTCAAAGAAATTTTAAAAATATCTATTAATATATTAAATTTATCTACCTATGAATTTCTACCTCTACTTTTTATGTTGTTGATTGTGGACTGTGAAATCATTTATCCTAACATCAAAGGTTACTAAATAAAATCAGTTGATTATTAATTTTAATCTATACTATGAATTGACGACTATGGTAATCATTTTGAATATTCTTCTTATAAGAGTAAATAGTTATATTTCATTTAACTGTTAGTATTATTTAATCCATTATACTTATTACATGGTTATATTATATGATTATAGTTCGTATGTAATAAAGATTTATGGAGTATACAATAGATCTGTGTACATATGTCAACATTGTAATTTCTTCACTTATTGAAACAAATTAAAAGATGAAAGTAGTTTCACTAAACCCATTTTGTTATATATTTTGAATATTTTGACGTATAAAGATAATGTATATAAAAAGAAAGTTCTTATCATGACTTAACTATGGCTCTTCTATAATCTTAATTAATCGTGAGAAATATTTTAATAATAGTACAATATACATTTGTGTGTGTGTGTGTGTGTGAGTGTGTGAGGTAGGGAGGGAGAGAGGGAGACAGGAAGAGTGGGAGAGGGAGAGAGAGAGAGGGAGAAAGAGGGAGAGAGAGAGGGAGTAATTTTCGGCGGTCTGATAAGTAGTTTCTATATGTCACTGAACTTTAGTGTTCGGAAAGATTTTTCTCAGTTTTTTTTTTATAAAAATAACTTGTACAAATGAATAGCTGTTACATATTAATAACACATGGAATTCGATCGCATTGTAAGTGTATTTGATAGAATAATTACTATTATAACAAAAAGAATGCGTTAATATAAAAATCTTTCTTTTAGCAGTTTAGAGACTACCATTACAGCAATTAATTTGGTCTTATTTAGACCTAGATTTAAGTAAGGAATCTTAGGACTCGCATGCGCGGCTATCAAAGCAAGAAAAAGAGAGGAGAGAACTGATTATATAGCGCTCTTTTTTTAATGCCATAAAAAGACCCCTCTTGTCTTAGTATAGTTCAGCTTATCTATATGCGAGATTATTCCAGCAAGATAATAAGTAGAATACGCGGTAACTTTCTAGTATCTTACTATACGACAAACTGATCCTTAGTTGGTCTCTGGAAATAAAGCAGTGGGAATGTTCAGTATAACCAATTAAGGTATAAATATTTTTTTTCAAGTCAACATGGCAACTCAACTCCAAAAGTTAATCTTCAATACACACAATACCTTACAATCGGCATTAACGAGACGTATCCTTTTTTATTAATCAAAAGTAAAGTAAGGTATTCAATTATAGAACTGTTTTCAAAAACTACAGTTATTATTTTAAAAATCTATCTCTAGAAATAAACTATTTATTAGGAATATTGAAAATATTTGTCGTAATATTCTTACACAGTATATAGATTTATCAGTGACATCTTATCTTAAACAAAAACGTAAGTAAGTTTTAAGCTCAATAATATTTGTAGATAATGAACGTACATTTTACTTCGGTCTTGAATCATCATTTTAGGGATAAAAAAATATGATGTGAACATATAAACTACGTATGATAATTTTGAAATTTTGATTACCAACTGAAGATAAGATATTTTACCATGTCGATAAAGTGGTAATTATGTTTACTTAATTTAAAATTGACTTTCTGAAAGTAGTTTACTCTAAATTTGTTTATAAAAATGATTAATTTTATATCTCATATAATTAGTAAATTTTTAACTGCGGTAAAGCTACAATAGAGCAATTTTTACTATAGACTATAAAAGTATAATACAGTTTATTTATTTTGTAAAATTCCAGTATTAAATGTTTTAGTTCAGACGCAATTTAATTAGCTTAATGAGAAAGATAACCAAAATAATAGTAAAAGCAGTGTTTTGACCTTTATTTATATTTTTAACTCTTTTTTTTATATTTATACACAATATATATATATATATATATATATATATATATATATATATATATATATATATATAACTATCACAGCAGACATATTTATTTATTATAATCGAAGTCTATAAAATGTGTTTAATTTATAGATATTTTAGGTATTAACCCAGATATTTTCATTTGAAATTATGTATAAATAAATAATATATATATATATATATATATATATATATATATATATATATATATATATATATATGTAAAAGAAAATGCATAAAACATTTTAAATTCATACGGAATTTAAAATTAAAATTAAATTCGACTATTTATACGGATACAGTTAAGATATATATGATTATTTGGGTATTCTGTATTGAGATTGGAATTTGTATAAAATATTTTAGTATATTTTATATACCTTGGTTATATCTAGCTAGATTGCAAATAAATAAATAAATAAATAAATACATAAATAAATAAATAAATAAATAAATATATATATATATATATATATATATATATATATATATATACTTTATGGGGAACATCTTTTACAATATATTTTAAAAACTCTTACCATTTTTCTAATATTAGTTCATATAGGTAATCTAATCTTATATATGTTTTAACACATCACATTTGTAAAACTTTTCACATTTGTAATTTTAAGTATTTCAAATATATTTTCTTATTTTCTTGTTTAAAGTTAGTTCTATCAAGGTATAGCGTGAATTAATCAACGATTTATGTATTGTAGATGTTTAGACAATGTATTAATAAGTTATATAATTGATGTACGAATGCATGTTTGTTAAATTTCAAACTATTCTTATCTACTTTCGTTGCATAAATATTGCATATAGGTGACATAAAATGAAACTTGAAAAGTAATCAGGAGTAATAATCTATATAATAGAAAACCTTTCTTTAAATATTCATTTCGTATAACTGGTTTCTGAGGTTTTAGAACTACATATACGTGTACATGTCATTCCTGATGTCGTGAGGTCACCTATTTTATTTTATAAGTGCTTCAAAATGTAGTTTAAACGCAGATACATTTCAAGAAATTTCTAAAAGATTCTAAAAACAAAATTAATAAATATTTTTATCAATTTTACAGTTTTTATACGATTATTTAATTACAAATATATTATGACAGTCAGACTATCCTTGTTATTAATTACCCCTGTAGAATCAGAAATAAAAATGAGTGCAAAATAGAAATAAATTAAAAGTAAAATATAATAAAAATAACAAAAATAAAAATAATCTATATTTTAAGTTAGTAAAGGACAGCCTGACTGCCTCCACTACCTAAATTTACCGTGTCTTCTTGTAGTTGCGTCTTGTATCTGCGCATTATTTTCAGGGACTAAACTGTAAACAATAAAAATTTGTGTTAATTTAATACAAGGGCATATCCATGTATTTTTTGCAACATGTGCTTTTCTGCAAGTATTACCATCAATGTGCTCTTTATCATTATTCTGCAGCAACATTTAAATGGGAGGATCCACTGAATCTCGAGAGCCAGTTGACCGCTGACGAAGTCATGATACGCGATCAGTTTCGCGCCTATTGCAAAGAGCAACTACTGCCACGCGTGATCGAGGCCAACAGGAAGGAATTTTTCGATCCGATCATCATCAAGGAAATTGGCAGTCTAGGCGGCCTCGGTTGCACGATCAAAGGTTACGGGGCTGCTGGAATCTCATCGGTCGCGTACGGACTTCTGACTAGAGAAGTGGAAGCAATTGATAGCGGTTACAGATCAGCCTTCTCTGTACAGTCCTCCCTTGTTATTGGAGCCATTGAGTCTTTTGGTAGCGATACCCAGAAGAATAAATATTTGCCGAAGCTAAGTAGGATATTGTACTTTTTTGAAAAACATGTTACGACAAAATTTATTTTGCTGCATTTGTGCATAATTATTATTAGATGAATTCTTATGTCTGCTCTTTTTATGTGACAGTTAATTGATGCACGTAATATACTTCACTTTTTTAAGTAACTGAAAATAGTAGCAGAACATTAATGTAACATTATATTATAATACGTTCCATATTGCTGTATAGTCACTTTCAGAACTAGCAAATTTTTATTTTAAAACTACTGTCAATCTTTTCTGAGAGGATTAAATAAATATTTAGGAAATTTTATTTCATTTTTATATGAAACCCTGTAATATATTACATCACATTTTATTATAAATTGTGATATATATTAGAATTTCTTTACTAAATTACTAAGAGTTACTATTTAAAACATTAAATATTTACTAAATTAAATAATACTATAAAATTATTTGAAGATTTGTAAAATTTTGTAAAAGTTCGAGAGTTCGATAACAGTAGTACATAGCTGTTCGATACAGCTGTAGACGTAGGATTGATTCTTGACTTACATTTACATGGTTCCAGACACAATTCGCACGATTCCAGAATTACATTTTTTTCGTGTAGAAGATAAGATCACAAATCAATTAGAAAATTATGCATACTGTTTTTAGTTGCTGGAGATTGGATCGGATGTTTCGGACTCACGGAACCTAATCATGGAAGTGATCCAGGATCTATGGAGACTCACGCAAAGTTTGATTCTTCTAAAAAAGTATATGTACTAAATGGCAGCAAAACATGGTTTGTAATTATGTTATATCCTAATATTTAATGCGATATTGTTCAATGAGATACTTTATTTAAAGATTAGAGTATAAAGAATATAACTGTTCAATTATCAAGAATTCAAAGTATTTAGAGCAGAATATTTTCTTACATTAAAATTTATTAAGATCTTTATGCGTATATATTAAATACAAAGAAGAAAAATGGTAGGAAGTATTACTTGCTCGAAAGTTCACACGACACTGTCTGGACAGTCGGCGAATAAGGACCACTTTTCTTTGGTCTCATATTCATAAAAACGTAAAAACTAAGGACCAACAGTCCTATTATAACAGGCTCAAAGAGCTGGATGAAATTAATACGAGAAAGTGCCGCTTGCTTCCGAAAATAATTCATAATCTTCAAGATTCGATCATACGTTTTGTCCCAAGTCTGCTCGAGAAATTATACTATTGATTCGAACAATAAGTTTTTAAACTTAACTAACAAAAGTTATATCTTACAATCAATATAACGTATATAAATAGTTTTTTAATACTTTTCAATAGGGAATCAACTCTCTTGTTGATTTATTTTACTTGTAAATTTCTCATTAATTATATCGTCGTAGATATAGTATATACAACATATATAATACCGTAGTATAAAGTATACAAATGCTTGCTTGTGTAGAGTACAACTGAGGTGTAATTTTTCTGGACAGTATTAAATATAATACAGTTAACATTGGTTCAATATGAATTTATTCATTTAAATATTACAATTGGGTTATAAATCTTGATTTTCCTGTATTAGATTTATTGCTTATTGTGAATATTATAATCATTTTTTTCATTATTTCTTATCAAATAATGAAGATATATATATATATATATATATATATATATATATATATATATACTACTGTGTACAAATATGAGTAAGACTTTATTTATAACTTTGAAAATCTTTATTTATTCTTCTAAATCTAATTAATCCCCCAAGGATGCAATGCAACGATGCCAACGCTTTTTCCAACTTACAAAACATTTTTTATACTCGTATTCCGGAATGGCCATCAATTCCTTCTTCGATTCGACTTTTATGTCTTCAACTGAATTAAAACTGTGTCCCCAGTCCTCTTTTGAGTTTGCTGAACAGCCAGAAGCACAGGGTGCTAAATCATACTTTTTAGGCACAAAATGTCTCAAAATGGTATTGACCAACCCATTTGAAAGTTCAACAATATCAGCAAGCGTTCTAGTAGTCAATCGACGATTTTTCAGAACCAGTTCTTTCATTTTGTCAACGTGCAGCCCATCGGTAAATGTTCTTGGTAGATGTTCGTCTTTGATGTGGTTCGTCTTCAACGCGTTCTCGACCTTCGTTGAGCAATTTGTGCCAATCAAAAACACTTGCTCTTGACATTGACTTCTCACAAAAAGCCTTCTGCAACATTCTGAACGTTTCGGTGACCGATATTTCATTTCGCGCATAAAATTGAATGCTACTTCTTTATTGCATAATTTCAGACATTATGTTAAAAACTGAAGACAACTTTTCTTTGTTCACAAACCACAAGTGTAAGTATATGACAAATGAAGATAATTGCGTGAAATTTGGCACAGATAACTCTGAGAATACTACCAACTTAAAAATAAAAACATTTATCCGAATCGATAAACCCGGAAAGTTTGAATTGAAAAGTCGTACTCATATTTGTACACAGTAGTATATGAACCTTCAATGAGAATAATAAAGCTAATAATGTGCAATGCAGTGAATACTAGTTGAAAGAAAGCGGATACTAATGAGCATCATATAGTAAACATTATAATTCTTTTAGGTTAATAAATATTTTTATCGGTCTTACAGTCTTTATACTATAATATATTATGCTAAAATAAGCTTAGTTCAGTCAATAGATTAGAGTGTAGTCCCTGAAGATGAACCTTAGCGGTTCGAAACATCGGACACGAAAGGAGAAGTTAAATTTAAGATGGTCATTGTCATTCACTAATATAGAATATAGTTTATTATTTGTATTATTTTATTTATTATTTTTAATTTCTAATCTAATTTATTGTTAGTAACTAGTTTTATTTTAGATTCTTCGGGGATTATATCAGGTATGTGAATAAGTCTTTCCCGTTTTTTTTTCAAATTTTGAGCCTTTATTGTGAAAAAATGGTTACAAATGAATTATTGAAAGTATTGGCCATCGCTAGCTACAACTTTTTCCCATCTTTCTGGCAACATACGAATCCCGTTGCGAAAAAATTCGACCGGTTTGGCCTCTATCCAGTCATCCACCCATTTTTTGGCTTCCTCGTAGGAAAGGAAGTGCTGGTCAGCCAGGCCATGCGTCATCGATCTGAAGAGATGGTAATCAGACGGAGCAACGTCTGGACTATACGGCGGGTGTGGTAGGACTTCCCATTTGAGCGTTTCTAAGTATGTTTTCACCGGCGGTGCAACATGTGGGCGAGCATTGTCATGTTGCAAAATAACTTTGTCGTGCCTGTCGGAGTATTGTGGCCGTTTTTCTCGCAGTGCGCGGCTCAAACGCATCAATTGTCGTCGATAGACCTCGCCTGTGATCCTTTCATTCGGTTTCAGAAGCTCATAGTAAATCACACCTAGCTGGTCCCACCATATACAGAGCATGAGCTTGGCGCCATGAATATTTGGCTTGGCCGTCGATGATGATGCATGGCCGGGTAGTCCCCATGATTTTCTTCGCTTCGGATTATCGTAACGTATCCACTTTTCATCGCCAGTCACGATACGATGCAGAAAACCCTTTCTTTTATGTCGCTGAAGCAGCTGTTCGCAAGTGAAAAAACGCCGTTCGACGTCTCTCAGCTTCAGTTCGTACGGCACCCAATTTCCTTGCTTTTGGATCATTCTCATGGCTTTCAAACGCTTGGAAATGGTTGTTCGGTCAACTCCCAATGCTTCACCAAGTTCTTCTTGCGTTTGACAAGAATCTTCATCAAGCAAAATCGCCAATTCTCGATCTTCAAAGATTTGCGGCCGCCCGGAACGCTCCTTGTCTTCCACGTCGAAATCACCGCTTTTGAACCGTCGAAACCATCCGCGAACACTTGAATCATCGACACAACCTTCTCCATAAGCCTCCTGAAGCAATCGATGCGTCTCGGCAGCAGATTTCTTCAAATTGAACCAATAAAGTGAAACTTCCCGCAAATGACGTCGACTCGGCTCAAATTTCGACATTTTCACGATATCAAAAATTTATGATGCGAAAAAATTTTAACTAATGTGTTAGTATGGAATTGTTGACATATGAATAAGCTTTGATTATGACATATGTAACCATTGAATACTCGCACAGTATTGGTGGCGCCATCTCTTACAAAAAACGGGAAAGACTTATTCACACTCCTAATAATATAATATATTATAGTATAAAGACTGTAATACCGATAAAAATATTTATTAATTGAATTAAAAACAGTCGACATAAGTACAATTTTTAATAATTTCTTTAGGATTACGAATTCTCCGATAGCTGATATATTGATAGTATGGGCAAAATGTGAGGATGGAGAGATTCGAGGTTTTCTTCTTGAGAGGGAAGGTAATGAAAATGGACTGTCTACTCCCAAAATTGAAGGAAAATTTTCACTAAGGACATCTGTTACTGGCATGATCTTGATGGATGATGTTATAGTCCCCGAAGGAAATGTATTACCAAAGGTCAAAGGTTTGAAGGTAAAAATATATTAGAAACTATACTATCGTAATCGAAATTTAAAAATTTTTATTAAAATATTATTTGTAACAAAAGGGTCCTTTTGAATGTTTGAATAACGCCCGATACGGTATTGGTTGGGGTGCTCTGGGAGCCGCTGAAATCTGTTTAAAATTAGCGCGAACTTACGTGTTAGAAAGAAAACAGTTTAATCGCCCTTTGGCTGCAAATCAGTTGATACAGAAGAAATTGGCAGACATGCTGACCGAAATAGGAATCGGATTGCAAGCTTGTCTACAGGTTGGCAGGTTAAAAGACGAGAGAAAGTGAGCAATGGAATACTTTAATTTTTCTGTTTTAAAAAAAAAATCGCACACAAACAGATATATATATATATATAGATATATACGATTCTACGTTTAGAGCAACACCCGAGATGATTTGTCTCATAAAACGTAATTCGGCTGGCAAAGCTCTAGAAATAGCAAGAAAAGCAAGAGACATGCTAGGAGGAAATGGAATATCCGATGAATATCATATTATAAGGCACGTAATGAATTTGGAGTCTGTAAATACATATGAAGGTAAATATAAACAAATGAATAGCATACGTAAGGTTTTTACTTGGAAAAAACTAATTTCTTTCGTTCTTTATTAGGCACACATGATATTCATGCATTAATTTTAGGAAGAGCTATCACAGGAATTCCAGCATTTACTGGATGACAATAAGGAAGTATATTGTATACATGTAAGATTATTCATGTTTACTTCCAAATCCTTAAATTTTATTAAAACTACTGCTCTAAAAAATTTGAACCAAAATTGATAAAATACATTATTTATTACTTTATGCTCTTTAAAAATCGTCATATAATTGATTAATACTATTTATTCAGTAATTGATCAATTACTTTAGAATTTATAAGCATATAAAAATTAACAAACAAGCAAAAAACAATTCAAGCTGAAATAAAAGAAAATCTTTTTAATCTGTTGAAAATTAGATTTTGTCTAAAATATTTTGGTTGATACTGACATATTATTGAATATTATTTTACTAATGTTATAAAAAAGAAGTTATTGCACATTTATATTACATGAATTTGATAATCATTGATTATATTACAATGATTATATTACATGAATTACATGATTTTGATAATTTCATCAATTTCTTTGTAGTAAATTTCTTTGCATTTACAATAGTATTTATGCAATAACTTTTAAAAAATATTTAAAGTTTTCTTAAGTTCATGCGAGGATTACATAGAAACCAATCACTAGTATTATCTTAATAAAGTTTTTTTAAGAATTTTAAGATTCGTTAGCTAAAGCTACTAATAAATAATCCTTTAAATGTAAAGAATTAAATTTCATTGTTTTACAGTTTTCATTGCCTAAAATCAAAGCAAATGTTCTTTAAAGAAACTGTTCAAATTAAACTTAATTTTAGTTGCTTAATTATCTCTATACAAATTTAAAAAATGTTTAATAAATCATCCTAATTTTGATGCTTAAAAACTAATTGCGGGATTTTCATTAAACTTCTATTTAAAAAATCTGTAGCTCTGTACATAGTTATATGATGTATTTGAATTTTTTAATATATTTCTTTATAATAAATTGGTAAAGTAAGTCATACTGTGGCGATTAAAGTACAATAAAATATAAATCAATGTTTAGGACAAGGTGAATTTTTAGAATGTTTACTTGCAAACGAAATTGTTGATGCAATATGTTTAGAGGAGATAAATCTAAAAACAGATCAGAGAATACAAATTTAAAGTTTTATAACTTATAATATATTTATATATAATCAGAATAGACTGTATATCAGTCAGTTAAGGTGTAAATATGTTAATTTAAAATAATATATATTTTCGGAAAAAAGTTATGTTAAATGCAGAACTTATAGCTATCGCAAAATTAAATAATATGTATGTAAACATTAGCAGTCTTTACATTAGCCACCGATATAAAGTAAATTCTCGTTCAAGAAAATCTCTAATAACTCGATTACAATCACCTGTCGTACTACTTTAAAACTGGCAAACAAGGAGAAATTATTGAGAAAGTATTAGTACACAATGCGACTTAATAATATTAAACGATACCTGCCCTACTTATTTTCATTTAGCGAACGGCAAATAATACACAGATTTGATAAGAATATATGTAAATTACTAACAACCATATATAATGTCAAAATGAAATACAGTTTATAAATAAAAATGGATATAGATAATTCATGCAAATATATATGTAATATTATATCTATAATGCTTTTAGATATATATATAGAAGTATATATTGTTGCTAATATTCAAGCAGGGGAATGCGACAGTAAATGAATAAAGAAAAAATGTCTATTAAAATAAATATATATTCTTTTATAAAAAAAACCTAAAGATGTATAATTAATTTAAGCACTTATCTTTATTGTTGAGTATACAAATTGAATGGATCCATACATGTTTTGAAGCATTGCGAATTTATATGAATGTTATATTTAATTCTCTACATTGTTTAACAAAAATTGATATCTAATTGTTATAGTCATAAAATTTTAATATAAAAAACATATTTATCCAAAAAAATTACTTAAAAAATCAAAGTAAATCAGCATTTTGAATAATTACATGTGAATCATAGACATTGTAAAGAGAATTATCTTTCATATATTTATAACGAATTGAATAAATATTTTACTAATTTTACCTTTCACCTTATTATGTAATATATATTATATAAATGAGAATAGTTGTACCGGTATTTGAAATATTTAGGAATTATAAACTAGTTTAAAAAGTATAAATAATATATAAGATTTTTCAATAGAAAACTACTAAAAAATAAGCAGGAAAAATATACGATACTTGAAAAATTAACATGTTATCAATTTTTTTATTTAAACATATTTATGAAGTAACGTGTATGTGTATACATATATGTAATTTTATTTATAGTTAGGTATTTGTAGTTTTTACAGAATATTTATATCATTTTAGTTCATAAGAATTTAGAAAGAAATATTTTCTATTTTAGAAATAAATTAATAAATTTAGAAATAAGATATAAATATTATGAAATTTATCAATTATTAAATCTTTAGTTTTTTTTATTTTTTATGTTATTGAACGTCGTTATATTTATGCTAGCAAATACCGGTGCTAATCAGCAACGGAGGTCTAGGATGTGTTTATGAACAAAGCACATGTAAATTATTACAGCGGTGCTTGTGTCAATCGGCCGAGACCAGGATTTGAACTCGGATTACCAAGTTACTAGTCCTTCGCTTTAGCGATCGAGGCATCATAGGCCTCTGTTCATAAAAATTAATTTGTAATTTCAATTCCTTTAATTCTTATTTAATGATAATAAATATTTCATAATATTATACAGAATAACTGTGTACTCTGAAAATTTTATGTAAAGACGTTTTTGTTACTTATAAATGAAGATTAGATACAGTTATTTTTATATATGGGGTGTCACAATGAAAAATGTAATTAATTAAATATTCGTATTTCTGATTATTTAACTAAGGGAACATGTAACTTTTCCTGATGCAACATGTTCTTCATAGGTGTGGTATCTTTGATTATTATACAAACCTTCCTTTAAGAATTGCTGTATGGTTTTACAAAAGTGACTGCCAAAGTTGGAAAATTCAATATGACATCTTATAATCGTTGTTTTCTTTTTTAAATGCAGATGATTGTAACTAATTTATTTTGTATAGTCTTCAATTTTTTCAGTTAATATATCACCAGCTGCTAATTTTTTTCTTGCTGTACGCACCCACTGATAAGAAATATCTATGGCACATAATGAAAAATAAGAAAATTTATACTTAAGTATGATTTTTATACCTTTTGCGATGAATATTCTTTTCTATGTGTAGTTTATATTTTTGACAATTAGTTTTTTTATATTTCCATATAGCATTTAATAGTGGCGATACTTTTTCTTCAAAAGTTATTGGCTGTACAAGTAAGTTTCCAGCGTTTTTCCAAAATGTGAAGTTTTATTATGAAAACATGGTTACATATTTTTTATTCAAAGTATCGTCTATCGGAAGCTATAACTTTTTCTCATCTTTCTGGCAATGAATGAATTCCAGAGCAAGAAAAATTCTCATTTTTCGAGCCCAAGAACGTATCGAGCCAATTTTTAAGTCCCTCTACTGAACTGAAATTAATTCTTGGAAAAGCGTATTCTGCATTGATCGAAACAAGTGGTATCAAGTCTGGACTGTGAGGCGCGTGAGGCAGAATATCCCATCCACTGTGGTCCAAATAGTTTTTCACCTAAACCACAACATGTGGGCGTGCGTTATCTTGATGAAAAATGATGGACTTATGATTGGACTCAAATTCTGGCCGCTTTTCTTGTAATGCTCGCTTCAAACGAATAAGTTGGGTTCGATGAAATGGTCCCTTGATTGTTTGACCATTCGGATGCAGTTCGTAGTAGAAAACGGCTTATTGTGTAACGCCCAATGATGCAGTAAGTTCTTCTTGAACCTGACACAGATCTTCAGCTAGCATAGCCTCTAATTCGTTAGCTTCCAAACTTTTCGCCTATCCGGAGTGATTTTTGTCTTCCGCCCCATAAGTTTCTAAAAGCAAGCGATAGGTCTCAGCCGCACTTTCCCTTATATTAAAGTATAAAAACAGTGCTTCCCGAAAATGAAGTTTATTTTGCTGGAAACTTGCCATGATTTTGCTCGAGAAAATAAGCGACACCGACAGAAATACTCAAATATTTGCTGCAAAGTTGTTGATAGATACACAACTTGCAAATATAACACATGATATCTGACACTTCTGCCAGGAATCCACTGGTAACGCCATCTTTCAACAAACGCTGGAAACTTACTTGTATATCCGATATTATAGATTTTTTCTGTTGGAAATAAACTACAATGAGCTAGTCTCAGATTTACAAAAATTTTTATAAGTGAAAAAATTAAATTTCAGGCTGTAGAGATGTCGCTCGAAAATAATATACGATTCAGAACTTATGTAAAAAAATTATTATAGGTATAATAAAAATACAAAAGCAATTCGTTTTTTAAGGCAGACAGAATAAGTGAAAGTGTATTATTTCTATCTGTCTAGTCACATTTATAACTAGGATATACATAAACTGTTGATAGAATGAAGGGATTTTATTTTTTTTAAATTGAAGCATTTGAAATTAGATTAAAAAATGGTTATAATACCTAATGTGTTGAGAAACATTGTTTTGCATACTGGTATTAATTTATCTGACGATGGCAATCTGAATCTATAATAAATAGTGTTAGATATTCTTTTTGACGTTCCAGCTTCTTCTTCACTTGAGTTTAATGATTCTTTAGCGACTACCCAATCATTTAAGCATTTCCATTGTTTTTTTTTATTATCTAATTTCCAAAAATTATAAAATGCTGTTTGTCGATCTGATTCACTAATATTTTTTTTACATTTTTTTCGGCAGTTTTCCAAACAGGGACCCTTCATTGTTCGAGCTTTTTTTGTAATTAACTTTCGCCCAATACCTTCATTTGCTTCTATCCCGCGTCGCACTTTTATTTGCTTCTCTGCATTTACTCCTAATAAATTTCTGTTGGTTACTGCTTTTATATACTTTCCATGTTTATTGCCATCAGCCGCATGAGCTTGATAATCACCAGCCATAGTTGTGCTATATTGAAAATCTAAAACCAAACAAACATAAAATATACTGTAATATAATTTTCTAAGAATTTGTCGCATTTTTATACAAGAAACTTTTTTAAAATTATGTTTAACTGCTTAAAATAAATCATATATTTTATCGTAAATGAACTAATTGTTAGTGTATAGACTACTGTATACTAAAAACGAGACGTGCGTAACGCAGATTGGAAAACGTGCAGTATTACTCTAGAATAGAGAACTGACATTGGTAGGTTAGCATTCACATACTTTTCTAAAAATTAATATCCATAATTTAAAATTTAAAAATGTAAATTAATTTTTGTATAACCATTAAATAATACCAATTACTCCAAAACTAATCAATCATAATAAAGCGGTCACATGACAAAAAGTTGAATTATATAAAAAAAAGTATTATTATTAATATGAAAAGAAAAGGCCATTGTGAAAAAATACGTGCTATAAATTAATAAACCTTTACTTAGTGTGTATGTCGAGTACAACTGGAAATGGATGCAGCTATTTCAGCTACATATTTTGATGCAAATTGATTAATCATACATATTTTTCCTGGTGCGCTGTTGTTAGCAAGACGCCTAACAATTCAGCATTGCAATTTATACTGTTTAGAAAATGAAATATAACATAAATAAAAGTAATAATAACAAGATTTTATGCAATTTTTTTTATTTCACAATAAACTAGAATTGAAATATAAAAGTAAAAATGCTTGAATTTCACATTGTGTTTTTGAAACCGAAACATTTTTCATGTTGTAGATAAAATATAATGTTGTGCATTTATATTTATAAATGAATGTTCTATGCTATTTTTATGATTATTATTATCTCTACTCATCAATAGGTTCATAAATTACAAAGCGTTCCAATGATATACTTAAAAACACACTGTAAACTGATATGAGGTTATATGCATAGGATGAAGGAAATTATTTTATGTTTAATATACCTTTAATTGTCCTTTATATTCTATCTGTGGAGAATTTAGTTTCATAGACATAATCTGAAAATATAATATTGTCTGAATGAATTGGCAATATATGTTTATAATTGGACTTTAGTGCTATTTTGGGTAGCTTTTCAGCAAGCACTTAAACGTTTGTTGGTTTACAAAAACATTTATTATTTTTTCTCTAACATTCTTCCACACATAAACGAGCCTGCTCAAATTCACACACATACACATATAATACTTTAATTGTGCTTATGTTGACTGTTTTTAGATAAATTAATAAATATTTCTATTGGTTTTCCAGTCCAGTTCAATAAATTAAGATTAATACATAATAATATCAATATATATATTTATATCAATATATAATTAATTGAAAATTATAATGACAGTCAGACTGTCCTTGTTGAAAATCACCCCCATATACTAATCTGAAATAAAATATATTACCTGAAAAAAATTCTTTATTTGCACAGTGCAATATGACTGTCCCCACCACCTTTACCTAATTGAAGATCTGCTATAATTGTTCAACGTTTCGAGCTCGTTACGGCTCCTCATCATGGACTAAACTAATCCTTATATTCTAATCTATATATACCGCTATCCCCACTAAACTAAAATATTTAGTAATTTAAAAATAAAATCCCTCTTCTACACAAAATGTTCAAAACCAATCAATTTAATAAGGAATGATAAATGTTATCTAATATATTTGACTCTAACATTAAATTCACATTATTTCGATTCCTTGAAATATGAATACTTTCAAGACTCTCCCTTTTATACTTATTATTAATACCATGTTCTAAAATATCCATATTCACAAAATCAAAAGAATGTAAAAACTTCAAACAATCATCTTTTAAACCAGAAATAATATCTGAACTACGTAAACTATATTTATGTTCATAAATTCTCTTTTTTAAATTGTTGGTACTAGTTGGTCAAATGTAGCATTCATTACAATCCATATAATTAATTTTTTAAACAACTCCAGATTTTAAACATAGATCATCCTTATCTTTGCAATTATTGAATAACTTACTTAAATTATTACTCTTTTTAAAGAAAATTTGAATGTTATGTTTCCTAAAATTTCTTTTAATTCTTTCTAAGAATCCTCTAGCATAAGTTAAAACAATAATTTTGCGCCTATTAACATCAACTCTTACATTATGTCTATTTTCGCTATTCTAAATATCAAACAATTTTTCTGTAATTAATTTATTAATAAATTCAATTGGATATCCATGATTGAGAAAAGTTTCCCTTACTATCTGCAAATTATTCTGTCTAAAATCTTTATGTGACTTTTTCTTTTGTAAATTTATATTTAAGAGATATGTTGATCATAACTTTACGAGTTTATGTAGTTCACATATTACTTCTGGTTTAAAAGAGCATTGTTTGAAGGTTTTACATTCTTTTGATTTTGTGAATCTGGATATTTTGAAACATGGTATTATTAATAAGTACAAAAGGGAGAGTCTTGAAAGTATCCACATTTCAAGGAATCAAAATAATGTGAATTTAATGTTAGTGTCAAGTAAATTAGATAACATTTATCATTCCTTATTAAATTGATTGGTTTTGAACACTTTTGTAGAGGGGGATTGTATATTCAAGTTACTAAATATTTTAGTTTAGTGGGGATAGGTGTATATATAGATTAGAATATTAATATAAGGTTTAGTTTCGTCTCTGATGAGGCGCCGTAGCGAGCTCGAAACGTTGGACAACTATAGCAGATCTTCAATTAAGTAAAGGTGGTGGAGACAGTCGGATTGCACTATACAAATAAAGAATTTTTTCAGCTAATATATTTTTATTTCAGATTAGTATACGGGGGTGATTTTAAACAAGGACAGTCTGACTGTCATTATAATGTTTAATTAATTATATATTTGTAACGTGGGTTACTCAGCGGCAAGTAAGATATAATATATAATAATGCGCATAGATAAATGTTAAATAAATAGAAGCTAGTCTATTTGTATAATATAACTAGCATCCTCCGTCTCGACTTCGCCCGATATAATAATTTAACCTATTTCTTAAACAGTTCAATAATATTTGAATACAAAGTGCTCTATATATAATAAATCTATATTATTATAAATATTTTATCGTATTTCGCAGTCTCAAAAACAAGAAAGCCCCTGGCGCTGACAAAATCAATAACAACACACTGAAAATCCTCCCCCATAAACACGTCATGTCCATCTGCAATATCATACACGCAATGATGAGACGTCAATACTTTCCCAGGGCCTGGAAAATGGCCATAGTGGTTTGTCTTCCAAAAGCAGGGAAGTCCCTCAACGACACCTCAAGCTATCGTCCCATCAGTCTTCTAAACTCCCTGAGCAAAGTGGCCGAAAGCGTTATCCTAAAACGCCTCTCCACCTCGGTTACCAGCAAAAACCTTATACCTGACTGTCAGCATGGGTTCCGCACAGGGCACAGCACCTGTCACCAACTTTTCAGAGTTACGGAACTCATTTCTGACAACATGAACAGACGGCTGCATACAACCATGCTGCTGCTAGACGTCCAGCAAATCTTCGACAGGGTATGACATGACAGGCTCGTCTTTAAGCTCATTGTCAATGACATCCCCTCACTATATGATCGGTACAATAAAGTCATTCCTCTCAGACCGATTTATTCGAATTAGGGTAGGCAACTCCCTCTCCGTCCCAAAGGCCATCTCAGCCGGTTTCCTTCAAGGATCTAAGCTCATCCCCTTACTCTTTACTTTTTTCTGCCATGATCTTCCCACATAAGATACAATTACTACGGCACTATACGCGGAGGATATTGCCCTCATAGACGCCACTAAAACAATCTGCCACAGTACCTCAAGGCTAAACAGATTTCTCCCATACCTCATCAACTGGTACTCACGGTGGAGACTTTTCATTAACGAGAGCAAGTCCAGTGCAATCTTTATCTCCCGTAGAAACCGCACCGCTCCAAACATAATGATCAAAGGCTCCTTCATGCCGTGGAGCCAATCGGTTAAATACCTCGGAGTGACGTTTGACAGGAACCTATTCTGGAACAAACACCTCCGCCTCACCAGGAGCAAAATGTTAGAAGCCTTCTTAAAGCTCAAACCTTTCTTCCATAGCAAAACCCTGTCACCCAGAAC
This sequence comes from Sycobia sp. Sy_11, assembly GCA_018907035.1. Classification (NCBI taxonomy): domain Eukaryota; kingdom Metazoa; phylum Arthropoda; class Insecta; order Hymenoptera; family Epichrysomallidae; genus Sycobia; species Sycobia sp. Sy_11. Next base: position 1,135,208 of record JACCIC010000062.1, on the reverse strand, counting down.
AAAGGCCAGAGCCTTCTCTGCCATCATCAGGAACATTGCCACATATGCCATCCCCATCTAGGGGTCCACCTCCCCTCCCAGACAGCCTTCAGTGACTCCAAGGCACCTACATGAGGCTGCTTCGCTCTTTCCTCAACATCGCTTGGTACTTAAGGAACACGCAAGTACTTAAGAAAACTAACCTTCTTGCTATCAACAATTACGCGAAAAAATTCGCCTATATATATATATATATATATATATATATATATATATATATATATATATATATCGCCATTGCTGCATAAACAGGCAATATCCATCGTCTGCTTAAAAAATATGTTCTTCGCATACCAACATTTTGCTTGAATTTCACTTCGCATCAATAAGAAAATATTCACGGTATTTAATTGAAAAAACAAAAATATAAGAAATATATATATATATATTATATATATTATTACATATATTATTATATATATATATATATATATATATATATATATATATATATATATATATATATATATATATATATATATATATATATACTATATTGTACATATTATATATACGCATTTTAAATACGGTTTCTACTGAGAAATATTGTATTAGCGTGTACGGGCGGTTGATTACGATATCCCGATTACGATTTCTATAGGCAGTTGTGTGTTCGGATGATAGAATGCGATGTCCAGGTCTCTCTGGGCGAAATCTACGGTGAATACTTTATTTAGCTGATAGAGAATCGAAAGATATCCAATAAGGCGAAAGAGTAGTGTCAGATTAAGCTGAAGAACAAAAAGGATAATGCCGACTAATGTTACATCTTTTTTAGGATTCGAAATGCGAATTTGGATATGACCATTCAACTGAGCTGGTCTGGTATTAATAGTTTAAGCGGACTACTTTGAGTTGTCGAATTATATTAATTCGACGAGGCGCTCCTCGAAGTAATACATCTAGATTAAGGTATTATAATAGAAAAGCGTCGATAAAGCGTCAGGATAGGGAAATCCACATAATTAAAGCGTTATAAGAAAAAGCGAGACATTTCCCCGAAATTAATTGTAGCGAGATACGTCGGAAAATAATATATGTCGGGGAAATAAATAAGAAATTATAATTAATAGAATCATGTAAAAGTGTTATAAGTATTTACTTGAAATTGTACAAAGTTTATATGTAGTTAATAAAATCGTATAATAATTATTAAATAAGATCAGGCGCTCTTGAATTATTTAAAAATTAATAATTTTATATTATTGACGAGGAGCCCCTCGAAATTATATAAGATTTAAATACGATAAATTGCGAAGAAGCAAAAACTCCGGCCATGTAAATAGACGACCAAAGTAAATAGAGAGAGAGGGAGAAAGAGCGAAAAGCGGTCAAGGCCGAACAGCCGATAATAGGATTAAGGATTTAAGTCGCGATGAAATACGCGGAACTAGATATTATAATATAACAACATTTACGAAATAGTAAATTATTATAAATTATTCTTCTTCTTTTATTTGTTATACGGAGTCACTAGAGAAATCGGAGTGGAATGATAAATTATTACTATGCTTTATTTTAATTAAATTATTATTTAATAAATGATTAGTTAATTGAATAAATATTGTTATTTTTACCAATATAAAAAAAAATTTTTTTAAAAAGAGTTATTCACCAAATCCATTCACCCGTCCCGACACGATCCTCCATCTTCAAAATTACATATTGATATGTATTAATATTGATAGAAATATATATATTAATATTATTATGTATTAATTTTAGTTTATTTAATTGGACTGGAAAACCAATAGAAATATTTATTAACACAAACATATATTTACTTCACCATTTATTTTTCCTAAATCCATTTCACGATAAGATAACTTAACTTAACTTTATGCATAACTTATAAATTACTATTTATTATATTAGGTGTACAAATAAAATTCAAGCGCTTTTTTTCTATTTCTGAATAAAGGCGCTCCTTCGTCAGAAATAGAATTTAAAAATATATTTTTACGAGGCGTCCTTGGAATAATATATTAAACTCCGCCAGGCATTTCTTTTATATCAATCCGCCAAAATTTAGAGTCAGATTATATCTCTGAAAAAAGGTGTTCCTTTGTCAGAGATAGAATTAAATGTGTATTAATGAACTAAAGGGTAATATATTTTTATAATATTAGTAAGCGAACTTAGTTTCCGACCTTTTTAACGAAGAAAGGAAATTTATGATAGAAAATGGATACACGTTAGCTTAATCAAAATATTTTCCATGATTTTCTACTACTTTTCCCCATTGTTTCAGCAATATGAGGATATCGTGGCAAAAGAATGAAGGCGGTTTAGACGCGATCCAATCATCCACAACTTCTCGCACTTCTTGAACATGTCGGAAGTGCGTATCAACGAGGTTGTACTGCATTGATCTGAATAGGTGGTAATAGAAGGCGCTATGTCTGGGTGCGGCAACACTTCCCATTCGAGCACCAAGAGGATGTTTTTAACGGCTTTAGCAATATGTAGCCGAGCATTGTCATGCAAGAGAATGATTTTTCGCCTATTGCTCACGATTGCTGATCTATGTTCGATCAATTTCTGTTGCTAATCATTCAATTAGCTTTTTGCATACCTCCGTAGCACCAGTTTCCGTGGCACCAAATGTACACCAATACCTTTTGGTCGTGGATGTTCCGTCTTGGTGTTGAAGTGGACGGTTGGCCTGGGTCCATCCATTATTTTTTGCCCTTAAGATTGTCATAGTAGATTCACTTTTTATCACCAGTCACAATACACCACAGAAAAATCTTCTTTATTTGCCTAGCAAGCAAATACAGTGCGATGTTGTATCGTTTCATAATAGTACTTTCGGTCACACCGTGTGGCATCCATTTTTCTTCTTTATGAATCTTTCCTATCACATGTAAACGTTTGCCTACGGCTTGATCACCGACTCATAACTTATTAGCGAGTTCTCTCTGTGTTTGAGCTAAGTTTTCCTCCAATAATGCTTCAATTCACTATCTTGAAAGTTTTTCGGTTGTCCAGAACATTCTTTGTCATTAATATCAGTATCTCCACTTCTAAACCACTGAAATCACTGTTTACATGTTGTAAGCGATGGAGCTTGTTCGCCATAACAGTCTTAAAGCAATCTATAAGTTTCTGCTACACTTTTTTTCAAATCAAAATAGTGCAAATGGAAATGACGAAAAAACGATTTATCACGATTCAATTTTCACTGATCAAAAAATTATAATGTTTAAACTAATGATGGCGACTGTTAACTGGATTTTATTGGTAAATGCCAAAACTAAAATATAAGTACTAGATCTTACACATCTGACTTTTGGTACTACTTATATCGCCATCTAAACATGAATGTCGGAAACTAAGTTCGCCTTCTAATAATTTGTCGATGGTTTGAAGAAACTATTTCAAATTTGAATGATGGTTAGTCTGTACGTTAAGTAGTTTCATATCGTACTCTCGTATCAAAAATCGAAACATCATTCGTTGGTTAGAGTTAAAATCATCGTTATGAGATCCTCACTATAAAAGTTTTCAGATCTGTATTTCTACAATAGCATTTATAGCTCAAGTAATAAATCCTACCAATAGTCGCACATATGAAGAAAGTATACTCTGCAGCATTTAAAGTCCTTCCACATGATGTCCGTATGAAATTTGAATTTATAGTTTTGACACTAGACACCAAAACTGAATGAATCCTTCAACTTCCTACTCGACATCTTATATTTATTTTTTTGTATATTTATTTAAATGAAAATTAAATATTTTTTCCAAGATGCAATAGATATTTTCATGTAAAATCTATTATGTTTTACTAAAAGAATTACATTATGAAATAGAAATAAATAAGTATTCTAAATGATTACAGATCAATAAAAATAATTATATACAAAATAAAAAGTTAAATATTTATGTAATAAAGTAGGTTCAAATGAAAAATAACGTAATATTTTTAATAAAAAACGAAAATGTTTGAATGGCAAAAAATTACTATAATGTGTTGAATTAAAACATGTTTATTGGTAAAATTGTAATTTTATCAATATCATTTATTTTAATTGCAATTATATATTCGAATATTATAATGCATTGTGAAATTTTAGTTTTACTTTAATTAATCATAAGTTAATTTTCGCTTTATTCATAATTTTGTAAATAGTTTTTACTATACAGTTTTATAAAAACTATAATTTATTATTTAAATTTAACAAATATTTAATAATATTATGTAATAAAATTATACAAAGAAATTCTTGTATAAATATTTTTTTATTTGTATGAGTATGATATCATTATTATTAAAAAGAAGGGTTGATTATTTCTCCAATAACAGGATTAGATATTATTCTTAATGCAACTACACAGCAAAATATTTTTATATTGAATATATGGTTGATATGAATACAGCAATAAGTTTATGAAAAAAAATAATTATTTTTGAAGTTAGACATTGTATATATTTCTATATGTAATAATTTATATGATCTTCTTTTATCTATATTTAATTATAAATAAATATTCTATAAAATTATCTTATAAGCAAAGAACAATAATGATGAATGTAATATTTAAATATATATTTGTGCTACTTTTTTCTGTTTAGACCAATAACTAGATTTCACTTTATAAATCTTTTAAAATTTTACTAAAAAAACAAAGCATTCTTAATTTTAAATTATTTTTCAGATATCAATTAACAAGAAGAATTAAATAGCAATATGTGCAAAGAAACAAATCTTTGTTCTGGTGGTTATTATTAATAATTAATAATTCAGATTGTAATTATTAATAATAAATACTTCTAAACCTAGAAGCAGATAATAAACAATTTATAACAAGCGTCAACATTAAGTATAAAAAGACAAAAAATTAATTTTTTGTTTTAAAGTTAATTTTTATAATACGCATTAAGTAGGTGGATAATTAGTTAGGGCAGCTAAATTTTTATAGCATATTTAGCCTGGTACTTTACATCGTAGCCATATAGAATCATGTTGCGACAGCTAACGCAACATTATGTATTAGTTTTAGTTTCTGGGTGGCACTGGCGTTCATCCTCTTCAAGACAACCATAATTTTTGGTTTGGAATTTGCAGGAAAGATATTTTATATTGATTGTGATTCTACAGGATTTTCTATGTGCCATAAAGACATTTCTATTTAATTCTGACATTATAGTGTTTACATCGCTAAGGGTCTGTTTTATAGCTTCACTGGTGTTTTCTCAATACTAGCACGACATATTTTCTCACATTGTAGGCATTAGAACCATAATTTCGAATTTTATTCTGGGTACTTCTTTATGATAACAGGCTTAGATAATTCCAGGTTTGGTTTTTCTATCTTAGTTCTGTTTCATAATTAGTTATCATAAATAAAGATATAATAGTTATACTCTGAACTTTGTTATAATTTTAAATATTCTATTGCATAATTTTCACCCATTGCGGTCAATGCGTTTATAATGACAAAATTCTTAACTGGTGCTAAGAAATTAATGTCACCGACCCAGTTACATGATACCAATCCAGCGAGCAAATGGTAAACATCGTTTATCGTAAAAATGTATGCTCTTATCTTTTATGCATAAGCATTCTCATAATTAATAAACCAATTTTGAAATTTGGCACCAGTAAATTTTCTAATTATAACAAGTATTAGTATGAATAGAAATGCACGTATTTCATATATCAGTGTCCTGATATTAATTATTAAATAAATATATATTTTTTTAAACTATGTATGATAAAAAAGACATTTTATTATTTTTTCAATAAAAACAATAAAAACATTTTATAAAAATAAATTTCTACTTTCTTTTAGTCTAGAACTGTTCTACATGGGAAGGATCAAAATCGAATAAAATAAGTTTTCTTAACATTTCAAAAAACAAATAAAATATTTAATATGATTTGGGAGTTCATGACTTGCGTGTTAAGAAATATAGCTTTATTGATTAGAAAATACTTTTTTCTATGATGGCTTACAAAAATCACCATGCTTGACAATTTCAGACACGTTAGATTCTTTTATTCGATTTTTTATATTAAAACTATAATTACTCATAATCAGTAAGTTTAGCGTTTATTAAATCAATTGATTAACGTGACATGGATTCGAAATTAAAATTTAATATAGTAACTACCGATCTGGCGCTAGAAAAAAATGGTAATCAGTAAACATTACTCAGTTTTTAATCAACCTGAATAAATTTTATAAAACATTTTTTAGAAATGATGAAAATTGTCCAAAGAATGTGTGTGATTGTGTAATTTTTTGATTTTTGAATTTGACCTTTTAGAATTTAGGTTATTTAGAATTATAGCATTTATTAGGTTTTTATTCTTGAATTTGAGGTTGGTTGATTCAACATTGATATGCTTATGTATTATTTCATATTTATTGGTTTAAGATCCATTTTGTTGGTTGTAAACTTTTATTATTAGTTTATTAATTTCAATTCAAAATCTTTAAGCTCAGTTTATAGGTTATTCTATAACAAAACATTAACATTACGTTGTAACAAGAAAGTAGATAAAAGTTTTTAAAAAAATTTATCAAAGCAAATGAAATCGGATTAGATTGACAGATGAATTGTTCTCAAATCAAAACTATATTTTTCTACTATTACGCGTTATCTGCTTCATAGTCATATATTTGCATATAGTTCTTATCATACTGGCAAAATATGATATCAATAAAAGCAACTATTTGAAAGTTTTTGTTTTTAATTTCATTTTTTAATTTAACTCTTCCTATAATAATGTTTATATATTGTTTGACGATTAAAAGTCTATTTTAAAATAGTAATATCTGAGATTCATACTGGTACTATACTTTCTAAAATACTTTCTTATTATACACCATTAGTTAGCTTTAGTTAAAGTAAATTACATTGGAAACATCATTTATACCTGTTTACACGATTGATTGATAATTTAACTTATTAGTATAAACTGTAACAAATCTGATAATCGAATTATCAATGCTTTTTTCTTAACATTATTTTTTTAAGATATAAATATGCAATATACTAAAGAATACATCTAAAAAAGTAAGCATTATAAAGTAGACGTTGCATATACATTCTGCAACACTTTAGCCGAATCATGTGTTATGTGACTCCTATACCTATTTGTTTTACGTGTAACATTGAAAAACTATACATTTTTTTTCCTTAAACAGTATTTGGAAACCAAATATTCAAACTAAAATTTAAATTAATTTTTAAATTATATTTAATTATTAATAGAATTGTATTCTGACACTATTGTTAAATTTTAAATAAATTCTTTAAATGCTGCATTATGCAAACTTACTTTTTTATACTTAGTTTTTATAAAAATTTATAATATAAAATTAATACGCTAAATCTTTTTCTTGTTACCGATTAACAAACGTTAAGTTTTAAGTTACTCTATCAGTAAATAAGCTTGCCGACGTTTTTCGGAAACTGTGTCCTGTATACTGTTTCGGCTCTGGTAAATTTAGCCATTCTGCAATTTCCTGAGGCATTTTACCAATTTTGTTGATACCTATTGGCTCTGCTATACATTTGCCTTTACGAAAAGTTAAAAAAAATCTTTCTGTAGTAGCATTTGGAGGTCTTAGTTGTAAGTATTTTTTTACGAGTTCACAGGAATATCCTTGGATAGTAGCTGTTCTGCACATATTATTTTTGTTTTTCGGAAGATTAATTAGAAGGACAGAACCTTGCTCGCTTATATCCTTAACGGTTAAATTACATAATTCACTTCTTCGGCAAGCACCAGTAATTCCAAGAATTGTAGCAATCTATAAATAAAACAATTGTACGTTATATAATATCATATATTAATTGTATTTTGGGTTATAATAAGAATACAAAAAGTATTTTTAAATAGTCAAATTAGCACCTCTCTGGAAATAAACAATTAAATACTCCTAATTAAATTTATTTTAAATAAATTCAGCAACAACCTTACATATCTAATAATTTTTTTTTTTTATATTATTTAACGTCGCTCTATTTATGCTTCCAAATATTGGTGCTAATCAGCGACGGAGGTCTACGATGTGTTTGTAAACAAAGCACATGTAAATTATTACAGCGGTGCTTGTGTCAATCGGCCGAGACCGGGATTTGAACTCGGATCACCAAGTTACTAGTCCTTCGCTCTAGCGATCGAGCCATCGTAGACCTCATATCTAATAATATTATCACCCATATTTTTATTTAAAACGGCACGAAGCAAGTATTTGACATTGTAATATTTTTATTTACTATCTCACTGCATTAAATTTTATTTTACTAAATTTATCACTACTATTCAAACATAAAATTAAATAAATTTTCAGTTTCCATTGAAATCGTTAATTATATAATAAGTTATTAAAACTATTTTTTATCCAAATATCCTGTTGTCAATATAGTTTTCGCAATGAGAAAAAGTAAAGTACTTATTTCCTAAAATTCATTGTTCCAAAAATGCGTTATTATAGAAAATCTTGTATGTTCATGGAAAGAACTTTGTTTTTCCTTTTAGAAAATCTGTTTTACAGAATAAATTATAAATGTATTCACATTTGGAATGAAAGCATATTTAAACATACATTCAGTACCTATCAAAGACAACCATATGCCAAAATTTCTGTTACATCTATAAAGAATCACGGAAATTTATATCGTTTTGTTAGATTTCTCGTAACATAAATTCGATATTTATACGACAATGCGTTTTTTATATGTCCATACGCTAAATTTCAAATTAATCTACTTTAATTAGACGTTTTTCTAGAAATAATAGTCAAAAAATATTAATTTTATTCAATTTTGTATTAATATCAAATGCTCTACGTTAGTATTCGAGCCGGAATATTATAAAAATATTTGCTTTTATTATATCTATTTTAAAATACTGCATTTTTTACTTGGTGTAGAAAGACTTTATTGACCAAACGCCAAGTTTACGGCCCGAGGTGAAAACAAGCGTTGTAACGAGATTCGTAAAGAAGCCTTTTTGTACTAGGTAAGGATTCTATTTTTCTCATGAGAATCAGAATCAACAGAATCAATCAAAAGGTATGATTTGTAGGTTAGAACGAGGATAAACAATATTTGTTGTTAAAATTTCTTCTTTTTCTCGTCAAAACCTCTAATTTTTTTATTTACCAAAACGATACTTTAAGGTTAGGGATTTTTAAATAATCCGACAACAAATGAACAAAAATATAATTACTTCTCTGCACAAGTTCTCTTGGCATGTATTAGAAATAGTACTAATAAGAGTATATTTATTTACAATTTGACCATGAGTAGATTTGTATGGTACAAATTAACTATTGTACAATAACATGTATGGCATTATATTTACTGAGGCGAACTATTAAGTATGCAATTTTGGTTCCGTCGTTTTTTTCATCGATAGCAGCAGCGGTAAGTACCAGTTGAAATAGACAGGTCAAAAATTTTATACAATAAGGATGGATATCTACCAATATAACTACAGCTCCATATTAGTCAATTTGTGCTTGTATCAGAAGTGTATCTCGATCAAATATGTCAATTTTCGGGCCAAATTGTGTACATGTTCGGGAAATGTTAATGTTTTGCTTCCATTTAAAAGAAACTGCGATGAGGATTATAGAATGCTCTCAAGTGTTTACAGTAAGAATGCTTTTAGTAAAAGAACGTGTCGTGAAAGAGCGGTAATTTTGATGTCGAGGACCAGTATGGTGACGGAAAAAATGCTCGAAGATTCCAAACTGGAGACATTACTTGTTGAAGACTCGTGCCAAATGCAAGAAGAATTCACAGAATCATTGGGGGTCAGTCGATAAGAAGTTTGAAAACCCCTTAAAGCCATGGGAATCATTCCAAATTAAGAAAATTGTTTCCGAACAAACTGAACCGATAGTACATTTGTTATTTCTTTGCCTTAACCTTTAGACTGCCGGCATTTTTGCCTTATAAATTGATATTTTTGATGTGCAAAATTTATACATAACAACACCTCATATCTCTAGAGTAGCTGTCAAGGTCACAAGTGGCTCATATATGAGCCACGCCGGCAGTCTAAAGGTTAACAAATGTACTATTTTCCGTTGTTAGCTGCAGTTTGACAATATAATTAAGAAATAATGTATATTCAGCATATATTTAGTGAATGCAGTTTATTATATAAAAATTGTAACTGAATAAGTAAACACTATAGTCACTAAAGAATTGTTTTATTATAAATTTTTGTATCACTGTCTGTCAATATGTTTGTTTTCATGGACATTTTTATCATTCTGGAAATAATTCGAGTACGATTTTTTAATGATATTGTTTAAAACTACCTATAACTCCTTAGGAGATAGCAATATTTATTTATTATTATCATTGATTTTATCAAATCATACATATATAACGAGCTCAATTTTTCCCTTGTACAGACTCTTTAAAAAAAAAATATCCTATTTTTCATCTTTTTCTTACTCACAGTTCATAGAGAAGCAAGAAAAAGATATATGAATATTTGTTTGGTATCAAATTACTCGCTACAGCAGATGAGAATTTTTTTCTTTTCTTCAAATTGTGAAAACACACATTGAGTTCTAACAGGGTGAAATGATCTCCAAAACTATAGATGCAAGTTAAAAAATCCTAAATAAATGTTGAAATGCTTCAGATTATGAGCGAGAATTAAATAAATTTTACTTTTATTTAACTACTTTTATTACATTAATATTTATATTTATACTAATATAAATCTACAATATAAAAAATGACACATAACTATTTTTTTATCGGAAAGTTTTATTTGAATAAAAGAGGATATGTAACATATTTTTTGACGCTCTGATGTAAATACGGATGACATACCTATATAGTTAAACTATTTAAATCCGAGCGGAGTTAATCTGACAATTTAAACTAAGATATCAATTGTTGTTAATATTTACCTTTGTCGCTAAATATACTTCATCTGGTGCTTTAGTAAGAAAATTATTAATTTCATCCGATGAAAAAGTTTTTGATTTTTTACTCTTGAATCCAATGCTGTTTCTTTTTAAAAAATTGCGTAATTTAATATATGATCCAATATCAATTTTCTTTTCCGCATATAGTGTTGTTTTAAGCATTGAATATTTTGACCACAGAGTTGATGGAATCCGTATCGAAGATAACTCATTGAAATATTCTAATAAAACCGTTTCGTCGAATGAATTAGTATTTTTTTCATTCATCCAGATCAGAAAATCTTCATAGGTTTTTTGGTAAAGTTTCTTGGATTTTACTGGCAAGGAACCGAATGTTGCATTTTCTGCAGTTTTTGTAACTTCTACGAAAATACAATTTACATAAATGTTTTTTGTGAATTTTTCCAACTTGATGATACTTTGAATTAAAGAAATATTTTAAAAAATTTCTTTACAATACTGTAAATGTTAAAAAATCGGTGCATTTCATATAGAAGAAATAGGAATCTTATAAAGTTCTGCCAAGCAATGTTTACAATTATGCAAAGTTATTTAATACAGATTTTCTTTTAGATTCTTTCTGTTTGATTTTGTTTTTTATTTATTCAAAAAAACACTATTTGTATATTAATAAATTTTTCTTAACACAAAATATAAATGACGAATTATTGTTATATAAAAGTAGATACTTTTATCCTTTATATTGAAATAAATCATTGTAACAATATGATATTTGTCTAAAAATATTGCTACATGGAATATGAAATGTGATTGCAATGTAAAATTAAGAATGTGTCAATCTTTGCTGTGATTGTTTGAAATGTGCAAGCGTTCGTTGGGGAGTCGATATACACAGATTTTATACTATATTTATAGCTATACTATTTTATACTATAATTATTAGCTTATTAATTACATTTTAACATGGTATGTATAATATTCTATGAAAAAATGTTATTAGTTTGAAAAACTGACGAAAGCATTCGATTTCTAAAAGAAAATTATCAAAAAAAATCCCTACAGCATTTTTTTGTCAAATTTGATTTTTTTATTATAAAATAGTTACATTTTATACTAATTGGATTTTATTACATTTAATAATTTAATTATTCAATTAAAATATGAAAAAAGTTGTCTATTTAAACAGCTTTTTATAAATAATCTTAAAAAACAAAAGAAAACAAAATCTTGTTTCACTCTCCTATGAATGACAGATTGTTTGATGTTATAAAATAACTTTTTTTTTAAAAAAGGCATTCTAGTTAAGATATTATAATCTACTGATATATTAGACTTTTTTCAATGAAATTGATTAACATATAACTTTAAATTGCTATAACAGTTTCATTCCAACTTTCATTCAGTGCTGACGAGTTAAAGTATCGATCCATGTTTATTTACTTTTCGAGACGGTAACTGCGAGTGAACCTAGATATTCAATGAAAAGAGTTCATTACTGTTGCAGTCAGCTGCCTGCTTTGTGAAATACGAAAAAATAACCGTCAACGAAGGATCATTCTTCATCATGGCAATGCGAGCTCTCACACATCGATTGAAATAAAAGAATTTTTGACAAGCCAAAACATCAAATTCATGGGTCATCCATATTATAGCCCTGGTTTGGCACCCAATGACTTTTTCTTATTCCCGAACATCAAAAACAAATTGCATGGTCAACGTTTTTCGATTCCTGAAGAAGCCGTTGATGCATTAAAAAACCATGTTTTGGAGGTATCTCAATCGGAGTGGAAAAAGTGTTAGGAAAATTGGTTCGAACGCATGCAAAAGTGTATTGATCTTCATGGAGAATACTTCGAAAAACAATAAAGCAATTTTCAATAATAAATTACTGTCTTTTCATTATTAGACTCAAAATATAAATAGCAATCTACGCATTCTATTTTCTCACGGTACAAGAATCTGCTTTCCTAACAATAAATATGATAAGCGTATCGAAGTAGAATTAATTGTAGGATTTAGGCCACATCTCAATTTTAAGAAGAATTAACGGATTAAAAACTTCTGTGAAAAAATAATTCTTTCGAATCACATTTAAAAGAGCAAATTGGGACGAAGTCTCAACCACTCTGTGTAATAACATTTATTGTTCGATAATCAATTTTGTAAAGCTTCGCCAATCATAAAATACGATTTAATCATGACTCAGGTCTCGAACCCCATTTGAAATCATACATAAAAATACCTATCAGCGTGATAAATATAAATACCAAAATTCTGTAACATGGTCGAATTTAGAATGCTATAAGCTAATTAGACAGAGAAAAAATGCCTTTAAAAAGTGGAAATATTTTAGAAAATTCTCCAATTATATAGAATATAAAAAAGATTATTAGAGCATTATTATCAGTGCAAGCAGTACATGGCATACATTAGAAACATTAAAAACAGTCGTTCATGCGCTACCTTTTATGGGTAATACTTTTAATAAAGAAGCAAGTGAGATTATTGTAGTGTAAATGTTAAATCTGTCCTTCTGTTAACGCATTAAAGCTTTTAAAAATAAATGCACCAAGGCGCTCAACTTAAAGTTTTTAAAAGGAGTTTGGTGGGGTCCCGAACCGAGTATGATATTACTTCTTTATAAAAATTGTATTAGATTTATCATTGATTATGCAAGTTTTATCTACCTGGACAGTGCTAAACACTTTAAAAATTTTAAAAAAATTCTCAGCCATTAGAAACGAATTGGAATATCGGACCGGTAGCCCTATCAACATACTATTGACAGTATGAAAATTAAATCGTATAAACGACTGATTGAAATACTTATGTTTAAACTATTTAACTAAAGTAATGTCAAATAAAAATTTGTTAGTACGTACAACTTTTGTAAAACTTCTATCCGATCCAATAGATTTACAAAAACAAAAAAAAATTGTGAGCTGCATCAAAGGGATAAGTAAATTAAATAACATAGTTGAATGTAAAAAACATTATAATATTAGGAATGTGAATAAGTCTTTCCCGTTTTTTGTAAGAGATGGCGCCACCAATACTGTGCGAGTATTCAATGGTTACATATGTCATAATCAAAGCTTATTCATATGTCAACAATTCCATACTAACACATTAGTTAAAATTTTTTCGCATCATAAATTTTTGATATCGTGAAAATGTCGAAATTTGAGCCGAGTCGACGTCATTTGCGGGAAGTTTCACTTTATTGCTTCAATTTGAAGAAATCTGCTGCCGAGACGCATCGATTGCTTCAGGAGGCTTATGGAGAAGGTTGTGTCGATGATTCAAGTGTTCGCGGATGGTTTCGACGCTTCAAAAGCGGTGATTTCGACGTGGAAGACAAGGAGCGTTCCGGGCGGCTGCAAATCTTTGAAGATCGAGAATTGGCGACTTTGCTTGATGAAGATTCTTGTCAAACGCAAGAAGAACTTGCTGAAGCATTGGGAGTTGACCGAACAACCATTTCCAAGCGTTTGAAAGCCATGGGAATGATCCAAAATCAAGGAAATTGGATGCCGTACGAACTGAAGCTGAGAGACGTCGAACGGCGTTTTTTCACTTGCGAACAGCTGCTTCAGCGACATAAAAGAAAGGGTTTTCTGCATCGTATCGTGACTGGCGATGAAAAGTGGATACGTTACGATAATCCGAAGCGAAGAAAATCATGGGGACTACCCGGCCATGCATCATCATCGACGGCCAAGCCAAATATTCATGGCGCCAAGCTCATGCTCTGTATATGGTGGGACCAGCTAGGTGTGGTTTACTATGAGCTTCTGAAACCGAATGAAAGGATCACAGGCGAGGTCTATCGACGACAATTGATGCGTTTGAGCCGCGCACTGCGAGAAAAACGGCCACAATACTCCGACAGGCACGACACAGTTATTTTGCAACATGACAATGCTCGCCCACATGTTGCACCGCCGGTGAAAACATACTTAGAAACGCTCAAATGGGAAGTCCTACCCCACCCGCCGTATAGTCCAGACGTTGCTCCGTCTGATCACCATCTCTTCAGATCGATGACGCATGGCCTGGCTGACCAGCACTTCCATTCCTACGAGGAAGCCAAAAAATGGGTGGATGACTGGATAGAGGCCAAACCGGTCGAATTTTTTCGCAACGGGATTCGTATGTTGCCAGAAAGATGGGAAAAAGTTGTAGCTAGCGATGGCCAATACTTTCAATAATTCATTTGTAACCATTTTTTCACAATAAAGGCTCAAAATTTGAAAAAAAACGGGAAAGACTTATTCACATACCTGATATGTATCCAACAGAAGATGCTAAAACAAATTTCAGAGCTAATTTACCTCAAATGATGAACCTGAAGACAATTATGAATGAGTTTATTACTTATAAGATATATAGCCTATAAGCCAATGAAATAAAATACCTCTATGAGCGTAACCTGTGTGAAACTTTGTATAAAAATCGAAAAAAATATAAATAATCGAACATTTATCTTTACAGTGTAAGTTTATAGCTTAATGACAAGCTCTCTCAGCCGCCTTCACTAATTAATCCGAAACAGATGCGTACTCTAACTATATAGCCGTGAAGGGGGCGTGGCATGAGGCCATCTTCGATGAAACCTTTATTAGCCCCCTTCAGGTATGCTCCAGGTTTTCCCCACATATTGTATAAAGATGGGAAATATATGGTAATAAATTTAACATGTCTTTCGTTCAGTGCATGAAACAACCTGTTTCGACAGTCGAAGTACATGGAACGCTTTTGAGAGAAGGCAGTTGAGAGCCAGAGCTGAAAGGATACGGTCGACAGAGTGAACAAGCGAACCATTCGGCACACGTGCTTTACTTTATCAGAACTTATATTCCTCAGTTCTTTCTTATCAAAACAATCTTGATTTTCATATTCACCTCAGTTTTTCTTTATTTAATATTCGCGAATAATATATAGTTGTCTATTTCTTAAGTTTTATGCAATTAAATAGTGCTTATTAGTATTTAATACGGTTGTAGTTATTGTGTTTCTTCAATATTCTTACATTTAACCACACCAAAAATATTGGTCCTTTAAGCCGGATATTTAAAGGTGAATTCTAAGGATACTCAACGAGAAATAAAGTAGTCCATTGAACTTTTAGAACTTTGAACTCACGGGGCGCAACGGAAATTTGTCGCTCCGTGATCTGTGAATGCATCATTGAATGATCATGGTACTATCATACATTATATCTACACTGACTATGCTATGAATTTATAGCAGAACAAGTGAATATTAAGCATATTACGAACTCTGAATTGAACTGAGTGATTCTGCATATACCGAAGATCTCTAAGAAATATAGGAAGGATTCTCAGCTTTGGAATCCACCAGAACCATTGCTCATCTTCCAGCTTCGCAAAGGCGAGTCTTCTCCTTCACTTCCTCAATACCTTCATTTATATTTCAACTTGCGTTTCCGCGTACGATAAGAAAATGGAAGATTAAAAAAAAAGGTCCATCGTTAAGGAAACATTAACTCACTTTTCAAATTATCTTAAGATTTTTAAGGTAAAATCCGATTACGCAATTTTGTAAGCACGATTAGAGGGCAGTTTTAATTGACAAGAAACCTCTAATACTATGGAAACCACGATAGATTTATTGGATGCTGACGATCTCGAAGAGGGAAATTATGAACACGACAAATTTGAAACTGCACATTTCGACGCCATAGCGAGAACACAATTCTCCAATTACGCTACTGCAACAATTCAAACCGAATACATAGCTTCATCCTATAGTTAATAGCGCTTATTACCCGCGTACCCTCGTTGGGCATACGCTTCCCAAGATAAAGCTGCCCACCTTCGAATGGTGCATATGGAGATTGGCTACGTTGTCGGGACACCTTTTAGTCTTTAATCCATGAGAATGCGATCCTAACTAATATACAAAGGTTTCATTAGCTAAATTCTGCAATAAGTGGCAATGCGGCGCGTGCCATCGAAGTTTTAAGCCTAACGGATTCGAATTATGAGGCTGTCTGGAAAAATTTGAAGGAAATATATGAAGATATCGAAACACTTACACATCATCAAATACAAGGACCGTTAGACCTACCGCATCAATCTCGTTATTCGCAAGCAGAATCACAAAAAATATTAGATAGTTTCGTTAACCATTTATAGGCTTTAAAAATGTTTGGGGAAAAACGGAGTATTGGGACAGTTTTAATGATTCATTTAATTTAATGATACATTTGTTAAACAACAGATTAAATGTCAGCAAAGCGTGAGTGGGAGAGAACAGCTTCCTTCTTAACTGGGGTGCCAACGTTAAAGAATATTAGGGAATTTTTAGAAGGCTATTAAAAACTCCTTGAGAAATTTGAGATAGAAAAATCAGCTCCTAGCGACGGCAAATACGTTCGATCTGCACCGAGGGGTAGTTTGTCAAAACCGAGCGCTAAAACCTATGCTATAAATATTATCTCCTGCCGATTTGCAGGGTGGCACACTCGTTATATTCTTGTAAAGATTTTAAGGAACTATCAGTAGCTGAAAGAGTCTTTAAGGTTCGCGAACTCGCGCTATGTTTTAATTGCCTTGCGAGCGGACATCGCATTAAAAACAGCACATCAGGACCTTGTCATCAGTGCGAACGAAAGCACAATACTCTTCTTCATTTAGGAGCACACCATTGTCAGCGAAGTCGTCGATTACCTTTTCGGATTCTCCACCATCAGGCGAGGAGTTGGAACCTCCTCACAAGCAGAAAAATCATCTAACTGTGCGTTCCTTTTGTTTTGCTGAAAAATATGTACTGCTAGTCACGGCAAGCATTTATCTGCTCGATCGCTCGGGTAAAAAAACATGAATGTCGAATACTATTGGAGTCCTGTTCACAGCCGCACATAATAATAAAGCCCATGATTGAATGTATTGGTCTTAGCTATAGTGGAACATAGATTGAGTTATCTGGAATTGAGCAGGGAAGGAAAAAGATTTGTAGTCAAGCTACAGTACAATTGCACTCACACACAAACGAGTTTTCTACAAAAATTACCTGTCTTGTTGTAGACGCCATAAATGAGAGCACTCTATGCATACGTATCAAGAGCGAAAAAACCTATTCTATCGAATCTTACATTATCTGATCCAGACTTCATTTGCTCGAAGCCTGTAGATCTATTAATTGGGGCAGCGCTTTTTATGACTTCCTATGTGTTAGACAAATAAGATTAAAGGAATCGAAACGCATTCTTCGGAACACATTGCTAGGATGGATAATTGCAAGTGAATTATTAATCTCGATAAATTCGAGTAGAGCTGCTTATTATTTATTAAAAATGATCAATTGAGTGCACAATTGAGCGCTTGTAGAGCATAGAAAATAGTTTTCATGAATTAAGAAGGCCATTTGATAATGATGTGAGTGAACAGCATTTTCGAAAGACTACTCAGTCAGATGCTAATGACCAATTCAGCGTCAGTATTCTCTTTACTAATAAAATTAAGGAATTTGGAAACTCAAGGGAATTACCTACAGCACGCTTTACGGTTCTTGAGAAAAAGTTCTACAAAAAACACTAGGATATTTGCGCCGATTATCTGTCTCGTCCAATCTTTCCTCCCTGAACTTCTACTTGCTGCATCATGTAGTACTAAAGGAGGGAAGTACGACTACTAACTTCCGAGTTGTTTTTGATGGCTCAGCTAAAAATTGATCAGGAATATCATTAAATGATGAACAATGTATAGGCCCCGTAGTACAATATGAGCTATTTGAAATAGTATTGCGATTTCGGCAACATCTCTTCGTACTAGCAACTGATATGACAAAAATGTATCGGCAAATAAACATTCGTTAAGAACAGCGAATATTCCGGAGAATTTTATGGCGAGAAAATAACTCTGCAATAAAAAAAGTTATACGTGAATGCATGACTTAGAATGATTTAGAATTTGAATTATATATATATATATATATATATATATATATTCATATCATTCCAAATATTGTACTATCCCTCGTACATCGTGGTGTTACGAGGATGGTCCCAGAAGTACCTGGCCCAACAAATAAAACTCAAAAATTTTGGAAAAAACTCAACTTCACCTCAGTTTTTCTTTAATTAATATTCACGATTAACATATAAATGTATATTTTTTAAGTTTTGCACAATTAAATAGTGCTTATTAGTATTTAATACGGTTTTAGTTATTGTGTTTATTCAATATTCTTATGCTTATCCACAACAAAAACAACAGTGAATGCATTGTGCTTAACGTAGCTGTAGATGTTCCATTATAAAACGATTTCTGTAATCTTGTCGTTTTCATGGATTCTTTGTGTTTTAAAAAATTTGAACTCGGTCAACTTTAGCATAAAAACGAATCCCTATATATATATATATATATATATATATATATATATATATATATATACACACATATATATATATATATATATATATATATACACTGTGCCCCAGATATAACTACTCGTATTAGCGGCATGATGTCAAAAAGGAAAAGCTATATGTAAATATTAATATTCATTTAGGTCAATTGTTAATAGTTTTTGCACTACGGGACAATGTCTGTGAGCCAATCAGAGCTCAGAGAAATAGGTCATTGCCCATGAGCGCGAGGAAGCCGGCGATCAAACGAAGTGAAACGTGACGAAGTCGATCGAATACAGTAAAGACGAGTAGTCAACGCTTGTATAAGGATGGCTTTGGCTCGAGTTACGTATAAAATCATATAAAATAATTATGATGGTATTGCATGAGTCCTATAAGATCATTTTATACGATATTAACCATTCAACTTTTCTTGCAACCAGTATGTTTTCCAGTATGGAATGCGATTATCAAATCTCTATTTATCAATCTTTGTAGCATTTCGAAAATTCAGTTGCACATTTATTTTTATAAAACACACGTGTGCGCTAGCAGTCAGATCGTCCGCGCCAGCAACTAAACCGATTTTCTCGTGGGCCGAGAGCAAACTTCCGCCTTTTCTTCATTATTTTCAATTCAATGTTAAAACAAATGTTAAAATAAATTAATTTTTATAATAGAAATTAGTATAAAATTTGAATTGATTTATTATTACGTATGAGAAAAGAATGTTATTTCTCTTCAATTTTCTTTGTTAAGATGGCTTGAAGAAGCTTTTTTAAAAAGTTAAGTATTTTTCAAATTAGACCAGAATACAATTATTTATTTCACTTTGGAATCATATTCAAAAGAAATAGGATAAGGATCATTTTTTTATATTGAAATTTAAAGTTAAACAATTTTTCGCTCTCTTAAATATACTAAAATTGATAATAGATTCTTATTTTGTATCAGGTATGTGAATAAGTCTTTCCCGTTTTTTTTCAAATTTTGAGCCTTTATTGTGAAAAAATGGTTACAAATGAATTATTGAAAGTATTGGCCATCGCTAGCTACAACTTTTTCCCATCTTTCTGGCAACATACGAATCCCGTTGCGAAAAAATTCGACCGGTTTGGCCTCTATCCAGTCATCCACCCATTTTTTGGCTTCCTCGTAGGAATGGAAGTGCTGGTCAGCCAGGCCATGCGTCATCGATCTGAAGAGATGGTGATCAGACGGAGCAACGTCTGGACTATACGGCGGGTGGGGTAGGACTTCCCATTTGAGCGTTTCTAAGTATGTTTTCACCGGCGGTGCAACATGTGGGCGAGCATTGTCATGTTGCAAAATAACTTTGTCGTGCCTGTCGGAGTATTGTGGCCGTTTTTCTCGCAGTGCGCGGCTCAAACGCATCAATTGTCGTCGATAGACCTCGCCTGTGATCCTTTCATTCGGTTTCAGAAGCTCATAGTAAACCACACCTAGCTCGTCCCACCATATACAGAGCATGAGCTTGGCGCCATGAATATTTGGCTTGGCCGTCGATGATGATGCATGGCCGGGTAGTCCCCATGATTTTCTTCGCTTCGGATTATCGTAACGTATCCACTTTTCATCGCCAGTCACGATACGATGCAGAAAACCCTTTCTTTTATGTCGCTGAAGCAGCTGTTCGCAAGTGAAAAAACGCCGTTCGACTTTCTCTCAGCTTCAGTTCATACGGCACCCAATTTCCTTGCTTTTGGATCATTCCCATGGCTTTCAAACGCTTGGAAATGGTTGTTCGGTCAACTCCCAATGCTTCAGCAAGTTCTTCTTGCGTTTGACAAGAATCTTCATCAAGCAAAGTCGCCAATTCTCGATCTTCAAAGATTTGCGGCCGCCCGGAACGCTCCTTGTCTTCCACGTCGAAATCACCGCTTTTGAAGCGTCGAAACCATCCGCGAACACTTGAATCATCGACACAACCTGCTCCATAAGCATCCTGAAGCAATCGATGCGTCTCGGCAGCAGATTTCTTCAAATTGAACCAATAAAGTGAAACTTCCCGCAAATGACGTCGACTCGGCTCAAATTTCGACATTTTCACGATATCAAAAATTTATGATGCGAAAAAATTTTAACTAATGTGTTAGTATGGAATTGTTGACATATGAATAAGCTTTGATTATGACATATGTAACCATTGAATACTCGCACAGTATTGGTGGCGCCATCTCTTACAAAAACGGGAAAGACTTATTCACACTCCTAATACTATATCAATTTGTAATGATAGATTCTTATGATGACTTTCATTTTGACAAAATTAAAGCATACATTATATCAATCAATGTATAAATTAATAAAAATTCTACAAAGATTATAGATTAGCATTTAAATTTTCAAATTAAACTGTTGGCACTAATCAAAGAAATACGAATTGGTTTATTTGACAATTATTAAATTGGTTTTACATTTAAATTTTAAACTAGTATAAAATTTTTCTTTGCAATGTTGCACTTCTCAAATAAGGTTCATTGCCCCAACCGAGACAGTGCTTTCACTTATGTGGTAATCTTATGATAAGCTCGAGTCTTTGTGAGTCAGTAAGTCTAAAACAGTAAGTCTCAGATAGAATACTCATCAAATTATTTCATGCATTCAGTGATTATATATGCGAAGTATTCAAAAAGTAAGTTTCTCTGTGTTGGGAAATAAATTAAACTTTATTCTTTTATTCTTAAACTATGTTCTATGCAGTCACTTTGGACTTCAATACAATTTTCTATCTGTTTGTAAGCTTAAACAAACCTTCTCAAAAATGACGTGCCCCATTTTGTATCCACGATTTAATGACTTTTTGATTTCGTAATTTGATGCGAAATGCTGGTCACCCAAACTTTTTTTTAACTTTGGAAAAAGGAAATAATCACTTGGTGTGAGGTTTGGAAGTAAAGTAGATAATCAGAAATTTTCCATTTGAATATCTGAAATAACGTTTGTGTTTTTTAAGTAGAATGAGGTTGAGAAGGCGTCTAGCTCATCGTGTACAAATTTTACTATAAACAAGTTTCTCCGACAATATTGTATAGATTGAAGTTCAGTGAATTTCATATTCAGGGAGCAGGATTTCCAAAATTTCTTCAATAGTCCATCGTCTATCATTGTAAATAATATTTTCCACCGCTGCAATCGCATGATTGGTAATGGAGCTTTTTGGGCGTCCTGCACGCGGCTTATCGTGCACTTTTGTGCATGCCTCGAGAAAATTTGTGCCCTATATTCGCACCATATGCACAGTCATAAAGTCTTCACCATAAACAGTCACCAATTCACTTTGAATCTAATTCCCAATTAACCCTTTTACAGTTAAAAACCTGGTTTAACCGCACGTAATTCACAATTGGACCTGCTTTTCACTGATAGCTCCTCGATTATTTGGCTTGTAATGATAAAAAAGAATTCTTAGCCACCAAAACAAATTTAGCTCGTATCGGTAAAACCAAAACTGAATTTACGATCAGATCAAATCCGATAGGTGCGATACACCAAACTACTTAAATTTACTTTTTGAATACTCCTCGTAATTCAAAATTATTAATTGCACCATGTTCGTTACAGATCATATTATTTATCCCTGAATAAACAGTATTATTTAATTATAATATATAATAATTGATTTACGTAAATATGAAAATAATACGAGAAATATAATTATTAGGAAATAGTATATTGATCAAGTATAGTGGAACTTGGTGATAGATTACGATCTTAATATAATTTAAGTTACAAGTTAAAAATTATACTTATGTCGACTGTTTTTAATTAAATTAATAAATATTTCTATCGGTTTTACAGTCTTTAAATTTTAATATATTATAATAAAATAATGAAAGTCAGATTGTCCCTGTTTATTCTCACCCCAGAAGTATATTAAGTAAAACTTATTACTAAAAATAAATTAGATTAAAAATTACAAATAATAAATAAAATAATAATAAAATAAAATAAAATAAAAATAATAAAAATAATAAATTATATTCTATTTTAGCAAAGGACAACTTGACTGACCCGATCGCCTTATTTTCTCCTTTGGTGTCCGAGGTATCCAGCCGTTACGGTTGATCCTCAGAAACTAAATTAAAAAACTATTTGTTTAAATAGTATAACTTATAATTAGAATATTTATTTTTATTTATAGTTTTTTATTTTAGTTCCTAAGGATGAACCGTAGCGGTTTGAAACGTCAGACGCCAAAGGATAAAAGTTGTATTTATTTAAAACATTTATTTAAAATTTATTTAAAAAGTAAGTTTTTAAAGCAATAGAAAAATAGAAAAAACTATTATTATATTCTCGATTCTATACTATATAGTACAACTTGATCATTAGCGGATAGGATAAATAATTCGATGATCTGAATTCAAGTCCCGATCGTGGCACCTGAACATGAAAAAAAAATCATAATCTCGAAAAAAAGTCGAATGAAAATTATGCAAACAATTATATGTAAGTATTTTCAAACGATAATAATTATGAATATCATAGAAAAAATTTCATTTACGCGCTTTCGCGTTAGAGTTCAATGTGACCGAAATGATCTTTGTAATTTTGAAAGCACTTTCAAATAATGCGTTATCGCAACCACTATAAATGGTTTAGGAAAAGGTGAATGATATGGTGATACGTATATTTTGTACATAAAACTTTATTATAAAATCACAAAAATAACAACACGGTTTATCAGCGCACGCGCTCGAAACAAACAGTAACTCGAATACGGAAGAACATAGGAAGAGCAACCCTTTCGTGTTGCGCGAAATTTTCGGGATGCGGGATGGGAACGGCCGAAAAATACAGTCCAATCAATTCAATCTAAAAATAAAATAAAAATAAAAATAAAAATAAAAATAAATAAAAATAAAATGAAAGTTAAAAAGAAAAATTAAATTAAAAATTAAATTAAAATTATAATGACAGTCAGGCTGTCCTTGTTTACATTCACCTCCGTAGACTAATCTGCAAATAAAATATTAGCTGAAAAAATTCTTTATTTGTACAGTGCAGTCTGACTGTCCCCAACACCCTTACCTAATTGAAGACATGTCCAACGTTTCAAGCTCGCTACGGCTCCTCATCAGGGACTCCTGAGTCCTCAGTCATCAGTCATCAGTCCCTGATGAGGAGCCGTAGCGAGCTCGAAACGTTGGACAAGTCTTCAATTAGGTAAGGGTGTTGGGGACAGTCAGACTGCACTTTACTAACAAAGAATTTTTTCAGCTAATATTTTATTTGCAGATTAGTCTACGGGGGTGAATGTAAACAAGGACAATCTGACTGTCATTATAATTTTTATTTTAATTTTTAATTTTTAATTTAATTTTTATTTTTAATTTTTATTTTATTTTTATTTATTTTTATTTTTATTTTTATTTTATTTTTAGATTGAATTGATTGGACAGTAAAACCAATAAAAAAATATTTATTAATTTCTATACTTATTTTATTATTGTCACAATTAAATTTTCCATTGCGAAAATTTTCTCTATGCTATTCTAAATCAGCATCTGATAATAGATAGCATGATTTTTTCATAATTTTCATCCAACTTTTTTTCATAATTATGATTTTTTTCATGTGCAGGCGAGCAGTTGACGTATAATCGATATGGTTAAAAAGCTGACGTTCCGTTTTATCAATATATCGTCGCTTCCATATAAAAACATACTATCTCAACGGCCAGTTTAATAAGGTACTATCTCGCAGAAAATTTTTTTGCTTTAATTTCAGTTGGCACCAATACCGATATATTAGCTGTATTTAATGTAAAACATCAATATAAATTTTATATAGATATAGACAAAAATATATTGACGACTTCTACGGGGAATATCGCGTTTGGACACTAGAATACGGTGTCCAGGTATCTCCAAACGACTTTTACGGGGAATATCGTGTTCGGACGGTAGAATACGGTGTCCAGGTATCTGGACATGACTTGTACAGGGAGTTTCGTATTTGGACGGTGGAATACGGTGTCCAGGTGTCTCTAAACAACTTCTACGGGGAATATCGAGTTCAGATGGTGGAATACGATGTCTAGGTGTCTAGAGACTATTTTTACGGGGGGTTTCGTGTTCGCACGTTGAAATACGGTGCCGAGGTGTCTCGGGACGACTTTTACTGGGAGTTTCGCGTTCGGACGGTAGAATACGATGTCTAAAGCTATGGAAACGATTTCTATATGGAGTTTCGTGTTCGGGTAGTAGAATACGATGTCCAGGCATCTCGTAAAGTTTTCTACAGGGAGTTTGGTATCAGGACGGTAGAGCATGATATCCAGGTGTATTCTGACTTCTACGGGGAGTCCTGGACATCATTCACTTGGACATCTTATTCCACCGTCCGAACACGAAAATCCCAGTAGAAGTCATTCCTAGACATCTAGACATCGTATTACAGCATATAAATGCAAAAATTCTCGTATAAGTCGTTCCCAGTCACCTAGACACCGTATTCCACCGTCCGAACACGAAACTCCCCGTAAAAATTGTCTCCAGACGTCTTGAATCACGAACATCAATTCAAATTAGTCCGCTTAAACTATTAATACCGGCCAGCTCAGCTGAATGTTCATATCCAACTTCGGGATTCGTATCCTAAAGAAGGTATGACGATAGTCGATATCCTTTTTGTTCTTTCGGTTAATCTGAGACTACTCTCACACATTATGGATATCTTTTAATTTTTGTAAAATTTTGTAAAATTTTTGTAAATTTTATTTTCTCTTACGTAGGAAAATCTCTCTCTCTCTCTCTCTCTCTCTCTCTCTCTCTCTCTCTCTCTCTCTCTCTCTCTCTCTCTCTCTCTCTATCTCTCTCTCTTTCTCCGTCTTCTTTTATAAAATGTTTATGTATGCCAAATCATACTGAACATAATTTGTGACGACAAATTATGTTTTTGTTTTTATACGTTATATTAAGTTCAGAATTGACATAGGCTATGTTTTTTGAGTTTGAATAAAGACGTAATCGCAAAACAGGGTTCTTTACCAACAACCTCGAAACTATATTTATATTATATATTATATTATATGTCCATAAAATACATCGTCACTTCTATATAAACAAGTAATATCTAGTATCTGGTTTAAAAATATGCTATTCGCATACCAACATTTTGCTTTAATTTAAGTTTGCACCACTACTAAAATATTCACGGTATTTAATTTAAATACACATTTTAAATACGGCTTCTACTGAAAAATATATTTTTTTTATATTATTTTATTTATTTATAGTCGCATCAATTGGGAAGTCATTAGCGACTTCTTACATATACTGAATATAATATTGCTACATATTATCGCTTGTATTTACAGCATTTCTACATAATCTCTTGTTTAAATTAAAGAAGATTCTTAATAATTTACAGTAATTTAGTGATATCATTCTCGTTGATGAATTTAATTAAGAGTTTCGTCGTTCCTTGATTTTGGAAATAATATTTCATATTTTTTGCGTTTTGGTCATACGATCTTGCAGCATTCGGTGAGTATGTGTTCAACTGTAATTCTTCTGTTGCACTTGTCACACACAGCTGGGTTACTTTTAACTATTATATATTGGTATGTTACTTTTGTGTGTCCTATTCTGATTCTTGTTATTGCAACTTGAAGTCTTCTATTTAGCTGTTCAATTAGGCATTTGTCTGTTATAGAGTCTCTTATATCGTGAAGGGCTGTATGCTTGCAGTTTTACTATTCATTGTCCCAGGTTTTAAATATTACATCATTGTATGGTTTTTTTACTTGTTGAATTGATATATAGCTCTCTGGGACGGTTTTCTGTTTTTTTTTTCATTGCTGTTGATCGGATAAGGGCTTGGATCGATGTTTCTTGCAATTTTCGGGATTGGTAGATTTAGAAATTTTGTATACTTTTCGATTCGCAATTGTAGTGATATGGGGGTGTTATTTGCATGTTAGCTTTCTTTACAGATTTTTTCTCGAAATAGCAATCTATTTATTACGTTGTCTGTTAGTGTTGAAATTTTGCATGCGTAATTTAAGGTTAGCTGTATTTTTCTGAATTTTAGTGGGGGCATTCCACTTTCGGCTAAGATCTGTTTATCGAACTGGTTTTGAAAAATCCTATGGCAATTCTTAGTGCAGTATTTTGAATAGTATTTAGAGATGTTGCGTATTTACTATAATCGTATATTATTGAGTCATAACCCATTTTTTATTGAATTATAGATTTGTAGCTTCTTATTAGTACCTTTTTATCTGCTCTCAAATTTTTGCATATCAAAGCATCTGATCCCAAAGCATCTGATAGAATGGATTGAGGTAGACGAGTAAGTCATTTGTTGACTTGTTTTGTCGAAAACCACACTGTAGAGGATTAATTAACTTCTTTATTTCGAGGTAATTTTTTAGTCTGCTGTTTATTATTTTTTCCATGAGTTTGCACATAGTGCAAGTTAAAGCGATTGGTCTATAATTATTTACCTTTGTGTGATCTTTACCTGGTTTCGGAATCGGTATTATTGTAGCTTCTCTCCACTTGCTTGGGAAGATGTCCTGTGTCTACATACTGTTCAGAATGTTTGTTAAGTATCGGATACCTATTGGTGGTAGCTTTTTTGGGAGGATATTTGGTATTCTGTCTGGTCATGGGCTTGAGTTTTTAGTTTGTTTCAGAGATTTGATTAATTCGATTTCGGTTATTTCGAAATTTAGTGGATCTGTAGTTGCTTCTTCAGTGCATGCTTCTGTATTCTGTATATTGGCTTTGTATTTTTTAAACTCGTCACTGTAATTTTCGTTATTAGAATTATTGGCAAATGCATTACCAAGTTTATTAGCGATGTCAACGGAGTTCGAAACGATTTCGTTATTTTCATTTTATTATTTTTTTTATTCCCTTTTATCGTGTTGATCTTCTTTTGTATTTCTGTAATCGACGTACGAGGGTGGATTGATAAGTTTCCGGTCTGATCAAGAAAAACAACGTTTTTAAGAATTTTTTTTAATTCTCTAGGTGTTCTAGTCTAGTAATGCCATCTCTATAGACTGATTCGTCAAGCTCCTCCAAATTCCCATTTACAGCTTCGATTACTTCTTCATTGTTCGCAAATCTCTTTCCGCCAAGCCATTTGTTGAGGTTAGGTTTACTATCTCACTATTAGATTCTACTATCATAACTATCTCAGTCTCTCTATATTATTTATTTTTTATATTTTTCATTACCTGTATTTTATTTTATAATATGTTCTCAACTTTAGTTACTATTTATTACTATTCACTAATATTAATTGATATCACAAATTTAAGATTACTTCTGCACTCTCTCTTGGTATAAAAACATACAATACTGTAATAAATAACAAATTTTAATTCTGTAAAATTCTGCAAATAACAACTTTATATAAGACTTGATTATAAGGATCTGTTTCCTAAATAATATAACTTAGACAACATTTTAAATTCAGATAAAGCTTCCACTCTAGATTTGGAGCACGTGTTTTACTGGATGAGCCTTGATACATACAGAAGAACAAGAAGCTCGTCGAACAAAGAAACAAAGGAATTCCCCAACAGCATATCCGTGAAACAAAGTGCAACGAGGTTACAAGTGACTATTTTGGCAGAGGGATTCTACTCGCACGCGTCCAGATAGATAGTCGAATATAAACTGCTATGACTTATCTCCCACCTGTAGGTTTCGTCAAATCTGTTCTCAAGCGTTATTGCGAACTTCTCTTCGTCCAGTCGCAGTTCGCTTAGCTGCAGGAAATTAAGATTTCAACAATATTTATACAGGTCCCAGAGATGTCGAATTTGTTTTTGAAGTATCTCTTATTTGAAACGTTTTTAATTGCTATGATATTAATATATTTAAAATTCATTATATTTTATTATTTCAATAAATTCTTTTTTTTCTTCTTACGTTTATATCAATTTATCTATTTCAGGGAAAAGAAAACATTCAGTCATAGGGAGGTAGTAATAAAAATAATGTTTTTTCCAGAAGTTAATAAACAGACGATTAATGATAAATGTTAAACTTTTATATTGTGCCATATTGATTTTCTTAATCCTAATATTATGTTCTTAAAAATTACCAAACGATCTTAATAGTATGTAATAATAAATGAAGAGGGTTGTCCCTAACTATATAAGACCCTCTTCTTTTGTCCCCGTAATAATAAATCTATAAAAAGAGGTCTGCTTTCTTTATTTAAAAGGCACAATTTCCAGAAACCCACTATAGGAGGGCATGGATAATTTTTTTAATAACTATAGGTAGTGTATTGAGAATGGTATCACCTTGGCTAGATACAGTTAGATTTGGAGAGTCAGAGAAGATTTTCCCAAACATTGAGCAGGTACTTAAACAACAAGTTTTAACAAGCATGGGGGATTGATCAGTAATCTCTTAAATGACTTCTTCCCCCTTTTCTATGAGGAGGGAGGGATAAATTATGCTGAGAAAACTTCATGAAATGAAATTATATGGAATACATATTTTTATTTATTTCTTAAAACAATTGAATTGTACTTCTGTCGACTGCCCATATACAAATTAATAAATTGATTGGACTGTAAGACCAATAAAAAATATTTATTAATTTATTTATTTCTTGTCATATCCATTATTTTTCCGAGCTGACGTAACTATAAACTGAATATTAACTATATTTGTATTAATTTAAGCAATAACTGTGGAGAATTCATAACCAAAATAGTGATATAAACTGTATCCTGTAAGAGTGTAAATTATATAAAATTGACTTAATATACATATGCTATATGGCTGGTTCATTGACGATGTGTATTCGAGCCACTTTTTTCGTTTTCTTTTATAGTTTTCCTGTATGTTTCTCTCATTTTGTTTTGTTTTATTTTATTTTCCGTCGTTTTGTGTTTTTTAAATTGGTTAAAGGCATGTTTGCATTCTTTTAGTGCTTTTTCGCACTCTTCATTCCACCAGGACACTTGTTTCTTTCTATAATGTTTCTTAAGTAGAGGTATTGTCTCCTTTGCGGACATTTTTATTAGGGTTGTAAAGAGTTCAAACACATCGTCAATATTAGAACTGATTTTTGTGTTGGTGATAAGTTCTTCGGTTAGTGTTACTTCTATATTTTTTTATATTCTTCCCAATTTGCTTTTTTGAAGTTCCATTAGTTAGTGCTGTGCTGTTCATTGTGTTCCTAGCTCGTTAATGTTAATATTATTGGATAGTGATCACTATCGTGTAGATCGTCACTTACTCTCCAACTAATTTTTTCATAATTTGTTGCTGATGCTAAAGTTAAGTCGATTGCACTTTCTTCGCCATGGACTGAATTAAAATGTATCATAACGTTTTTATTTAGTAGTGTAAAATTATCATGTTTTTCTTAAATATTTTCGATTTTACGGCCTCTTAAATTTGTTGTTTTAGAGCCCCACAGAGTGTTATGATTGTTAAAATCTCCTAAAATTATGAAAGGTTCGGGTAGTTGACTTATTATATTATCTATTTCCTCGGTTTCGAATTTATAGCTATTAGGGATGTATATGCTACATATGCTTATTTTTCGGGAAGATAGCATGTGACGGCGCAAGCTTCAATTTCGGTCCTTAATTTAATTTCGGAGTAATTTAATATTAATATTATTTGTTAGATTTATAGCTACGCCCCCGCTACTGGGGGGAGGGTATACCTAGTTGTAAACTTTATATATTATAGATTACCTAGTTGTAAGTTTTCAGGTAAATTTTTTTCTTCGGTTTCATTTACAGAAAATTGCCTTCTGGAGGAGGCGATGTGAGATCTTCCGGGTTTGTTTAATCCAGCTCGAATGTAATTTATCGGTGATTTAACATTTATTCCTCTTGTTTTTAGCGCTTCTATTATTATTTCATTAGGAATGAGTCGTGAAACATTGGAGATGACTACTCTTTTGTTATTATTAATGTACGATTTTATGTAGCAAATTAGGTTTTTTACTTGTATTTTTTTTGTTTTTTAGTTCATCTGCGATACTTTTATTATTGAGGAGAATGCATATTCTACTACCTGATATTTTTCAGATAAATCTTGTATCGGTAAGTATCTCTAGTCCATCTACATAATCATCTATTGATAGACCTTCGTTGGCATCTATAATTATTGCTTCTTTTTTTTTAGGCTGATTATTTGAAGCCAAGATTTTGGCGAACGATGTGGTCTGTGAGAGATTCATTTGAGTTGATTGATTTTCACTATTATCAGAGGTTATTGCCTTTTGGCCTTCGGTGGTGGTGGCCATCGTGCTGTATTCTACACCGCTGCCAAATCCGTAGTGTTTGCACAGCTTACATTAATGAATATTTAACTAATATCACTTTAATCGAACTTACTTAAACTTAAACTATTGACCTGAAATCACGAAACACTACAAGCGCTAGCACAATTTAACAACACGTCTGCTCGCGACGCTGGCTCTATGAGAACCGGAAAAATATTATGTTAGCTTGTACAGGCGGTTAAATACGATATGCCGGAACCTCAGGACGATTTCTACTGGGAATTTGGTGTTCGGTAATGTATAATTTATAGTAATGTAGATTTTTATATATAAAGTACTTTTTACTTAGATATTATTGAATTGTTTAAGAAATCAGTTAAATTACTATCTCGGGCGAAGCCGTGACGGGGGACGCTAGTATATATATAATACCGCGAATATATAGGTATTGGTGCCAACTGAAATTGAAGCAAGCAAAATGGTCTGCGAGATAACACCTTCTTGAACTGGACGCTGAGATATTACCTTCTGAAACCGGACGCTCAGACAGAACCTTTTTCAAGTGGGCGTTAACATAGCACCTTTGTATACGGAAGCGACACATATAGTCTACGAGGTTGGATTGATAAGTTTCCGGCCTGACCAAAAAAGAACAACGTTTTTAAGAATTTTTTTTTTATTTCTCAACATAATCTCCTCCTAGGCTGATACATTTCTCATAGCGGTGTTCTAGTCTAGTAATGCCATCTCTATAGACTGATTCATCAAGCTCCTCAAAATACCCATTTACAGCTTCGATTAATTCTTCATTGTTCGCAAATCTCTTACCGCCAAGTCATTTTTTGAGGTTATGAAACAGATAATAGTCACTCGGGGCTAAGTCTGGAGGGTAGGGAGGGTGCGGCATCAATTCAAACTTCAGATCGTTGATATTAGCCATCGCAACGATTGACGTGTGCGCTGGTGCGTTATTGTGATGAAACAAGATTTTTTTCTTCGTCAAATGAGGTCGTTTAATTTTCACTTCGTGGCTCAAACGTTGTAATAAGTCTGCGTAGTATTGACCAGTGATAGTTTTACCCTTTTCAAGGTAATTTTTGATCGACTGTTAGCAAACGCCGTACCCATCTTGCACAGTGCTTTTCCATATATAAATGTTGGTGCAAAAAATATTATACACGTTTATATGACATCTTACAGGCCTCAGCTATCTCACGCATTTTTAATCTGTGGTCTTTTAGCACTACTTGATGGAGTGTCGATAGTTTTTCGATCACATCTGGGTGCTCACATGACCCTTTTTAAACTCGGAAACCCACTAAGAATGGTACTATAGAACGCCACCTCAAGGTAAGCCTAGTGGCGCCATCTCTTGGTCAGGCCGGAAACTTATCAATCCACCCTCGTCAACTTTGTTCTGACCAAATTTGAACCAAGGATAAATAATTGAAATTTTTTACATGTTTGAGTACTTGGTGCTGCCACACTTCGATGAACTGCCATATCAGATGAGCAAAAGGCTTTACATCCTATTAAGGGAATGAATTCAACTAATTTTTGGGTGAGGGTAAATTGCTCGCGAAAATATGTTGCTGACTCTCAGACTATCAGGTAAGCTGGGTTAGATACGTGTAGCTAGTATGAAACAAACTGTCAATCCTTAATAAGTAATGGAAAAATGGCCGTATTGTTCTGTAATAATTTTCAATTATATATAAAAAATTCTTTCAGCATACATGGTTATTCAGATTTTGGAAATGAAATGATTTAAAGCTATATTAAATTTAAAAATTTAACTTTAACAAAATATATTATAAAGCTTTCCAACATAACTTTTTTGACGAAAAACTGAATCTTGTAATCAGCTGTTTAAAATAACAACTTTGTTCATAATTTATTTAAGTATTTGTTTATAAACACTAACAAATGATATAAAAAAATACAGGTGATTTTTCTCTTTGATTATAAATAGCATAAATAGTCTAAAGCGAGTGTTTCCCAAGATTTACATTTTAATGGAATCATAAAATAGAAAAAACAGACCTTTTATTAATGGAAAATTCAATTTACAAGAGAATTTTCGAGATCGTTTTCCTTTCGGACATATTTTATCATTTACTACTTCATTTGAACTTGTCAAAAAATGTTATTTATCTTCTTATTTATATTTATAGATACCGTATTTAATATTGTCAAAAAAATTTCCTTTTTCAAAAAGACTTTTCTAACCTGATTCTAAAATAAATTTTTAATTCAAATTCTCTTAATTGAGTACATACCTGGTACAATTGATGGTCCAGCAGAAGTACCCGCTGCTTGTTGTTCATTATCTCCAGCCAGAGAAAATTCTTCTTTTATATAAACTTGTTCACAATGTTTACCTGGATCATATTCTGTTATAATTAAAGTAAAATTTACAAACTTATAAAAGAAATAAAAGGTATTGTAAAATAATTAAAATAAATCTTTGTTTTTAAATAAAACGAATAATTCATTGAAAGAGAATTCTATTGTTATACAATTACATTTAATACCATATAATTTATCATAAATTTGATATAGATATCAAAATTTTTATCATAAAATTGACATAAATATAATTACTGTGAAAAAAGTAAAACATACTATTTTGTATTTGTTTATTTCAATACTTTTATAATTAATTAATATTATAGTTATGAGATAAATTGATAAATACTATATTAAAATAGTATTTTAGCAATCAGCTTGAAGTCTAGGTTGGCTTGATCACCAGAGCAATGAACTAGTAATTCGATGATTCGAATTCAAGTCTCGGTCTCGTCCTCTGGACATAAGCACCGCTGTAAAAATTTACATGTGCTTCGTTTACAAACAAATTGTATCCCTGCATCGCTGATTGGTGCCAAAATATGGGAGCATAAATAGAGCGATGTTAAATAACATAAGAAAACAAAAAGTTTAAAAATTCAACTTTTTATCTTACTGAAAATGTTCTTTGTTCTATCAATCTGACATATTTAAAAAATGTCATATATGAGTATAATTAAATTAAAAAGGATTCGCAATACACTTGGTGAAATATATATTCATAAGGACAACATTTTTCTCTATCGCGAACCTCTCAAAATGCTTGTTATTAAGAATAAAGCTTAAAAATATCAGATTAATAAATATTTTTTCATTGGTCTTACAGTCCAATCAAATTAATCGGAAACAATACGTAACAACATCAATACATATCTACATTAACATTAATACATCAATACACAAAAATAATAAAAAATAAAAACAAAAATAAAAATAAAAAATAAAAAATAAAATTAAAAATTATAATGATAGTCAAACTGTCCTTATTTACAATCACCCCCGTAGACTAATCTGAAAATAAAATATTAGTTGAAAAAATTTTTTGTTAGTAAAGTGCAGTCTGACTGTCCCCACCACCCTTACCTAATTGAAGACTTGTCCAACGTTTCGAGCTCGCTACGGCTCCTCATCAGAGACTAAACTAAATCTTATATTCTCATCTATATATACCCTATCCTCACTACCAAAGCAATTAATTTAGTTTTTAATAACACAATTTTTTCATTTGACAATAAATTTTATGAACAAAGATACGGATGTCTAATGGGGTCACCTTTGTCACCGGTTATAGCTAATTTAGTTATGAAAAAATTAGAAAGTATAGCCTTGTCAAAATTGCTTTTTAAACCAATGATATTTAAGAGATATGTCGATGATATCTTTACAATTGTTCCAGAAGTTTTTGTGGATGAAATGATGGATGTTTTTAATTCTGTACATGACAGAATTAAATTTACAAGGGAGGTTGAAGTTAATAATCAGTTGAGTATTTTGAACATTAATGTCATTAGATGTAGTAATAATAATGTGAAACTTAATTGGTACAGAAAGCCTACTTGGTCAGGTAGGTTTTTAGATTTTAATTCACGCCACCAATTCAGAAACAAAATTGGAGCATTGAAAGGTGTCATTGACAGAGCAATTAAATTGTCACATAAAGATTTTAGACAAAATAATTTACAGATAGTAAGAGAAACTTTCATTAATAATGGTTATCCAATTGAATTTATTAATAGAATAATTGCTGAGAGATTGTTTGACATTTATAATACCGAAAATAGACATAATGCACGAGTTGATGTTAACAGAGGCAAAATTATTGTCTTACGATATGTTAGAGAGAGGATTATCTGAAAGAATTAAAAAAAATTTTCGGAAATATAACATTCAAATTTTCTTTAAAAATAGCAATAATTTGAGTAGATTGTTTAATAATTGAAAAGATAAGGATAATCTATGTTTAAAATCTGGAGTTGTTTACAAAATTAATTGTATGGATTTTAATAAATGTTGGCATTCTACAATTCTATGCATCCGATACCTAAGGTAGCGCAGGTATAAATGGGCGACTCCTATTTTTATTGCACCGAGCTAATCTGTACAGGCGCAAATGGTCGTACAGTTAGTCTAGAAGCGACCTCGCTACAGTAATATTGTGCCCCTTTTGTACTGTCATTCTATTAACCGAATTTCTATTATAACTATATATATATATATATATATATATATATATATATATATATATATATATAGATATTATAAGTATTTGTGGTATTAATCAAGTGTTGTATTTTGTGTATCCTTTAAATGAATAAACTGATAATATATATTTAATAAATAAACAATTTAATATCCATTGCCCTAATCCCAACAATAAATACTATATTGGACAAACAAGTAGATATTAAAAAAAAAAGAATTTATGAACATAAATATAGTTTGCCTAGCTCACATATTACTTCCGGTTTAAAAGAGCATTGTTTAAAGTTGTTGCATTCTTTTGATTTTGTGAATGTAGATATTTTGAAGCATGGTATTAATAATAAGTATAAAAGGGAGAGTCTTGAAAGTATTCACATTTCCAAGAATCAAAATAATGTGAATTTAATGTTAGAGTCTAGTAAATTAGATAACATTTATCATTCCTTATTAAATTGATTGGTTTTGAACATTTTTGTAGAGGGGATTTTATATTTAATTTACTAAATTTGGTAGTGGGGATAGGATATATACAAATTAGAATATATGGTTTAGTTTAGTCCCTGATGAGGAGCCGTAGCGAGCTCGAAACGTTGGACTACGTCTTCAATTAGGTAAGGGTGGTGGGGACAGTCAGACTGCACTTTACTAACAAAAATTTTTTTCAGCTAATATTTTATTTTCAGATTAGTCTACGGTGGTGATTGTAAATAAGGACAGTCTGACTGTCATTATAATTTTGATTTTAATTTTTAATTTTAATTTTAATTTTTATTTTTGTTTTTATTATTTTTTATTATTTGTGTGTATTGATGTATTAATGTTAATGTAGATGTGTATTGATGTTGTTACGTATTGTTTTCGATTAATTTGATTGGACTGTAAGACCAATGAAAAAATATTTATTAATTTGTATATAAACAGTCGATAAAAGTACAATTAAATTATTAAAAATATCAAATAGTATATTTACAGACACCGTGCGAAATAACGCTAGCGTTCAAAGTGACAAACTGTATAAGCAATATGTATTTTAAATATATGTCTTTATATAGATACTATCCACAAATTACTAGTAAACGATGCTCTAGACTCTCTAGACAGCTGAACACTTTTTTGCATGATGCCTATATCAGCTCTAAAAAGTATTTCTTCACATCAACATTATTTGATCCAATATTTTTATATAATATATATGTCTATCGAGTATTAGTGCAAAAACATACGAGTTTAAGAGAAATTTTCTTTTAAAATAACTTAAAATATAATATATTTCTTACTGGGTACGGAAAGGCTTTATTTACGAAACGAAAGGCTTCGCCTCGGGCCATAACAAGGCTCGCAAAGAAGCCTTTTCATAGTAGGAAAGGACTATATTTTTCTTCATGAAAACCGGAATGAAGCAGCGAAGATGCGATTTATAAGTTAGAATGAGGAAAAATATTATTCTGCAATAAAAAATTATTTAAAAGACAAAAAATTAAGCTCTTTTCTTAGTTCAGAATACATCATCAGTTGACAAAATATTTTGAAATACCAAAAAAATGAAATTCATTCGTTAATTACTTATTATAAAAATCTACAACATTATTTTAAATTAAAAAATAAATAAATAAAATAATAGGTATGTTGTAAATTAATTTTACTAATAATGATTCCATTTTAATTGACTTACCATCTTCAACTTTGAGAAATTCTTCATTCCTAATTGAATTCCTGGGAATTACATGGATTAAACTGGCCTCTGTAGAAAAAGAAAATGAACGATATAAGTAGTGCAAATAATTTTGATTAACTTTTTAAATAAAAATGAAAATCGCAGTTTTTCATATCCTTAAACACATAAAAACTCTTTTTTACTTTGACATTAGCCTCTTTTAAAAATATGAATGATTTTTTCGAATATTCAGTTTTTGGGTTTAAGGATGTTCTTTCAAAACTTGTTTTTAAAAATAGAATAAATAAATCTATAAAGATCATTTTATTATTGAAAAGTATAACACGAAACTTTTCGACCTTTTTCATGAAATTCACATTTCTACGTTTTTTTTTTTGTAAAAAAGTGAACAGGGATTTTTTTATTACCTTTAAGACTTTATAAACTTTTTTTCTCAAAAATTATAAAGGTTATTTCAAAATTAGTGTTCAAAAAAGGAAACATATCAAATAGCAATCCATAATTTATTTATTAGAAACTATCAATATAATAAAAAAAAATGTTATATAACGAAAAGTACTTAAAATCAAATAAAATGAAAATTTTCCCGAATTTTTCGACCGTTTTTCAGTTTTTAAAGTTGCAAAGTTAGAATTACTGTTAGAACTATCTAAAAACATCTAAAAGCGTTCTAAAATATATTATTAAGTATTCATTAGCAAAGGTTCAGCAGTATTTATGTATGTATGTTTGAAATATTTTAGTATCTTTGAGTGCATAAATCATAATATTTTTTTTATTTTTAATTTTTCAAAAATTATATCAATTATAAAAAATGAAACTTTATTTCTGCTGACAATGCCCAAATTATTCTTACTTAGAAAATTTGTTACAATCTTTTATAGATATTTTTAGATTTTTCCAAAATTGTGAAAGTTCGAAAACTTGCAAATCTTTCAAAAACTTGAAAAAAAAATATTATTAATCAGATTTTCAGCATTTATTTTCTAAAACATTTTTAATTTTTTTAGTAAATAAATGTCTATGTCTTTTTTGAACAGCTATTATAATTTACGAAAAGTTAAGAATGGATTTTATAAAAAAAATTGGAAATTTTCAAATATATTTTAAATGAAAAAACTGGAAACATCAAATTTAAATGATATGATTGAAAAAACTGATTCATTATTTACATTATTCAAAGAACGACTAATATCATTAAGAAAATAAAAGAAGATTTAGGCGTTAAATTACTAAATGTGAAAATAATTTAATCAAAAAACATAAATTCTAAAGCAATGATTCTAGATAACTGCATATTCTAAATAAACTGCAAAAAAGAATAGTTTACATATTACAATAAAATAATTAATAAAAAGTTAATAAAAAACAATATTATAAAATGTTTCAAATACAATTCATTAATTATTGCTTGATAATAAATAGATCATTTTGTTTTCGCCCTCGTGTATATATGTATATGTATATAAATATAATTATTTCGATCAGGTTCGGGTTAATAAAAAGTCAGTGTTTTTATTTCACAACGTTTAGTCGACAGGTATTGTCAACCTCTTCAGGTGCTTTAATAAAAATAATATTCAAATAATTATATATCAAAATTATATAACAATGAGAAATACCTTACAATAAATAAATCAACACCTACAATTCAATTTAAAGGTAAACGCTGAGACATAAAATTGATGAAAATTTTAATATTGACAATGTCAAAGTTGATAAGTCAATAACGATCACATAAACATAACAAATCAAGAACTAATTATAAAATTTTAAGTCAAAATATATGATTTATCAACTTTGATATTGTCAATATTAAAATTTTCATCAATTTGATGTCTTAGCGTTTACCTTTAAATTGAATTGTAGGTGATTTATTTATTGTAAGGTATTTCTCACTGTTATATAATTTTGATATATAATTATTTGAATATTATTTTTATTCAAGCACCTGAGGAGGTTGACAATACCTGTCGACGAAACGTTGTGAAATAAAAACACTGAGTTTTTTATTAGTCCGAACCTGATCGAAATAATTATATTTATATACATAAAAATTCATTCATTATTGCTGTTACACTCTCTTTGAAATCAAATATAATATATTTGAATTCTGACAGAAAATAGATTTTTTAACAAAAATACTTTCGTACGACAAAATTACTTATAATTTTGTTCTGTTTGAGTAATAATTATATTTTGAAACTACTTGATTGATGTTGTACAAGTGAAAAAGATTTTTTTAAATATATATAAAT
Source organism: Sycobia sp. Sy_11 (assembly GCA_018907035.1). Taxonomy (NCBI): domain Eukaryota; kingdom Metazoa; phylum Arthropoda; class Insecta; order Hymenoptera; family Epichrysomallidae; genus Sycobia; species Sycobia sp. Sy_11. Next base: position 1,095,181 of record JACCIC010000062.1, on the reverse strand, counting down.
TTTGGTATTTAAGAATTCATTCATAACTGATACGGGTGAACTAAAAAAAGTATAGGCTGCTTGTATGGCGGCCCTACTTGAATTAACTTTGTAAAATATTGGTTCAATATCCAACCAAATTTTTATATTAAATATAAAAATAACGTGTGTACGTATGTGCATGCGCGCGCCTGCTTGAAAATTTAGTTTCACGAAAGTGAATTATCTTGAGGTTATTCATATTACATTCTCAATACAACTATGTAGAGATAAAATAATTATTATGAATAATTTGTATAAAGTGAATAATTTTTTTAATGAACTTTAATTACGGATACATATGTATTTGTATTTATCTTTTTAATGTTGTATATAGCTTATATTTATTTCATAAAGAATATTTTCATAAATTTCTTCCATTATTCGTTCAGATAAAATTTCTTATTATTTATGAATATTCCTTTAAAAGTATTAAGGGTACAAATAAGTTTCCACCGTTTTGAAAAGATGGCGGCACCGATAAGATAACATCGAAATTGTCAGCTGTAAAAAGTCGTTTAGTATATGTTGATATCTGGAAACAGTATAACCTTTTAATACCTCTGACTTTTTTTTCTAGCATTACTTAGTTTTCATCGTGTTAAGATGTCAAGTTTTGAGCCAAGTAAGCGTCATTTGCGGGAATTGTTAATTTACTTCTTTCATTTAACGCAAGCTGCAGCTGAAGCACATCGTCTACTCATAGAAGCATGTGGTGATGTTAATTTGAGTGAGAGAAGTAGTCGGGAGTGGTTCCAAACATTTAAAAGTGGTGATTTTGACGTGGAGGACAAAACACGCAGTAGAAGGCCCAAAGTGTATGGTGACATAGAATTGAAAGTTTTACTGGAGAGAACTTGCACAAGATTCAGCAAGCTATTTCACAACATCTCAAAACCGTGGGTATGATCCAAAAGCAAGGAAATTGGGTTCCTTACGAACTGAAACTAAGAGACGTCGAGCGTCGCTTATTCGCTTGCGAATAATTGCTCAAAATCGTAAAGGATTTCTACATCGAATCGTCACGGGATATGAAAAATGGATTCACTACGGACAACCGCAAGCGTAGAAAGTCATGGGATAAGCTCGGGCATACCTTTACTTCGATGGCTAAGCCAAACATTCATGGCAAGAAGCTAATGCTGTACATTTGGTGGGATCAGCTTGGAGGAATCTATTACGAACTAGTCCAACCGTCACCGAGGAATTTTACCAACAACAGCTGATGTAATTGAGCCGAGTATTGAAGATTAAACGTCTATAATATGCCAAAAGGCTCGATAAAGTCATTTTTCATCATGACAACGCTCGGCCACATGTTACAAAAATCGTAAAGGAAATGTTAGAAACACTGAATTGGGACGCCCTACTCCATCCGCCGTATTCACCAGACATTGCTGCTTCAGACTACCACCTATTACGGTCGATGATTGATGGTCTGGCTGAACACCAGTACACTTCTTACAAGGAATTGAAGAAATGAGTCGATTCGTAGATCGCCTCAAAAGACGAGCAATTTTTTAGACGAGGTATCCACTTGCTGACCCAAAAGATGGTCAAAAATAGTAGAAAGTGAGGGGAAATTTTTTAATGACATTATTTGTACCTTTTTTTAGAATAAATCCTTATTTCTTTATAAAAAAACCGGCGGAAACTTATTTGTACACCCAATAATTTATATATTTGAATCAATGATTATTGAAAATATTCTTTACAAATTATACTTATATTTGTTATATGCATTATATTTGTAAGATTCTTACATCTTAAAATTAAAAAGACTTTGAAGTTACTTACAAACTACATTCATTTGTTATAATTGCCACAATGTTTTTTTTTAATTAATTAATTAATATTTTCATTGGTTTACAGTCCAATTAAATCAATCGAAAATAATACGTTATAACATCAATATATATTTATATTAATATTAATACAGTCATTAATATTATAATAACAGTCGGACTATCCTTGTATAAAATCGTCCCCGTAGACTAATCTGAAAATGAAAAAATTAGCTGAAAAAAAATTTTATGTTAGTAAAGTGCAGTCTGACTGTCCCCAACACTCTTACCTAATTGAAGACTTGCTGTAGTAGTTCAACGTTTCGAGCTCGTTACGGCTCCTCATTATGGACTAAACTAATCCTTATATTCTAATCTATATATACCCTATCCCCACTACCAAATTTAGTAAATTAAATATAATCCCCCTCTACAAAAATGTTCAAAACCAATCAATTTAATAAGGAATGATAAATGTTATCTAATTTACTAGACTCTAACATTACATTCACACTGTTCTGATTCCTAGAAATGTGAATACTTTCAAGAAAACGTTGGACTACGTCTTCAATTAGGAAGGGTGGTGGAGACAGTCAGATTGCACTTTACTAACATAAAATTTCTTTCAGCTAATATTATTATTTTCAGATTAGTTTACGGGGATGATTTTATAATTATAAAAATTATAATGACAATCTGATTGTCATTATAATTTTTAATTTTAATTTTAATTTTTATTATTTTTGTGTATTGATGTATTAATGTTAATGTAGATATGTATTGATATTGTTACGTATTGTTTTGTCCAGGTGTCTCTGGGTGATTTCTACGGGAAATATTGTATTTAATTGATAAAAAACGACGTCCAGGTATGAGGAAATCAACTTCTATGGGAAAATTCGTGTTGGAGCGGTTAAATACGATATCTAGGTTTTTCTGAACGACTTCTACGGGGAGTATTGTGTTTAGTCATTAGGAAGCGATGTTAGCTTTCTCGGAACGATTTCTACTGGGACTATCGTATTTAGTTGGTAAGAAACGATGTTTAGGTATGTCGGGACAACTTCTACGGGGAGTTTCGTTATCGGATGATAGAATACGATTTCCAGATGTTATGAAACGACTTCTAGAGTGAGTTTCGTGTTCGGACAGTAGAAGATGATGTCCAGGTATGACGAGACGACTTGGAGTGTCTACGGGGAGTGTCGTGTATAGTTGGTGGGAAACAACGGCCAGGTATGTCAGTACGACTGCTATGAAGAGATTTGTATTTTATCATTCGAACACGCACACTTCCAGTCGGCGTGGGGTACGAGGACATTGTATTCTACCTCCCCAACACACAAGTCTCTATAGTAGTTGTCCCGAGACATTTCATATAGTCCGAACATGATACTCTCTGTAAACGTCGTCTCGAGATACTTGGACATCTTTTTCTACCACTCGAACTCGAAAGTACAATTTTCTCCATCGAAGCCATATTTATTATTCATACATATATATATGCTATAAAATGGACGGCACAATATCAACTATTTGAAGTAGACGCTAGCATTCAAGCAGCTTTTTATACAGAAGCGACGATAGGTAATTTTCGGTTAATTATATATAGAAATATAGATTTGTATATATAGAGTACTTTTTAATTAGATATTATAGAATTGTTTATGAAATCGGGTAAATTATTATCTCGGGTGAAGCCGAGGATGCTAGTATATATATATATATATATATATATATATATATATATATATATATATATATATATATATACGTACTATATTCTATGTGTAAATATACACGTATATTCTAAATAAACAATATGAAAACACCTCATATATAATATGACAAGATATTGAAACCAGTGCAATTAAAAAATTGGCAAATATATTGATTTTATTAAATATTTTATAAAAAAATGTATTTATTACTTCTATCAGCTCAAGACTAATTTTTGTGAATTCTAATTTCAATTGGACCACTATGTTACGCTGTACGGTTGATTCATCAGCTTACGACTTTTGCATCGTAAAAACTATAGCATACTATTTTTCGTTTAACTATTTAAATTTGTTAATATTTAAAGAAACTGCATGTATGATGTTTTTTCTGCTTTTCTCAAACAAACGATGCATAAAGACTCGACCTTCGATAAATTCAGCTGAACGTGTTTTTTTGCTTATTTCTACAAATTCAGCCTATTGAAAATGTTCCAACTTTGCACAAAGAAGAATATTTTATACAATTTTTTACGTATACCACAGAAAATTGAGATTATAGATGCGCTTTACAGTCACCTGAACAGAGCTGTTTTAGCAAAATTACAAATGTCGAAAAAAATTCAGTCTCGCTTGAAAAAATGCAATGAAAAATTGTATCTTTTGTCTATATGAAGTGTTGCTTGCCATTGCAATATATTGTATTTTACAATTCAACCAATACAAATCATTTACTTAGATACCTAATTTATTTAAATTTTAAAATTATATTTCAAGCTCAATTATTATTTAAAATAAAAAATAGGGTAGACTTCCGAAAAGCGCTCGCACCCAATTTTGCTAAAAATTTGTATACACGTACATTCATGTTTTTTGAGGTGCTGATTACGAATAACAGACTAGCTTTTGAAATAAAATTGAAATTTCACATCTGAAACTATAAAAATAATGGTTTTTGGAATATAACTCGAAAAATAAGAAAATTTTTTTAACATATTTCAAATCAATGTTATAGAAATCATTCAACTGCGTCTTTATGCTCTATGAATTTTTTCTCGACAAGTAATTTTTCCTGGGAAAAAAACATTCAAAGATTGATATATAAGTATTTGGAAAACGGAACGAAGGAACATAAACCAATAAGAGAAAAACTTCTATAAACAAAACATATATAAAACTAATGCTGTTTTCTTCTTATAACACCTTGGTCCTTGTCTTGGACGGTAAAATTTTTTCCCTTCTTTTATTGTACCTTGGCTGGTTCTTAAGATCTGTACCTTTAATGTCAAATATCTGTTGGTGCCCAAGATACGTGGCATCATTTGATCAGACTACGGCCGATGCTTCAGTGGATTCCGAGGTGGAATCTTTCATTTTCTCCAGAAATATCACTTGTGCCCAAAAAGTTTATAGGATAAAAAACATGTATTTTAAGGAGATCTACAACTTTTGTTTGAAATAATTTTTATAATTTTTTTATTTTTCAATCTAAATTCCCAAAACCACAATTTGTATGTGTTTTTTATGAATTTCGAGATGAAAATTCAATTTCCGCCAAAAGTCACCATGATATACGTAATCAGCGCCCCAGTTAAATTCTTTGTGGGCACTTTGGAAGTTTTTCCAAATAAAATTTTTACGGAAACCTTTTAAAGAATTTTATTAAAATTATAAAAAAAAATAAAAAAACATAATATTTTTATGATATTGTAACTTTTGATGAATGCGGCTGTCAAATTGTCCTTTACGAAAGAAATTAATTTTGATTTTAATATTTCGAATTCTGGAGGAATGATTATAAATAAGAGTAGCCTGGCATTTATTAGAATTACATTAGCTCAGAAAAAGACGAAAACAAGATAAAAATATTTATTAGTTTAAAGAAATTATGTAATATAGTAAAATACGAATCTCTAAAAAGTTAATTATTTAAAGAGTGTTACTATATTAAAAATATTGAACATAAATCTTTAATTTATTTAAGTACAATAAATATACAATGCATCAGATGTTATTTAGAGATTATAAAAATTAAAGAAATATTTTAATTACTTAAATTACTATTTAGGAAAAGAAAATTGATTATGTTAATGAAAACTAACTTTTTTAATAAAAATATTATAGCAGTCGGTATGGTTAATTTTCTCCTTTATTTCTAATGTACCTCATAATTTGTAATAGTTCTATAGTAGAATTCGAGGAAACAATATTTGATAATAATTTAGTATCAAATTCTGAAAAAATTGATTATTGCTTTGCACTATCAAAATTAACATCAAATCCGCAAAGTGAAGAAAATTGATTTAATTGAACGAAAATTGATTTTTGTAAATGATACTATAAAATTAAGCAATGTTCTTAATGCAGTAAAACTATAAAGAATTATTAACATTAATTATACAAAGATAATTCAATTTTTCATATTATTGTATACAAATACATTTCATGATAATAGACATTATTGTGAATAAAGTTTTGGTTTTTTTAACCAAGAGACTAAAATCGCTCCTTTTTAATTAAATATGAAGCTCTCTGGAGAAAAGCATATTGCAAATTAGATAACTCAAAAATTATTTTCTTGATTACTTTATTATAGACATTTTCCTTAATTATTCCTTTAGATCTCTAAATAAATTATATTTAATTAATACGATCTATCGTTTAAATATAAAATTTCCAATTAAAATACCTATTGTAAGATCATTCAAACTGTCACTGACTTCAGGAAGACTACAGCAAAGATATACTAGTTTATAATGATTATAACTTTGATTATAACTTTTAATTCATACATAAATAATGTATCTGGAAAATATTTTTCTTAATAACTTCTATGAAAAATAAAATTTATTAGTTATCAAAATCATAATTACAGAAAAGAAGAGTTGAGATTTTCTATTAAAAATATACAATTAAACTGGAAATCGAAAATATCGCAAATATATTATTTTCAAATCCATTGCGAATGTAGCATGGTTAATAATCCACTTACTAGCAACTACTTTCTAAAAATTCTTATTGTAATATCTAGACACTAAAACTCTCTTTAAAATTGATAGATGCTTTGAGATAGAAAAAGACTTGAACAGGACGTTTTATAAGAGTTAAATCGACCTCGGATTAGGACATTTCATGTTAATTTTGACATTTTTGGCACTTTGATTCTAAAATGTTTTTACAATATAAGATCCCACTATGCTAACAAGGTAGCTCTCAACAAAACTGAAGTCAATTGATAGTTTAAAGGTAAATCGTTTCAAAATTGTATAAATATAATTTTTAACTATATATAAAACAAAATTATCAATTTTAGAAACCATTAGAGCGAATTTCCGTGATGTCTAATGATTATATATATATATATATATATATTATTTCAGTTTCGCAGATATACACATATCTGATGAACTTGAAATATTGGTATGTTTATAATAAATATTTTTTTTATTTTATCAGGTTATGATTGTATTCTATTAAATATTAATAAAAATGAGAATTTTCTTTTTCTATAGCTTGTGTTTCTTATTAATTTGACAATTTTAAGTATTTTACATGTAAAATTTGTCTCAATTTTTTCACATCACCGATATGGCTCCTGTATAAATTCAGGTTATAACAAAGATTTGAAAACCTCGTTATTTCAATTATTTACCTGATATCTTATATATTTAAAAAAAGAAATAGTCAATGTAATATTAATATTTGTTTATCAAAATCACAAAAATGTAAGTTTTGAATTTTATTTCATCCTATCACTTTTTCAATTTTACAGAACCTACCTTAAAATGTCTTAAGATAAATGATAATGAAGATTGAAATGTCTAACCCCATCATTAGAATAATATCAAATCATAAGAAATTATTATCAAAGCCATAAAGTTCTTGCTATTATAAAATTGATAATATGAAAATGAAGTTCAATATAAACTTGGTTGAAATTTAAAATAATTGTTTCAACAATAAGTAACTTAATATTAAATAATATAATGCATTTCAACTGTTTATTTATAGTATTTAAAACACAAAAAAAAAAAATAAATAAATATATATATATATATATATATATATTTGATGCATTGATCCCCTAACATACCATCTAAAGATTTAAAATTTGAAGATAAAATTATACGTTATCTTATATTATCTGTGTAGAACAAAATGTATATAATACTAATTTTGGAAAATAATTTTTTTTATTTGTTTGCAAGTTATATATATGCCAAATATGAATTTCGTGATTCTTCAAAAATAGTTATTAATATTCACATTTTTCTACTTAAGATTGCGCTAATTTAATTATTATGAAATAAGATATGTGTAATTAGCGATTATATTAAATGAAATTAATTTGTTGATAGTTCATGAGCGCTTGAGTGCTTTCTTCTATCTCCTTCAGCCTCGTGCACACAACGGATAAAAGACTTTTAATAATTCTTTTAGTCAAAAAATCTGAATATAATAACTCGTTAGCTTTAACAATAGAGCTTAAAAATACTTTTCATACCTCTATATAGTTTCATATTAGTATGTCAAGCAAAGTAATATGAATGTTCTTAATTTATTTGTGGTTTCTTAAATACAATCGTTGAATTTTTATCTATTATTTTGTAAAAAAAATGAAAAAGAGATCTTCGCTATCTTACTGCAGTCTCATAAAACGTAAAAATTTTATGAATTACATTGTTTCAATACAGGTTATGGTGGGGGGCAGTGTTTTTTATTTTTAATTTTTCATTTTATTAACAATAGTGAATTGATTTTTTTATCATTTGGTAATATCTTTAGTAATTTTTATATTTCAGATTCAACGGGGTGATTGTACGCAAAGATAATTTGACTGTTATTGTAATTATATAATTATATTATTTTAATGAAAACTGTTAGATTGATGAAAATATTTGTTAATTTAAAATTGACTGTTTATTTATTTTATTCTAATTTTAAACTTCTTCTCAAAGATTATTTAATAATATGTTATACAATGAACTGCTAATTAAAAATCAAATCATATAGTTGGTGAAAAAAATATTATATCACTATTGATATTACTGAAATACATGTAAAATGTCGATAAGAGCTCACGAAAGAAGTCACCTGTTTTATAAGTTTATTACTTTCACAACATTGGTTATTTTGTAATAGTAATTTTAACAACAAAGCAGCAAATATCAATATTATGTATGTATACATAAATACTTTTATGTATTTTCCATGAGTATACTTCAAAGCAAAAAAGAGATTATTCCATTTTTCGTTGATAAAAATAGTCTGTATTTTTTATTTTTATAAGAAGCATATAAAAATAATTTGTTCAGATTGTAAATGTTTGCCAATTCTAATACTTAATAATTGTATACTTACTTTTAATAAGTGTTAAGACTCATAATAATTATACATATTACATGAAAATTATATAAAATATTGTTGAAGGTTAGTTTTTTAATATAAAATCATTGGAAATAGTGCAAAGGTTTGGTTAATTCATTTTAATACTACATAATTATTTTAATATTTTTTTTTATTTATCTCAATTACAAATATTACAAAATTTGTCATTTATAAGCATTCAAGAAAGATTCATAATACCATTTACAATTGATGTTAATATAATTTAATAAACCTTTTCATAAAAAATAATGTAAAAAGCTTATAAGATATGTGATTATATATAAATTAAAATAAGAGTACATGATTTCAATTTTTAGAACATAAATACTTTTAAAAAAATATATGAGTGGCACTTAAGCTAATGTAGTACAATTAAAGTCACAGGTCACAATATATATATATATATATATATATATATATATATATATCTTCATAAAAACTGTAGGTTGCCTGCGCGATGTTGCGTGTATACATACTGTCATAGAAATAAAAGAAAACGGTTCTTAAATTCTACATAAAGTGAACTAAAACATGGCACAATTATTTAAAAATGTAATCTCATACATGAGGCATTAAGCGAGAAGGTGATAAAAAAATATATAATATATAGACATATATTGCTGTATATGAATATATCAGTACAGGAACATAAAATTAACAGTATCACGTTAAATGAATCTTTGATAGCCGTTAACATATATAAAAAGACAATTTAACCTGTCAATTCAAATTATAATTGAGTCAAACTGTAGGAACTAAAGAATGTTAATTGTTTAATCTATTAAAAAAAGTGAAAATCCATAAAATTAGCTTCAAATATATAGTTCAAAATTTGCGGTTACAATCCTCTACGGAAAAGAGTATTTAAAAATTGAAGTAAAAAATATAGGAAAATATATGATCATTACGAGTGATAAAAAAGCATGTGATATAAGTATAATAAATAAATATACTATATTAAATTCTCGCGAATACTACAGTTTTTATAAAGATGTAAAAATAGTCTATTACATTTGCACGAGTGTTTATGTACATCTATTGAAAATAAAAAATTTATGTCGATATATCATAAAGTTTCAAAAATAGCATCGTGATTGATTTAAAGTTTAACAGTTTAAAAAAAAGTTTTAACATTTCTTATTGAACGCTGGAAGTATACCAACGCAAATATTACGAATTTCTTAAAAACTAATATATAAAGCTTCACATTCTAAACTACTCGAATATATATAATTTTATAAGGCACTTACATTTAATTTATAATTTTTTTTATATGTGACCTGCCGTATCTTCGCTACTGCTTAAATACAGATCACAAGTATTTTAAAATATTTATTAACTGCATTTTAATAAAATATTTTTCTCCTTAATGAGTGTGGACGAGTCGAACCCTTTTTAGTCTTTTCAAGACTATGCATTTTATTTTAAATCTTATCACAGTTGGTGTTTCTTTGCAAATGATTACTGCATAGGTATACTATGATTTTTGCATACAGTTGTCCAATAATAAAATCCACCAAGGTATATATAACCCGATTACCTAATTTTCGCAATCCATTTCTTACTATATTTAATAATTGTGTTTTAATATTAAAATTGAATTTTAAAATAAATTCTTTAAAGAGAAGAAATTTACGAATGAAAAGCAGATATATATTTTTTTTATTTAAACCTTCGAAGGTCTTATTATGACTTGATGATTGTTATAATATAGAAACGATCAGATAGTTTTAAATATTATTACAAACGTCAAATTTAGATATAGCAAATTATTCTTTATTTTAATACTTCGAAAGATTTGTGAACTTTATTTTCCTGTACGCATATAAATCAGTGGGTGTAAAGCTCATGAATTTCTCAGTTTTACAATTCTTTATCATTTTTAAAAATTTGTCACATTATAGATATTAAAAAAATCACGAATAAGTATCATTTTACTTAATATTTAATACACGTATTAAAAGATATACATATGTATACATACATATACATGCATACATACATACATACATACATACATACATACATACATACATATACATACATACATACATATACATACATACATACATACATACATACATATACATACATACATATACATACATACATACATGAATGCGCACATGTATTATATACATACGCGTGTCTGTACGAGCGCACGCGTGTGTTAAAAAACTTTGAATATTTTTTAATGTCATAGCGACCAATTATTTGTAAATTTTTGATCTTGATTTGAGTACGAATATAAAATCACAGCTTTTAGCTAATGATTATACTACTTACTTCTTTGCAATTCTTACTTATACTGAAACAAAATTATTCATATGAAAAGATATGAATTTCAGTTTCATCACGTTCATAGCTACTGATATAAAGTAAACTCATAATAATTACAATACAGAATATCACTTCGAATAAGTTTCAATAAAAATGTAACTTCTTAGTAAATGAAATTGAAGCATGATTAACGTTTAAAATCGTATAGAACGAAGTTTTACGCCACTACGTAGCTAAGTCCTAAAATTTTTGGAATTTACTTATTTTTATTTTATATTTTATAGGTACATCCTGAATTTTCGTTAACGTCATCTTTTACTTAAACATTGACACAATCTGAGTAAAAAATTATAAAATTTTATATCTATTAAATATACTTTATCATTTATTGTCAAAGTATCTAATATTTACTTCTTATTTAAGTATACTTGACAAATATACTAAATTTTTGAAAATAGTACAGAACACTTCAATGAAAACGTCGAGTGTATAAAACGTCATACAAATTTTTTAAATACATCAAAGTATTTTTATGCTAAAAGGAATGTTTAAAATTATTAAATTTTATGTCCTAGTTTTATTTTAACAAAATAATTTAATCGACATTTAGAACCTAGCGAAGCAGTTGTCCAATAGTTACCTGATTTATAAAAAATTAATAAAAAAAATGTTTTCAATCCTTTCGAGTATCCTGCTATTTTTAATTTATACCGAAGAAAATACAGTTAATACACGCTTTTAAAAAATCTCTGAATGTTTGAATACTCCCATTATGTAAGAAAAATTATTTCTAATATATCTTTTCATTTATTATCCTCGACAGATCTTGGAAAAATAATTAATTTTTCAAATATTGCACACAAGCTTGCATGCGTGTGTTAATACTTTAAACTGTTTAAGTGTTTAAAATATAATTTTTAGTGTTATATATTCTTAAATATTTGCACTTTCCTGTATATATATGGCGGGTCTTTTTAATCTCCTCACGTCAATTTCTCGAAATCTAAGTTAGACAGAAAAAATTCATCTACATAAAGTTGAAAGAGGTAACAACGATCTTGATTTTGACTTCAGTTTTTCTGCTTATTTTAAAATCAAATTGATATTCTTATATGAGGGCACTAATTTGAAGAGTGAAGTCGATGAAAGAATAAAAGTTCAAACAGAAAAGCTCAAATATATTTATACTCTTAATTAAAGTTTGGACAAATTACATAAAATAGAAATTTGTCATTACAAAAAATCACTTTTATTTTAAAAATTTAATCTTGAAAATAAAGTAAAAGATTATTATTATTATTATTATAATTTTTATTATTAATATTATTATTATGATGTGATTTTTACTGCACTATTTTTCTTCGAGTGGTTTAAATTACGAGAAATATAAGTGGAAAATTTAAAATTATCCATTATGGATAATATTTCTGATGTAATTTGTATTATGATTCAAGTTGTACGATAATGGATCAGAATTTCACTTTAAAATGAAAAGTGACAACATCTGAAAAAGTTAGAACTTTAAATAATAAAAGAACCTTATACTAACCAAAAACAAAAGCTATTCATTACATATTTAACTATTTTATTAGAGTTGTAAATAATTTAATTAAATTAATAATTTAATTAAAAAGCACGTATTGTCAAATAATATAATTGAATAACTAAAAACTTGCTTTATAATTTATAGTATCTTTTAAAATAATATAAAATGTTATTCAACTTACAAAGGCAAAAGAAAAAATAATATATTAAAATGTTTTTGGTATTAAGAATCATTTACTATAATAAGTATATTATTTATGAAATACGCGATATAGGTTAAAGATAATATAAACTAAAGATTTCATCTTCGTAAATAATGACTTCATACAAAAGGCTCTTTTTATACCATATCCTATTCTATAGTTGTATATTTGCATGATGCTAGAAATATAATGAAGCTTTATGAAAAATTTTACAGATATGAAAGTATGGCTTGTGCGCAAATTATGAATTTTTAATGTATTTATACCCTTCCCAATCCTCTATATATGATTTTGTATTATTTGATAAAAATCTCCCATGAAAAATTATAATAATGACTTCCGGTCCCTCCAATTGTCTTATTTAATTGGAATATGGCCCTTCCTTTAAATGTAATTTACTCAGCAGTGAAAACAAAAACGAATTTAGCATAGCTATGTTTTCAAAGTCACTTATACATAAAGGTTTATAAATTCAAAAAAATAATTAAAAAATTATTTACTATTTATTTTTATTTTATTTATTTATTTAAATAAATTTAAAAAAGTAAACTTACGTATTTGCTCGATAGATGAAAGTTTTATTGAATAAAAAATCCGATTTAAAGATCTTCCATAGAGAAAATAAATCTCAAAATTTTAAAAAATTTATATTAAACTCCTAAATGGAGATAGCTTTTTTCAATTTTCAAAAAATAGAAAGTAATAATAATTTTGGTGGTGCCTGTGTGATATTTTATTTTTCAGCAGTTCACTATAATGAGATACACAAAATAAGTGGATTTTTTAATTTAAATCCTTTTACGTTTCGTGCTTCTTAATTTATCACCAAACTCTAAATAATGCTTTATACCAGAAATTTTTTGCGTTATTGTCAGATTTTTTAATAAAAAGCTAAAATTTTTTACCTAAGTCTAAACTTACTATATATTATACACAAAATTACGCTTACCTCATCAATTTCTTTCTTAAAGCAATGGAATTTACGTTAGCAAAAACATAATAAATTGTTTTACTTTATATCCTTTGAATGGATATGTTATCGTTTCCGATAATGTTGAAAAGAAATCGAATCAATATTTCTTGTAATAAGAGATAAAACGAAAAAGTTTCCTATATCGTAATTTCAAAATATTTTGAAAGTTTGCGACGATCCTTAATTAATGACATAAAAAAATAATGAATCACATATTAAAATAAAATTTTTAAAAACCTGGCTTTTTTCATTGGAAAAATGAAAAGAGAAAAAATATCACAACAAAAATTTAAAAAAGCTTTCGCCAGCCATCATTTTTTACCCAGGTTGAGTCAATTTAGATTATCACGTAGAGCATTTTGAAAAGCTCAAAGAGTTAAAAAAAAAAAGAAAAAATAAAGATACGCATCAACATATCGCTCTCCATGCATTAATTTTTGTCTATTAATAAGCCAACAAGCGTATCTTTGACTGAAAATTTAGCAAGATTTTCCTCGTCACTTCGATAGCGAGAAAAGCAATCAAATATTGAAAAGTAACGAGACTGTTGCTAGCTTAAATGGAGTACTTTTGCTAGATTTTGTCTTTATGCACGCGCTCAATGTGCCTGGCCACGTGCATCTTCTGTTTAGCTCTGTATGCGCAGTACGGGCATTGGAACTGCGGCTCTTTGCCACACTCCCATTTACGATGATTCCTCAAGCTACTCTTTAATTTGTAAACTCGACCACAGTCCTGGCAGGGGAACTCCTTGACATCGACACTTCCTAAAGTATCCTTGTCAGAGTTGGGGCTGCCAACGTTCGGCGAACGCCAGACGATTGACGGGACATACCACGAATGCCACGACGAGGTTGAACGACGGAAATCTGCAAGGCTCAAATTTTGCGCTACAACAAAAATAGATTTTGCAATGAATTAAATGAAAAGAAGTATATCCATTTTTCAGTTGAAAAAAAAATTTTAATAAAAAAAAGAAAGTTTTTTTATAAATGGCATTCGTATGAAAATTTACGATTTCTATAACTTTGATATCATTTTTAAAACTTCAGACTTATCGAATTTCTCTTTACTATCATTAAAATTACACAAAATCTTGACGAGTTTCTTCATTTACAGAAATTTTTAATAATAATTAAGATAAGATTTTAATATAAATAGAATTAATGGAATGAAAGCTGTTTATTTTTCATTTTATCATTCATTTTATTAATCATTTTATATATTTCTGTTTATAGTTTTAGTAAATACACAAGGTATCAATTATTGGATTTATCGAAAAATTTTCCTGTAATAATTTGTGAATAACATATACTTGATGTATCTGATCTCTTTAAAATTGAGAAAAACTTTTCTTTGCATTACGATATTACTTTTGGTTAATTAAATAGCAATTATGCAACAAGATATGAAATTTATATATCAGAATTTATTTTTAAAATTATTAATATTTTGAAAATACTTGCTACTTTCGAATAAAGCATTCTTGCAAACCTTTAATCCCTAAAGATTTTCAAAAAATTTAACCATTAATTCGATTTTAATATAATATATTGTACTTTTTCTTAGAAAATACGTCCGACACATTTGACTTTAATCATAAATATATTTCAATTTTTTATTTAAAAAATAAATTATAAATTTTTTGAAAAATTCAATTTGCTATATCGTTTTCATATTATAAGAGTTCATGATATATCTCATGTAATACTTAGGAACCGACTTTGTGTTCTATCAACGAACACTAGAAATTTCTAAAAATTCAATTCACGATAAAAAATGATTGTTAACAATTTAAAAATATTCTGTTTAGGTTAGTTTAATTAAATTTTTAGACTTTAATTTTGAAGCATCATATACTGGAAGAAACATCTCCTATAATAGTTAAATATATAATTTGCACTTTACGAATACATTTTTATTAAAATAATAGAAATTACTTTCTTACAAACCTTTAATCGATTTCAGAGAAAGTTTTATTTATTATTGTAACGTTAGTCTTTTATTTAACCAACTAATTATATATCAGTATAAACGATTTCGTAAATAATAGATTAAAAACTAATGCTAATATTTTTATTTTTCTTAAATGAAATGAGATTAAATTTGATACTTAGATTAAAGTTTGAAGCAATCCTTAACCATTCTTAAATAGCTCTTTTCACTAAAAGAAATATAAGTTAGGAGAGACAGTATTTTAAAAGTCTAAAATATAAAGCGGTATAAATAAATACGATACTAAAATCAAATATTTCTATAGGTATAGCATGAAAAGTCAGCTTTGAAATTATAAACCAGTAGCTCAAGCAAAAAAAATTATTTCTAAATCATAACTATACGGTAAAAGATAAAATAAAACACATGAATATCTTTGAAACATTGTTAATGAGTTTCTTTGACACCAATAGTTGAATTAATTTTATTATATAAATACATAAATGAAAATAAAAATAAATATAAATTAATCAATATATTCGTAAACCAATGAAGAATTGGAAATTATATTTTAAATGATTAGAACTGCATACTGAATTATTTTGTACACAAAATACAGGGATACAGATAATTGCAGTCTCCAATAAATACGTAAATTTTACCTTTTCCACTGCTTCACCTAAAAAAATAAAACATATCAGTATATTTTATTAAGATAGTATTTATTATTATTAATTATGTTATTAAAATTACAAAGGTTACAAAAAACGATTCATCGTAAGCATTTTAATATATAATTTTATTTATTCAAAAAGTACTGTACAAACAAATTAATAAAAAAATATTCAAATGCATATACTTCTTCTACTAAGCACATTGTTAAAAAGTCTGGTAAAAAAATATGTTTTTATGGAATCCTCTTAAGGCTTAAATATATAAATTACAAAACCAAACTTACACTATCGATTCATCTTTCAAAGAATGCTTAATCAATTATTTTCAGTTTGGTATTATACATATCCAAATTATACATTACGAAAATGTACAACTACAGAACACAAATACACACGTATGCGATCAATGTTTACAAAATCTATATGGTATGTGTAAATTTTAAAAAATGTTTTGGTTCAAAATTATTTCGTCATATTTGTGAATAATTATTTTATAAATCCATTATAAATAAATATATAAAAATATATTTATTTACTAAATATGCGCAAGAGAAGCAGGATATCTTCATTGATGTAAAAATTTTCTCATACCTACAATCGAAAAATACTAGGCTATTGGAATTAATTTATTATCTATTAACATAAGTTATTTATTAATATAAAGAAGCTAAAACTTATTCATTTTTATACTCCAGAGTTATGAAAATATTTTTTAAATATTTTCTCAAATCATGATTAATAAAATATTCAATTAGTTAATCCTAATAATATATATATATATATCAGTGTTCGAATATTATGAAAAATTTTATCGCCAGTTCATTCATACTAATATAATTAAATTTTGACGAAATATACTATTGTTGTTTTCATTAAAGATAGTTTTTGATTAATTTAATATCTTCGAAAATAAGAGAAACATTTTCTTTACTCATAAAAAGACTAATATTTTGTTTACAATACAAATATTTTGTGGGCGATGTTTTTTGAATTATATATTAACACAAGACGCATAGAAGTTCAGAATAAATTGCTATCGCTTTTATTCGAAACAAAATAAAACAATTTTGAAATTCTACTAATGATGATATAATTTTGAGCTTAATTCATTAGTCAGGCTCAAATGCATCTTTCTTCAAATAATTCTAGGACAATTCTTTTCAAAAAAATCTAAAATAGAAGGATAAACCGATATGCATATTATGAAAAATAATTTAGAAAAATCAAATTAATGTTTTTTGAAATCATTAAACTATTTATGTAAAACAAATAAATAATGTATGTGTGACTATTCAAATAATCGTTTATTTGATACCAATAATTTTTTTTAAGTATAATAAATTCTATTTTTGTATAAGATCGAATGATTTTCTTTTAACAAATAATGTTTACTTTTTTTAAAAAATACATTAATAAAGCCATAATAAGTTTCAATAGTTCGAACATTTAAATTCTGAATATTCAATTTAATTATTGTAAAATTTTATTTAAATAATGAAAATGTTTACAATAAAGTTAATGCGAATGACTTCGTGAGGTGAGACCGAAGTGTGACACAACTAATGTATTTAGCATTACTATTATCTAATGTACAAAATATATACCGTTTTCGATTGTTTCTGAATTCGGCATTTTTTTACAATTAAAGAAATTGTTTAACAGAAATATGAATTCTATAATAACTAATATTATCCCTTTTTAATAAAAATAGCTAGAATATATTTTCAAAAATTATCCCAAATAATGGTTGCAATTATATTTTTTCTTAATATTACCTATATCAAATAAATAAATAAATAAATAAAATAATAATACTTGACATTTTTTAAAACTATCAAATTAAATGCAATTTATAAAAAATCTTTACTTATTGAATTAATAGTTATGAAAATATTTATAAATCTAAATATTTCATTTTAATGTAAAATCCTTGCCAAACCGATATATAGATATACTGTTTATATCATTTCAAAAAACAAATCTTTCAGTTTTCAATACGCTCACAATAAAAGCTTAAATAATGTTGAATATTTAGGCTTAAGTTATTTTTAAAAATGCAGTATCAAATAAGTACATATTTATTATTATTCTTAATATATTTTTGTAAGTAATTTTAAGAAAAAATTGTTTCATGTTCAAAGTCTTTTTAATAATTTATTATTTGTGAATGTATAGTAAAATTTATAATTACTAAAAAATTATAAAAATCGTATTACAAGAACTTAAATTAGCATATTAATTAGTAACGACTGCATCAAACAGATGAATACAAAATTATTCAAAAGTTCAATATTTGAAGAGTTTGTTGCGCCTGCTTATCGCTCTTCAATACTTTCAATATTCATTTTTTCAATAGGAAACTTAATTTTATACTTAATAATAAACAATAATAAAGAATTGGGAATATCCTGATCTCATTTTCCATAAATATACATAGTGCATAAGCATGGTAAGTCAACAAAAGTTGAATTAAAAAATGTACAATTTAAAAAAATATCATTATTAGTCAAGAAATTAAGCCTTCAAATGGTGTCGTTTCAGATGTACTGTGAGATTTCCTCTTTGTCTTGCTTTATAAGGACACTGAGGGCATTGAAAAGATGGCGGCTTGTCACCACACTCGAGGCTTTCGTGTCTTCTCATTGTACTCTTCCATTTGTAACCCTTTCCACAAAACTGACAGTGAAATTCCATCTGTTGTTGCTGTTCTTGTTTTTGGTTTTGCTGCAGTTCTTGTACAACTGACTTTATATCTTTAGATGGTTGTTGATGAGTCGATACTAGTCCAAGTGAAGCGGCAAAAACAAGGCTATCTAAAGAATTTTCATTGTAGTTTTCAAGATTTTTATTTCTTTGCTCTTGCTGATCACTCAAATGGTTGCGGGTTAATGGTCTCTGTTGAATTTTATTCTTCTTTCTGTTACGACGTAACAAGGAGATCATGCTAAGTCTACTAGTCTTTCCTGTAATAAAGAAAATAATATTTTCATCAGAAAAACAGATTCTATATATTAAAGCTTTTAAATGAAAGTAAATGAAAAAATTCATATTCGAGGAAAAATGTTATTTTATATATTTCATTGAGTTCTGAAATATATAATTGACCATTTTTTTTAATCGAAAAGAACGTTATACTAAAACTATAATAAATTAATAAATTTATTAAATATTTTTATTGTTTATGCTTCAAATTATTATACATATAAATTAACCAAAGACCATTCCTATTATAAAATAAATAGATATTGCCCTACAGTTAAAATTAATAACCTGAAATAATAATGAAATTATATGGACAATCCCAATTTAAGCATGCGAAAAAATAATATACTAATATAAATATATTTTACATGACGTAAAAACCATGAGCTATTGTGATCGAATGTTAATATAATCTATTAATATTATCAAAATAAAATTTAGATTAAAATATATATTTGAGATAATAAATAAAATAAATAATATATTAACTATAAGAAATGGGAATAATGTTAAACATGCAGAAATGAGTATAGCTTTAACTTTAAAGATAATACCAGCACCACTTACATACAAAAGAACGACAAAAACTCAAAATACAATGTGCTATTTTAAAGGAATTAAAGTTAGCCGCCCAAAAAAGATGTAAAAGAAATCAAGAAAATTTTAAATACTTCTCTTGCTAAATAAATTACTAAATGCTTGTTAATTAATAAAAATAGGTTTATTCACAAAATTTAATGTACATAATTATTAGAATTCATGTTTAAAAAACATGTCTAAAATCTTCAAAAAATGTATTTTTTCTTGATAAATAAATTTTATCTACATATTATTAGTTATGATTAATAGTTCATTCTTGCTTTTAAATTAGTTGTCACTTGCCGATTTTTGACAATGATGTTTGTAGAAACAATTGGAAAAGTATAAAAGTTTTTAGATATACAGTTATTGCAATTAAATATAATTATTGAACTAATTGTCAAGCACTTGTTATTACATAATTATTAATTTTAGATATATATATATATATATATACATATATATATATATATATATATATATATATATATACCATTAACAAATAAGCAATGGGAATATTAAAAATTAAAATTATTAACTAAATTTATATACCATTTTATCACTATAATTACATTATATCAATGTTCCCTAAAAAATTTTAGTTTTCATTTTCAATTTTACACAGCTGTACATATTTTATTTAATTTCATAAACTCAATTTTTTATGAATGGTGGAGTTAATGTTTATATAATTTATTAAATGTCATGTCATTAATATATTTACATAATTTCATGTCAAATCCTATCGCCTGTTTGTGCAAAATGATGATTAAGCGAAAAAAAAATAATTATGAGAAAATATAAAACAAATAATAGTACAAATAGTATTACAATCGCTAAAGCGAAGGCCTAGAAGTTGGTGGTCCGAGGTCAAGTCAAGGTGCAAATGTTGGTCTCGGCTGATTGACACAAACACCGCTGTAAAAATTTGTATGTGCTTTGTTTACAAGCACATTGTATACCTCCGTCTGATTAGTACCGCTATTTAGCAGTATAAATAGAACGACGTTAAATAACAAATAATAATAACCAGAACAACAATAACAACAACAATAACAACAACAATACAATATTTATTTTATAAAGTGCAATAGCTATAATTACTATTAAAAAATATTTGCTAGAATTTCGGTTAGAGCAATGTTTTATTCATCAAAATAAATACAATCAAATTAACAAATTTTGATTTATTTAATTATTTACAATTTTTATGATACAGTCGATATTTAAAGATACAATAATTTTGAATCTTTTTAAAAATATATTTCTGAAACAAACAGGATTATAGTTCGTTGAAATAACATATTAAAGTATATGAATTAATAAAGACCATTTTATCAATTATAGTATAAAAAATATTTAAATACATAAGTCATTGATAATGATAGAACGATAGATATTGGTTATAATATATTTAATCACTGGAGTGAAATTTGATTATTTACTTCGTGAGACAGTTTACGCCCGAGCGAAGCGGGAAAAGTAAATCTCACGAGAGAAATAATTAACTTCCACATCGGTGATAAAATATACTATTGTCCATATCTATTGTTCTGTAATTATCAATAACTTATATGTATTTACAATACTTGTGTATACCGTAATTGATAGAATTATCTTTATTCATTTTCTCAGATCGTTATCATCCGAAGAAGACGAAGGTGGTAAGTCTCACATGACAAATAATCAACTTCAATAAAATATACTATTTCTTCGTAATTTTATTAGCTCCAATCTTGTCCAAGTTTATTAATAAGTGTAGAACTGAAATGAAACAAATCAGATAGAAAGTAATGCAGATTATTATGATGTAAATACAGTAATGCATGAACAGTAAGTTATTATAATTTAATTTACTCAGGTTACCAATATTCTGATTATTGCATACATTATATAATTACATATCAAAGTAGTTAATTGTATATTCCTTATTAATTGAAAAAGGATATAACCGAATTAATTTTAGATTTAAATTAAAAATTAAAATGAACCCTTTTATGGTTTTAATAATAGAATATTCTTTAAAAATGATTAAAAAGTAAATAATATTTTATAAAGTGTGTTTTTTATCAAATTTAAAATAGTCGCATGCTTAGGCAGTAAAAGTATTGGGTTAATTACTAACATAAATGCTAGACTTTGTTTTTCAGAAGCATTTCACACACAATCTCTGTTGAATATAAAGTGAAAGGATTATTTAGGACTTACACCAAAAGACATTCTATACAATGTCCAGTTATTACATATATTTATACATAATATATACATAAATCTCATTGCAATATTTATCGAGTATACGTTAATACGGTAGAATAAACATCAATATAATAATTTTGAAATTTTTATAAAAAATACAAATATAACGAAAGAAAAGATTCTTATAAACACCATATAGAAAAACGATATGCTTCAAAAATCTTCCACAAAAAAAAAGAAAACATTGATATACAAATAAAAATCACAATAGATATTAGATATATAAAAAATATAAGCTCCCTTGTATTTTAGAAATTGTTTTTTCTTTTCTAGATTTTCAGATAACAAAGTTTTAATTAGGAATAATTGATTGATCGATAGATTAACTTTCTTTTCAGATATGAGTTGAAGTTAAATTTTAATCGATCAAGGGAACAGAATCAATTGCTATGATGTAATTCATATTTAAATCTAATTCATTTTTTTTAATTTTTATTCTTAATATTAATAATATTACTAGATGTCTTATTATGAATTTCTACACTTTTTGCTGAAAAGCAATAAATTCTTTTTACTATATTAGATCTGCTATCTTAAATTTCTAAAATCAAATTGCAAATTTGAAACCTACAGAAAAATATATATATAATCATTCTCAAAGTCAAGCATACTCGTGATGTTTTTATAGCTGCTTAACTATTATTAACAAAGAATAATTATTAAAATCATTTTAAAAAATTGAAAATAAAATTTCCATTGCCTTTCATAAAAATTTAATCGTAATATATATGCAATATATTTATATTTATATATTAAGCATCTTGTTTACATTAATCTCCTGTTTAATTTAGATAAATGAATCCACTGACTTTGCATTACCTGATCAAACTAATTTTTGATCTGTTTGATAGTAATATGCGCCAATGAAGTATGCATTTTAAAAAAATGCAATAGAATATAATTTTCATGGCTTTAACAAAGCAAAATCAATCAAATATTTAAATAATACTTCATGACAGAAATACCTATATCACTTTATATATAAAATTAGTCTTTATAAAAACTAAATGTTTTAAAAACTGATCATTTTTACCTATTTATTGAATTGAATAATCAAAGAAAAAATCTAAACTCTGTATTTTTTACTAACTAAACCATTTCTAAGTAATAATCATAATTCATTTATTTTCAGTTAAACAAACCTTGTACGATATTACTTGATAATTGTTGGAAGCTAAGAAAAATAAGAAAATAAATAAAATAATATAAAATAATAGCTTTGTACCTGTTTACAAGAAATGTCTTGCATCAATTTATACTTGATCATTAGATTAATTGAAGATATATTATGTACTTGGTAAAGCATATATAACTAAAAAAAAAGAAAAATATATTTGGAAATTTTAACAAATTGAAGAAAAAAATTAATAGTTGAGTTTGCGATCAGATATATTTTTAAGAAATAAGACAAAGTGAATATTTATTTAAATTATTATTTTTTTATTTCTACAT
Organism: Sycobia sp. Sy_11; assembly: GCA_018907035.1. Taxonomy (NCBI): domain Eukaryota; kingdom Metazoa; phylum Arthropoda; class Insecta; order Hymenoptera; family Epichrysomallidae; genus Sycobia; species Sycobia sp. Sy_11. Next base: position 1,071,394 of record JACCIC010000062.1, on the reverse strand, counting down.
GTATATTCTGTTCAAAGTTGTTATAAATAACTTTAAGAGTTTTGTTATAAATAATTTTGAAAAATTATTGATAATTTAAAAACTGCTTTATTTTAAAATAACTTTACATAGAAATATTTCAAGAAAATTAGATGTTTACAGTATTTACTTAAAATTCTTTAAAATCCACCAAACTGTATTTGGTATAATTCTTTAATTAATGTTATTTTATTTTTTATGCTTCCACATAATTGAATATCACTTAGCAATTCATTAATTTGTTTAGATGAATTTGATAAACATTAATTGTATTTGACTATATTATGTCAAAGCATTATAAATTAAAAAATGATAGCGCAGTTAAAAATTAAAAATTATTTGTACAAATATTTTTATTTTTCCTTTGTTAAGATTTCAAAATAAAAACAATTAAAAAAAAAACAAAATTATTACTCACTCTTTTCGGACATCTTACTTGATCTTTAGGAATATCAAAAAGTAACCAACCTGACAACTGTTATTTTAAATAATAATTTACATTTTGTCATGAATATTGGAGTTTACAAAGCTTATATCTTTTTAGATAAATTTTATTAAGAATAATATATTAATTAATTATTAATTTGTATTTTTTATTAGCAGTTTTTCTTTCAGATTATACAGCACGATTATAAACAAGGACATATTGTCTGACTGCCATTATATGATGAAAATATTTATTAGTTTAGCTTACAACAATCAATATAAGCACAACTTTAATTTAAAAACTTAAATTTAAATAAATATTTTGAGTGTTTCATTAAAATTAAGTTATGTTATAAATCATATTTAATTACAAAATTAAATAAATTTCATAAGGTAAATACAGTAAAATATAGTTAGTTTCTTATTTATGATTAAATTTTGAAACAAGTAGTTTCAAATAAATTATAATAACTATTAAATATGTATGGTTCATTCTTCAATTAATTAGGCACCAAATTGATAGAAATTGTAGATAATTTAAAACACATTTTTTTAGTTACTGATAATTTAATCAATTATCTTTTTAAAAAAGAAATAAAATAATATGTAAACTTTTAATGATGTTAGTTTATAAATAGAAATTATACACAATACAGTTTACATCTATTAACTCTAACTAAAACAATAAATTGCAATAGTGTTTTTCTTTTTGTATGTACAAAAACAAAATTAAATGATTTGCAACTTCATTTTCATAATATCAATTTCATTTATTTTAGTGAATTGATTTTCAAAAATATTGCTGCTGATAAAATTATTATATTAGCGCTTTATTACTCTCAAGCTGGTTAGTTTTATAATAAGCAAAAAACAAATTATTTACATTAGGAAGTAAACAATCATTATACTGTTATATAGATCAATATGAAGAAACTTATATTTTTGATGAGCAACAAGTAGTTTTAATTATTATATAAAATCAATAGATTTTCTGTATAAATAGCAACACTTTCTCACACAGCACAAGGAATGTATTAAAAATGTTAAAAATTATGTTTTTTATCTATTTGAAAACTATTTTAAACACTATTCTAGAATTTACTTTACTCGTTACTTCCATTTAACAAAGCGCACTTTTTCACTTAGGTTATATCCTAACCTATTGAGAAGGTTTTTTTACGATTCAGTGTGCAAATGATAACTGTTTAACATAATATTTTCTCTCACTACATTTACACTAGACACATTCGATAAAAAGTTTATATGTTCAATATTTGAACACTTGTTTAACGGTACAATCGATATTAGACATACGTGAAAAGCTAATGCAAACAAAGCCTCAGCATCTGTAACCACGCTCCACGCTGTTCGGCTGTGGCTCGAGTTGGTGCTTTATTTCGATGCGCGAAAAAACACGAGCGACGGTCCACGACTACCACGATCCTGATTCCGAACACGACTCAAGTTAACGTCGATGTGTTATGCCGAGTTATGCTGATGAAGAACAAAGTATGCTGAATCACATGCGGTATCTGATAGAACATAGAACTTAAAAGTATACTATATCAGACTATATATATACATAACGCTCTCTTATATAGAGTAAGAAAGAAAAAGCGAGAGGGGAAAGGACATGAAAGAGTATAGGCAGAGCGAGTGATGTGTATGTAGTATGGGAGCGCGCGCGCGCACGATGGATGTGTAAGAGAGAGAGAGATAGAGAGAGAGAGAGAGAGAGAGAGAGAGAGAGAGAGAGAGAGAGAGAGAGAGAGAGAGAGAGAAATAAATAGAAGAGAAAGCAAATGAATTATATATATACATGCAGATAGTCCGACGGCCTCCGCTTTCCGCCGTGTCCCAATCCCAATTTCGAGCCGAACCCAAACCCGACATTCGCATGTGCACGCTCCAGGCAACACGCTCCCCTTACTCTCTTTGCCAGGCATGGTCTTCCCACCATTTTTCTCACGAATATACTGCGCTTAGCTACAAAGATTGAGCTCATAGCTTTCTTTCTCCCCATCATCAATGTAACGGTTTTTTTTCGCGTAGCTTGTAACAGTGCCTGAGGCTCTTGATTGATTCGATCTAAACAATTCAATGATGGAAAGTTTTGAAGCTGTACTTGGATTTTAGTTTAGTAATGAAGAAATTAACCTTAATTAACTATACATAAATATCTACAAACAATTTTATATTTTCATAAACATGCGGATGACCAATGTACAATATTGATATTTATGTAATAATTGTTCTTGTACTTTAAAATACAAGAGAATTATTTCTATAAATATAATGTCAAATTTTATGGTCATAGTTACAAGAGAATTATTTCGAAAATTATTCTTTTTTTTGTTAAACCTAATATATTAAAATCGTTGTAGTTTTCAGTTCTTGGACTGATAGTAATTCCATAGTTCTCGACATAGTCCGGGCGCACAAGAAGGGTCCCGAATTAACTTCAAGCTTCTTCAAGATCCCCTCGGAAACTTGGTATTACTTTATTCTTTTTGGTGCGCTGGATGGATTTTACGAAATTACCAGGTGAAAATATTGAGCATTTCAGATACAAGGCCCATTTTTATCCAAAATGGTTATTTTTCTAGAAAATAAAATCAATTTAAAGATGTAATCCAGTTACTTCGATAAATAATATTTTAAAGATGGTTTGTCTCTTTCATATTTTTCGTAAAATCCATGTCAGGCAGGAAATGCGAACTTTACTTATTATATTTATAATTTATTAACCTATAATAATCAAAAGTTTAATTATTTTCGCGATTGCTTCTTAAAATCTTGGTATATCGAAAAAATATGTAAATTACTGGATTACATATAGTAATATTTTATTTCATCCCTGATGTGGAAGTTAACTATTTACTTCCTGAAACATTTTATATCTGAATGAAGCAAGGCAGGTAAGTCTCACGAGAAAAATAATTAATTGTCATATTTTAAAGTTGATACGGGATCCCTTTTGTATGTCCAAACTAATATAGATTGGGGGTCAATTTTTCTAATCTGTTTCTTCTTTTTGTTTTGTAATTGTATTAACTAATTGTTATAATATTAACAATAGTCATTCGCTATCATGTAGATCTTAAGGATATCAAGGATATCTCTGTACATTATATATATTATATATTATTTATTGTTCATTTAATAATTAACCAAACTTGAATATTTGTAAATATTCTCACTATAATAATCCTCTAATTACTGAATATGAAATGTCTTGATAATACTAATTGCTCTCTAGAAATAATTCAGTGATTAATAAAAATTTTTTTATAACCAATGTCTATCTTGGAAAAAATATCCATTTGAGAAAACGGATTTGAAAAATTGACCTCCTTCCTCCACGTACCCAGTAGCGCGGTAGCGCCACAAAGGTGAATTTGAGAACCGCTACCATGGCGCGGCCATTACACTATTTACTTTTATATTGGGATATCGAATTTTCAATCAGAAAAAAATTATTTATCACTTCTCTATCGACAAATTTCCAAAGCATATATACTATTTATGACTATAAAAAATTCTTTCCTGCCGGAACTTTTGTCTAAAAAGCAGTTTTTAATATAAAACTCCGTGTATGACTATAGAAAATGTTTAGAAACATTTAATTTTTCTATATATATATACTAATAGTAAATACATAGCAAAAAGTTCAGTCAATTTTACACTAAAACGCCATGAATATAACCGAAGGTTATATATATAATACGGTTATACGGTTATATATAGTAATACGTTAATCATGAGATTGAGTGCGACAACAATAAATAATTTGATGAATTTGAGCATGCAAAATGTAAAATATAAGCCACGAATATGGATTTCATTACTTTCATTCAGTGAATACTCTCAATAATTAAATTTATAGAATTTCGAAATGCTATTATAACAAGATAATTGACTCATACAGAGTTTACTTGATGACTTTTTATATATTTTAATTCAGCACTTATGAAATTCATATTATAGAGGTCAGTATATCAGTCAATGTATAGGCTCAGATCAGAACCGATTACGCATAATCATCAAGGAATTATATCTACCTTATTTTATACTTTCGCACGAAGTCAAGAGTTGTCATATTTTTTTTAAGATTAAAGTTAAAGTACGTATATGATATCACTTGATAACTCAATGACATTCCTATAATAGCATCTCAGAATACTATAAAATTAACATATTGCATTAAATGAAAAAAAGAACTAAAATAAATTTATAAATCGTCAAGTACATATTAATAAAAAATCTCTTTAAATTTTGTATAAACAAAGTACAATTTAGTATATACATTTTTACAAAGTCAACTTTAGTTTACGTTATTTTAATATTATTGTTTATTGGTAAATCAATTATATAAAGAAATTGAGTTTTTAAATAAAATAATTATTAAAAAATGAGAAATATTTAAATATCGATCTAACAAATTCAAATGAAGCATGTAAAACGATTTGCGATTTGCAATAACTGATTTTTTTAATAATAAAAAAATAATTATATTGATAGTATTTGGTTTTTCGAATTTTATTAAATCCTCATGTGAGTACTCCTAATTGAAGTATATTTGTTTGTATTTGTAATAATTTTGTACATTACTATGAAAGTGATTATTTGTGAAATTAAAATGAAGATTATCAATGGCAACGCATAATTTATAACATAACGTTTGGTTCTATACTATTAATAAAGTTCTAATTTCCAGATATTATAAAGTTTATAATTGCGTACTTTTATACAGAATGATGCAATGGTTAAGTTAGTTTACAATAACAATACCTTCAAAAAGAAATTAAATTTCTGAAAAAAACTTTGGACAAAAGTAAAATAGTTAAGCGAGTTAGATATGTTTTTCGCATATTATGAACTTCAAAACCTATAAATATCATCATGTATTTTAGAAAAACATTTATTTAAAAATTTTTTTTTCTATAATGATCTAAAAATATTGTTCCGAAATATATTAAAAAATATATATTATAGAACAAAATTAAAAAACCAATCATTCAAACAGTCAGATGTCATGGTCCTAATGAAAGAAATATAATAATAATGGAAATAATAAAAAATAGAGCCATCCAAAAATATAGTAAAATTTTATCTCATTTACATATAGAAAAACTACATCAAAATATTAAAATTTAAATATTAAATAATAATAGTACCGTTGATTTTTTATGTTCTATTATAGAACTAAATTAAAGATCAGATCATTGAAATAGTCAGATGTCCTGTTTGTGATGAAGGAAAACAGAATAATATATATTAACAAACGTAAAATAGTTAGGTGAGTTCGACGTGTTCTTAGCATATTAAGAATTTTAAATACATCTTTTCATGTATTTTATAAAAAATTTATATAAAAATAAAATATTTTCCGAAAGTTCAAAATATGTTAACAAAAAATATTCTACAATTAAATTAAAAAGCAGTTGACTGATATTATCAGATGTCCTACGAATTGTGATAAAGGAAAACATAGTAATATATGTTCTTAGTATATTAATAAATTTACAACTTATAAATATTATATATATTTATAAAAACTTTATACAAAATATTTTTCTAAATATGCAGTAATTATATAATATTCCGTAATTATATTATATTATGATAAAAATATAAATATAATAATATATGTAATTATATTGTAAATCTTTTGATAATCAAGTAAATGTTCCACCATATTGTTTGTTGAAATTATTTTCAATGGCAGATTACTATTTTTAATTTGTCTAAAAATCAGATTTTCGCTTATATATAATTTAAAAATTAGTTTTAAAAAGTACTAGAATTTTTAATTAATGTTATTAAAATAATTTTATAAAAATATATAGAGTAGCTTGGGCTCAAGAAATAAGACCATTTGATTTTTCACTATCGTTAAGTTCCGCATTTTACTTGCTAAATTAAAGTTTATCAATGGTCTAATTTGGATTTCTATTAACCGAATTTTTCGGAATCTTTTTATAAAACAATCCTTTTCTATTTTTTTAAGGCGAAAATTCAATTCATAAATCAGAACCTTCAAAAAAGTATTATATAATCTGTTCAAATAAATAAATAATATCTCGTTATATATGATTGTTATCTATAATTTCTTATAATAAACTATAAGTCATATTTATTTGCATTTTTGCTATTTAAAACATATTTAGTTATAAAATTCAAAATTATTTATCAATTGAGCCTTATTTCACAGATTTCGGTATATACTGTCATAATTTTTTTATCCAAAAACGAATTATTAAAAAAAGAACAGCACAAACTTTGTGGGAACGGACCTGGTAAATCCATACTTGCTTTTTTAAATATTAATCCATTATCAGAATAAATAGCAGAAGAATGTTCATCTAAAAAAATCGATGATTCAAGATATTTAATTAATTTTTATGAATCCATGCGTGGACAAAATGATGTGAAAATAAAGTCGGCTATTTGTAAATTATCTCATTACTTTATTAAGTTGCATTTCCATTAAAACTATTTATTTATTATTATTTTTTAAATTCTTAGATATATTTTGTGTAAACTATACATGCTGTTATTTATAGGGATGCATATCAAATTCACTTAGCTATTTGTTTTAGTGGGTCATTGTTTTAAGTTGTTATTGCGTTATATAATTGATTTTTGGTTAATCTATTTCAGAATATTTTAGAAATATATTTTATATAAAGTTTTTCTAAATACATATAAGATTTATAAGTTATAAATGTCATAATTTCATAATATTATTATGTTTCCCATTATCACAATCAGTAGGACATCTGACTATATGATCGAATTGATTTTTAATTTAATTATAGAATATTTTTTGTGCTAATATAGATGTATATATATAGATTTACGCAAATTTTTTTATAATCCAATAAAAGTTGAATCGCAAATCTGTAAGAGATTGAAAAATATATAAATCTGTTAAATCGAAAATCTGATTTAATGCTATTGAAGATCTATAAGAAATATATTTTTCCATATAAGTTTAGAAGAAAGTACAGAATGCCCAGAATTTTTTCGCTGGTGCCTTTCTTTTTTCAAGGGTCCGTGGTTGGACACATAGCTCCCGCAAAAAGACTTAAGTTCATTCGATTTCGTAGCTTGATAACAAGAAATGTACATAGGGGTTTTTAAGAACTTTTTTTTGCGAAATGATGCATTTTTGAAAGAAAAACGTACAGTTTTATTAATTAATTAATTACAAAATTGTTTATTTAAAAATTACAATATGTAAGAAATTGCAATATACAAAGTTGAATTGATGAATTAATATTTCAGATTGATCAGTGAATGTAGGTTAGATGAGTTATATTTTTGACCAGATAAAAAAAAGATTTTGAGAAAAATTACTTTTAATATTGAAAAATTATTATACTATATTCTTATTTATGTTTAATCTGAGATGCCTGTGTCATTCAGTTGGTTCATAAATTGAGATGCTGATCCTATTTTTCTATAATTTATTTACTTTAGTTATAGCTTGTTAAATTACTTTAATCGTTTTATTACTCGTTTACATTTTCTTAGACTATTGTGGTTCATGCTGTTGGTTAATGCTCTTATCATGCGAGTAAGGGAATTCGCAATGGTAGTGTTCCTAGTCTTATTAGTTCTCTTATCTCTCAATAGATGACGCCACGTATGGTATTTTTATATATATTTCTAAATATTTGTAATTATTTATAATGGCCCATGGGCAAGAGCTAAATCCTATATACGTATACCCTGATTGGTTTATGGAGATAATTATGTACTGATTACTCACAATTAGCTATCTCGAAAAGATATGTTATAAAAACGGTATATATATATATATATATATATATATATATATATATATATATATATATATATTACTTAGGCAAACGTATTCGTTTATTATTATAATCTTGACCTATTTTAAATAATATATTATTAGTTTCTTTATAGATAAATTCATACGATCTAATTTCTTGGTATCCCTATTGTAATTTTTGTAATTTATATTTTTTGATAATATTCATTTTAAATAATTATATTATAAAAATAAACGTTGCATATAATTAGAATAAAAGAATTTACGAGATCCAATTGAAATATATTAAAAAAGCAATTAATAAACTATTATAAATAATATCATGTTCAACATATTCATATCATATCATAATCAACTATCATATCATATTCATATTCATATTAATTTCTAAAGACAAAACGTGTTTTTGTTTATACACGATACACAAAAAAACCACTGAACCGATGGATCTGAAATTCGAAGCATGTATTCTGTATTATCTTCGGAAGGACAAATTCTATGTTCTTTATTGAAAATCATTTTACTTTTATAATTTTTATGGGTACTATGCAGTCTTTGGACAACCGTGCTATATATACATTGATATTGGGTTTATTGTGGGGTTTTTATGTAAAAACCTTTTATCACATTAACTGACTATAAAGTATACATTTTGGGCTCCACCTAGCCCCTTATAAGTAATTGTACTCGATTGTCCATTATAAAAACTATTAAAAATCGATTTGAAACCTTCTTTAAAAGGTCTTTTATTTAAATTCAAATGTGTGATACACATGCAAACGTTTACACTAAACTTGCTTATACACATATATGTATATGGACGCGACCAGTTGTTCGACGGGGTTATGGAGAATACAGAGAAGGAGTGGAAACTCCGCTCGCTTTACATGGGAAAAAACTTATGAAAAATTAGCCGGAGATGGTAGTGGAAATCCCTCGATGGTTCTGCATGAAACAGAGAGAGAGAGAGAGAATGAGAGCAAAAGCCAAAGCAAGCCGGGGAAAAAAGAAGCAAACATAGGGGAACAAAGATTTAACTTGCCCCTCTCTCCACGCTCTCTGCATACCCCACTCTCTTTTTTTCAAATACATGCATGAACGAGCAAATTTACAGGGATTCGACACCTTGCAGCCAATTGTGTCGAAAAGTCCTGACGTGTAATCTGACACGACTTTAGCGGAGTTACCACTCCTTCTCTTTACTCTCCCTACACAGGGTTTTATGAAAATGGACGCGATCAGCTGCTTACTGAAGCAAACTTAATCGAAGGATATCCCTGTAAGTCACCAGTAAGACAAAATACCGTATCTGAACATAAATGGCAAACTTACAGAATGAAATAATGTCCAATCCCCGCCAACATGTGTTAGTTATGCTTAGATAGAACGTGCAGCTATAATATCTAAAGGTTCAGATGATATTCGCTCCGAAATAAGTTGCCCTAACATAAAATGTAATTCGTTGGATTTGAAAAAATATAATATTATCGGTTTTCTCTTAAGGTTATACCTGCATTTTATTTGAATTTCATAACATTATACATTCAATTATTTCCTTTTATTTGAAAATTAATAGTATGTTATGAGGAGATGTAGAATCGGGAGGTGGGGGTGTAGGGGGCAAACGCCCCTCCGGGGGTTAGGGGACGGAGCCCCTCCCTTCTAAAAATAAATAAGACTAATCAATTGAAGATTATAAGTTTGCTAATAATCTATTCTTAAATTAAAATATTAAAAAATTTAATAACATAATAAATAGAATTTCAAATTAAAACTAATTTAAAAAAAGATATAGATAATTTTTAATACTTAAAAATCATTATAAAAATTTTTACAATAAATTTCATATAGAATAAAAATGTTATTTTATTTTAAAATCTCGAATACCTAACTCAAAGTGGAAAAAAGGTCGAGTACGTGGTCGAGTGGCGCATATCAGTCTAAACATCGTAAATGCCAGATGTTACGCAGGCACGGAAAACTGAGAATTCTACCGGACTATACGGTTTCGTTTATTCACTTTCCCTCCCAAGGGAGGAAAAGTAAGATTCTGCTTTCTGATTGGTCGGGAAGCGATCATAAACACTTTTCCTCCCTAGGGAGGAAAAGTATTATTTTGCTCCCTCTAGACAGCTGCAGAAAATCGTATTTTGCGCCCCGGGTGCGGGAAACGTATATTTCTAATGCGTATATTTCTACTGATACTGTTGCCCTGATAAATAATTAGTAATAAAAATATATGTTAATTTAATTTTAATATCAAAAATTCTAGAAAAGAAACTGATAAATCCAAATTAATAAAATTAAATACTCTTAATTTATTAATTAAACTTAACGCAAAATCAACTATGAAATTTATTTAAAAATAACCACTGCACTTAAAATATGTTTATTAAGTTATATAACAAATTCAAATATATATAGTTATTCAACAAAATTTACCCACAGTATATTTTTAGCTAAATAACATCATTTTTATTTTATATTAGATAAGTGGTCTTTGTAAAGATATTTTAGATTTATTAATTTTTGTTTAAACAAAAATATATTTATGTTGATATTATACAAACACCTAGAGGTATCGTATGTATATATATTTTACAAATTTTAGCTTATCAAATGCAATATAAAAAAATTTTTTATCGTAACTAAATATTATTGTCGTTTCCTTGAGTAACTCAATAAAATAAGTATAAAAAAACATATTAAAAGGTCGAAACAATGTTATTTTTTGATATTCCTGAATATTTGTAATATATTAATCATCAGAGCAGTACTAAATTTATAAACAGATAATGTATATAGGGACCTCTAAAATATACAAATTCTTCATCGATTAAAATTTTTTTAAAATCATATTTCTACAATTAATAAAAATAATATAATGAAAACAGAAAAAGTTTTCGGTAAAATTATTTTTAAAAATGCATTTGAAAAGCGATTCATGTAATATTAATAAAGTGACAAAATCAAGAAAGGGATATATTTTCAATAATATTATAAAATCAAATTATAGAGATAAAATTCATTGGCTTATTATGTATTTTGTTCTATACACTCTTAATACTTGTCGATCCGGTGACAGTGGCAGGTTGCATGAACAGAACAACTTTAATTTTTTAGAAAATATTTTTACTTTTTTTATTTTTTCATCTAAAAGATACGATGTATAGAAATTAAAAGTGTCTGTATGTGTCGAAAAATGTAAGTAGAATGTAATCGGATAATCGAATAATACTATGAAGATTAGAAAAAGTAAGTGTTAATTAAGTGGGAAGTAATAAACAAAAGTTTAAACAAATATTTTCTCAACTTCTATTGGTCCTATAAACATGTGCAAGGGCTCAATATTTTTCTTTTTTTAAACTTAATAAAATACATTTCATTTCACTATTGAAATAAAAATGAAATAAAACCTTCCGAGATATCATCCCTAGCAACGGTGTTTTTCACTTTAAACAATATAAATATTTAATTTAAAGATCTGGCCTTTTAACCTTTGATTAGTATTAATATTCTCTAACGAATGCACTTTACTGCATTTAAAAATTCCATACCGTTGGCGAACTTCGCAACTGTTAATTTTCAATATAAAGAATTTTGCAACTGGTCGCCATATGGAAATTGTACTTGCAATTTGAAACACATTATAAGTAGATAAAAAAAAATTTATTTGCGCCATTATTATTGAATTTAAATTGTTTAAACAAATTTTATAGCTTTTTGAATATCGAAAATTTTTCCATTTTCATTGTTTATTTAACAATAGAAAAATGGACTTTCTAAGTTTTTAATGTACGTACTTTTGTTTAGAATTATGTCCTACTCAACTTTTATACGAAACATTTTTCGATTAGAGCAATAGTTTTTAAACTATTGAAAAAAAGTAAAAAAGAGCATTTTTGTGCTATTTTGCAGTAAATAAACACATCGCCGATGGGTTACGACCCCGAAAATTTATGATCTTTCTCTACACATTCGCAACTATCATTTAGTGCAAAAAAATAGATGTTGAAAAAAATGTTGAATCAAAACCCTAATTCGCCTGGACTACTAGGTCAGTTCTATATTTACTATTAATGTCTTTCGATTGCAAGTAAATGTACGCTCGGTAGCCCGATTCACTAGCGTCGTAAAATCCATGCATTTGCGTATCATTATCGCAACGAATTAAAATGCTTCTGTCGAATGTAATTTTTTCAAGTGAACTTAATTGTGTACAAAACTCTTGCTAAAAATAGTGAATTTTTTTCCGGACATTTTCGTCCCATTCTATTTTATTCCTCCAGATTTCTTGCATAAGTTTGTTGGCAAATAGAATAATAGGATCTAAAAGATCCAAAGGATCGAAAATTTTGGCTATTTCTAATAGAATTTTACGTTCTGTTAATTTGCTGTGAATTAGGATCGTTCGAATTTCGTAATCGAAACTATCGCGTTTGGCGTTCCAATAGATGCCTAATGTTTTTAGAACATTATTATTGCTTAAATTAAAGTTCTTATTTAGATCTTTCGCTTTAATATTTTCTAAAATTGTTGAACTATTAGAGGCCCATTGTCGCATATTGATTCCGGCAATTTGTAACATATTTATAATTTACTGAAAATTTAATTGAACTTCTTAAATGAAATTACTATCAGTTAACAGATTGTCGACGTATACGTCCCTTTTTAGTATCCTTGAGGCTAAAGGGATTTATCTCCCTCATCATCAGCAAGTTAATGTAAGCATCTAATTGCTAAAAATGGTGCTGATGATACGTTATTGTGTTTTGAGTAAATTCTATAACGTTATCGTTCTAGAACCACAAAATTTATTACGAACAAGAAATTGACGATACATTTCTTCTATGTCTGCAATTATAATGTATTTGTGAATTCGAAAACGTATTAAAAGATTGATTAAGTCCTCCTATATTGTAGGACCAACTAATAAATTGTCGTTTAATGAAACACTGTACTGAGATTTCGAGGACGCGTCGAAAATTATTCTTAATTTTGTATTATTTCTACAATCCTTTAAAACTGCATGATGTGGTAAATAAAATCCGTCATTACTCGCGCGTTTTGTTAACGACATACGATTTAAGTGGATATGTTCTTTAAAACTATTAGTATATTGATTTTTAAATTCTGTATTTCTATAAAAATTTATTCTGCAGGAATAGTAATCGTTTCATTGCCATTTGTTTTGAATCACCAATTTATTTGAAATATTCGTTAAACAGTAACGCAACAACGTATCGCCCGTTTTTATTCCTCGTTACGTGTTTGCTTGCTAGCCAAAAATTTTTCTAGATTGGAATTTAAAGTGCAAAGAAAACAATTTGATCTGGCCTTTCTCGTAATTTTAATGCTGCCACCAATGATCCACCCGAGCATAGTTTTTGGTAATGTGAGACCATTGTCGATTGATAGTTTTATTTGACCAATGCATAAAATTGACAACGTCGGCCCCGATGCGATAAGCATGTCTATAACACGATGTGGGCCTGCTAGTTTCAAAGATTTAGGTATTTTCAATAATTCTCTCGGAACCGGTTCGCTCAGTATGAAATCCGTAATTATTGGAACGATATATAATTTAAAATTTTTTTGAAAATCTGTTTATAGTTATTTATTAACATTAGTGTTCAAATTGTTCACGGCTCCGATTATAATAGAGCATGAAGTTTTCTTAATTTCAATTTCTGCATTAGTTTTTTGGTGATGAAGTTAACATTAGAGCACGTGTCCAAGAGTGTTTTACAAGTAATATAAGAGTTAGAATCGTTCAACACTCGTACCCTTGCACAAGTCACCAAATCAAACGATGATTATGAATTTTTATTTATAATATCCTCATCTGAGTACTCTCTATCATATAGTCAATTTGATTCTGAATTGGTAGAAGTATGGATGTGTAATAATGTGTTGTTATTTTTTGCCACACGTTTTACAATTCCCGTATCGACATTCAGTGTTTCCGTGATTTTTTTTAAGCAATTGATGCAGATCTTCAATTCTTTACGATTTTAATGCGTTGTGCTACCAGAATTTTACAACATTTTTCACACTTAAAAAGGTCAAGAGCCTCTTTGAAACAAGCAAGACATTTATTTTTTGTAATTACGAATGACTTGGCTGAGCTCTTATGAGCTCATTAGTTATGGGCAATACCTGTACTTTTTTTATTGTTTCATCGCGTAAAGCCGTGCTCAAATAATGTAATCTTTCAGCATTAGTAAGTTCATTATTTTCTTAAATTAAAGATAAAAATGAAGTTCTAAAAAATAGCCAATTCTTGTATTTTCCATTAAAAGTTCGAATTGATGCTTGAGGTAGCTTTATTTTTCGTTTTTGGTTAGTATTCACAGTAATAGACATTTATCTTTTACTCAAATGAATTTACGCGTTAGAAGTTAATGTTAGTTGTGCTATGAATTGTATATTATTTGCCTGAATCAAAAATTGTTGCGCTTCTTAATGATTCTATGATAAGCATCTAAAATGGTCATTCTTTCAATAGAATTTCTATCAACATTTACCATTGCCTATTTTTTTCAAATAGTATGTGCGCATAAAAAAGCTCTCCTTAAATAATTCGGTGATCAATAAAACGCACTTACCAATAAAGAAATAAACTATTGAATCGAGTTTTCCGTTTTTGAAAAGCTGCGCCGTATGCAGTGTTGTATAACGATGCATGAGACGTTTTCTATGAACACGATGAATTCTATGATGATCAAATGGCCACGTAATTAAAAAATGAACAGTAATGTAAATACTTGAAAATATTATGTTCGTTGATGCGATGATGGAGAGAATCTGTATTTGCTCTCGAAGTGATGCAGCGCTGCCCTTTTCTTTAAAGAGAAAAGCTTTGTTCGCTCCCGTAAATAAGTTAATGGAGAAGTTTGACTTTTTTTAAAATTACCAGTTTTTATCACGTTGTACTCATGTGACCAAGAAGTGAAAGGATCAGAAAAACAGCTATATTATCTACTTGACAGATAATGATTAAATGTTAATCACTATTGTTGATTTACTCTGCATAATTCAGAATAAACGTAAATTTTTTAACCATATACTGTATTGCGAATAAATAAAATTCACCAAATCAACTTATAACGTGGGAGTAATCTCGAGATTCATATTTCGTATTCTGTAATCTGAAAACCAAACTTCCCGCATAAGTCATCTCGAGATACTTGGACACTTTTTTCTATCGCCCGAACTCGAAAGTACAATATTTTCACATAGAAGCCGAATGTAAGATATGCAAGATATATATTTTATATATATATATATATATATATATATATATATATATATATATATATACCTTACAATATTAATCATCGCTACGAAACGGAAGCGATGATAGGTAAATTACTTATAGGAATTTAGATTTATACATAAAGTATTTTTTACATAGTCAATGATTGAATTATTTAATTGAACTGTTTAAGAAATCGGATAAATTATTATCTCAGGCGAAACCGAGACGGGGATGTTAGTATATATATTTATACAATAATTTATATCTAATTACACAATAATGACACATATTAAATATAGTTTGTAAAATGGACAATAATATTTATTAACTTGGATTATTTTAGTCGAAGTAAGTATAATTATTAATTTGATACACTAATTAAATTGATAAATAATTTCAATCTAAAAGAGGACTAATTACAAAAAACATATCATTCACGAAAGTTTGAAGATTGTTACGATTATTTATAGTAAAAGTCTGAATTTTCAAAGTAAATCCAATCAATCTATACGAAGGTGGTCTCTGAAGTACCTGGCCTGACCTAGAGGTGGCGGTAATTGCTAAAAAAATACATTATTAAATATAGTATTAGGCAGACTACATAAAAATATAGTATTAGAAAGTATACAATCTATATATTTCTCAAGTTTGAAGTCGCCATGATGTTTAGTATTTGTTTGACAGCCATCAATAGTGAATGTTTTCAGTAAATTTGAAAACATGACAAAATTGGTCATCGTTATGTGATACAATACTTTTATTTGAAAGGCCTCAGTCCAACTAATATAAAAACTAAAGTAGACTCTATTCTGGGTGAGAGTGCTCATTCGTTTGCAAATGTAAAATATTGGGTAGCAGAACTAAGAAAAGGAAATAAAGTTATTCGTTAAACATGTATAAATATATAGTAAAAATGTAAAGCAACTATCTCATTTTAATTTATTTCAGATACAAATATTTGAAAGAAGTTAAGTAAATATGTACTTCAACTAAAGAATGCTTTCAATTAATTTTGTTTCTCATGCATATTAGTAAAAAGTGCACAACTTTTTGGAACATATTCTTAAACATAAAAGCATTAATTACAGAATACAAACTACTTTTATTTGTATGATCTTCAATGAATAAATAAATTAATTAGCTAGTACATTTATTTTGTTTGTGGATTTATGAATTATTAATTTTTTTTGTGTTATTTAACGTCACTCTATTTATGCTTCCAAATACCGGTGCTAATCAGCGACAGGGGTCTACGATGTGACATAAACAAAGCACATGAAAATTATTACAACGGTGCTTGTGTCAATCGGCCGAAACCGGGATTTGCACTGGGATTACCAAGTTACTAGTTCTACACTCTAGCGATCGAGCTATCGACGGCCTCAATTATTAATTATTAACTATTAATTTATTAATAAACAAATAATTCACTGTTGCATAATTTGTCTGGGGATTTTCTTCAATTCGTTAATTATAATTAGTAGACTAATAAAATAATTCATACAAACATCTCTATGAAATATTTCTTAACTTTTCTATTAGTCGACAGTATTAATGGTTCAAGTAAAACTCAGACGAAATATGCTGTGTTATACGTATACGAAGTTATGAACAAAAAATGAACATATGTTTTTTAAATCATTAGGCGATAACAGAAATAACAGGTGGATTTCCGAAAAGTGACCATACCCGAGTTATCGATTCTTATGTTTTTTGGAGCACTGATTACAATTATCGTAGTGGAGTTTGGCGGAAATGGAATTTTTCTGATAAAACCGAAAAAAGGTTCTTCGGAAATATCTCGGGAAATAGTAAAATTTACAAAAAATATTTCAAACAAAAGTTGTAAATCACATTGAAATGCATATTTTTTATTCTATGTAATTATTCTCTACAAACAGCATTTCTCGATAATATGTGTAAATCTATCCCTGGTAGAAATGCATTCTATTTTTAAGGTATAAACAAGGTATTTTCAAATGAAGGTACCTAGTAACAAGGTATATTTGTTCGGTAGTAAATAGGAAAACATGTAACGTTTTTTACGGTCATTCCGGCCGATTTATAGTTACATTTTTTCAAGCTATTTTTTCGGTATTTAATAGCTATAATAGTTAGTTTGAAGCAAATATATTTTACGTTTCCAATAAAGTTAACTTGAAACTAGGTATATTTTATCTATTGAAACTGAAATTATTTTTAAAAATAGAAAATAGGTTGGTTTTATTCCTTTTCATCTAGTTATTCCCTAGTTAATGGGCAATTAATATTTTGGTTATGGAATATCGCGCGCGTGTGGTTATGACTAAACTTTATCTTAAAACAAGGTTAAGCGAGATATAACACATAACCTAGCTAAAAAATTGATATCGTTATTATGCTTTTTTATATAAATTCATTGACTTTAATCACTATTTTACTAATTAATTATAAATGTTTATCAAGTTCAAGAAAATTTTGAAGTAACTTATAAGTACGTTGATTCTATATACCTTATACATCTAAATACATATACAACGCATTCACAATAGTTTACACATTCGTATACAATATATGTTATACTTATGGGAAGTTATAATCGGGCTTATATACTAACCAAGATAATGTTTTACCACTTGTGGGTGTGGCAAATCATCAGATATGCCGTATTAACACTCTCAATAAAATCAAGTTACGGATTATAGTTATGAACTCAGCATGATTTTTAATTTAAAAAATTAATTTTATTTTATAAAATATCAAAAATTTCAAATGATATTATTTATTTTATAAATCAATAGGGTAGGATTACTAACTAACTACCAATACTTGAA
The DNA here is from genome assembly GCA_018907035.1 of Sycobia sp. Sy_11. NCBI lineage: Eukaryota > Metazoa > Arthropoda > Insecta > Hymenoptera > Epichrysomallidae > Sycobia > Sycobia sp. Sy_11. Next base: position 1,053,069 of record JACCIC010000062.1, on the reverse strand, counting down.
CGGTATAAGTCATTAAAGAACAGAATTTTTTAATTAATTGCTTCATACGAAATTTTAGATATTAAATAATAAAAGAAAAATATTTCCAAAACTAATTTATTACGTATAATTTTGATACATATAAGATGATACGTATAAGATGATAAAATCGAATGACAAGCAGACTTTATTATTATTTTGTAATTTTTTAAAATTATTAATTTCCATATCTTATGATTTTTCTTTTATTAAATCAACAACATAATGTTATAATATTATAGAAATATTAATTGTTAAATAAATTTCTCATTTACTAACCGGAAACAAGGTTAAAAACAACCTAGTTTCTACCTAGTTTTTAACTAGTTTTTAAACCTAGTTTCTGCCTTTTTCTTAATTTTATTGACAACGTGCACATTTTGCATTCTAAGATTTGCCTTGTTTCTAGCCACAATGATTGGTTCTATTTTTACTACCTAGTAACTACTTTCCAGCCTATTAAAAATTGTTAGATTTCTACCAGGGTACCTGTATGAGGTTCAACGGAATCGTTGAACTTCTCTCCAGAAATATTGTTTATACTGAAAAACTATATAGAAGTATACCAAATTTCATTGTAATCGATTGGAAAGCAGACAGAATGGACCCGCCTTTTTGATTATATACGATATAATACCACTTCAACGGATAATTAAACGAAGCCCATTATCATATGTTGCATAAACGACACTACACGATATTTCTGTTAATGTAAAGTATAATTAGGTATTATTAGAAGGTGAGCTTAGTTTCCGACCTTCACGTTTAAATGGCGATATAAGTAGTACGAAAAGTCAGGTGCGTCGGATCTAGTATTATTTTTTAGTTTTGGCATTTACCATTCAAATTCAGTTAACAGGCGCAATCATTTGTGTAATCATTATAAGTTTTTGATCAGTAAAAAATGAATCGTGATAAATCGTTTTTTTGAAATCTCCTTTTGCACTATTTTGATTTGAAAAATAGTGTAGGAAGAACTTGTCGATTGCTTTAACAATGTTATGGCGAACAAGTCCCATCGCTTGCAATATGTAAAGAGTGGTCTCAGTGGTCAGTTGTAGTCAGTAAGCCACGTGTATCCATTTTCCATCATAAATGTTCTTTTTCTATTAAAAAAGGTCGGAAATAAGTTCGCCTCCCAATAGTGGAAATAACGTAGTGTATAAGTATTAGTTCGTGTTTGCACAGGGCGTTTATAAAATAAGTATTTGATAGTTTTCGTTGGCTATATTGCCTGAAGATAATAATGAAGAATAGTGTTTTCTCGATATTTCATCCGGGAATATCATTCTCAAATAATGACGTATACACTGTAACCATGCTCGATATTTCTTCTGTAGTCATGTTTTATTATCTATATACTATTTTCCAAATACTCGACACAACTGGTTTCGTGAAAAGATGTAAAAGCAAACCGTCTTTTTTCGCTCTATATAGGTAAGATTGATTTTTATTCGATGCATAGTGGTTGTCGCTGAGGTTGACTGGCGTAATAACATGGGCATACTGAGGGGCTATTGACCGCCTTTGCACTTTGTTTGTACTTCGAAACCGGAGTGAAGAATCACTTTATCGATGTACAAATCATTCTTTCAACGCCGTTTGTAAGGGAAAAGGTCCTACTGGATCGAGGGTTCCAAATCCTAAAGGTTTCCGCTTGCTAGAGAACATTTTAATATTTATATTAAATTTAATTTAAGACACTGATTATGAATATCGTAGTAATTGTTATAGGAATTTTAATAGCCGTGGTGAAAGTCATAAAAAATATATAAAAATTATGATTTATCTAGAAAATTGAGTTATCTAAATATGTATAACTTTATTATTATATATTGTAACAGGGTTCTTAGACACTAGAGGGAGATACGTCCCTGAAATTATTTGTTATATCAATTGAATATCTACCCGATATGAAGTTCCCATTAACAGAGGAGAAAAGTCCCTCAATGAATTAAGAGTGCTCCATACCTCTGACGGAAGTTAAAATCGATTGAAGCGCCTGATTTTTAATATACTGTGGAAGCTTACGGAACTCGAAGTGTACGAAAAATCCTGTTCTGTTTTATCGATTGTTCTAGTATTAATCAGGGCCGTAGTAGCCCAAGTTAAATATGTAAATTATAAATGATCCATACAAAATTTATATTTTATAATATTTTTATGAAATAAGTAGCGGAGTAGTTGATCATTTGTCACAAGAAGTTTATTATATATATATATATATATATATATATATATATATATATATATATATATATATATATAGTATATTTAAGTGTAGAAGATAAGGATACTATGAGACGAGCAGTAATAAAGAAACATCAGCTCGACATCCAGCGTTTGATTGAAATACGCATATATGTATGCGTATCTACACACACATTAACATATATAATCTCCATACTCCTAATTTCTAACCAAATTACTTACTCAAAAATGACAAGGGCCGTGGTGGTCGCAAACGATTAATATATATATATATATATATATATATATATATATATATATATATATATATATATATATATATAGTAACTTCATATTGAGTTTATATCAAAACTTGTTTACCAATAATTTACACAATTTTATACGAAACATTGGTTTATGGAATGTTACAAAAAAAATGATAAAAAATTAAATGATATTAATTATTTCATTAATGAATAGAATGGGATCTCTTAATTATGAATATTGAAATAAGGATAAAGATAACAGCGAATAATATTTTCAAATTAATTTTTTTTTTTCGAAAATTGAGATATACAAAATTGTCTCTTTAAGGTAAACAATTGTAAAATTAATTATTATACTTAATTTTTAGGATGACAAAATCCAATACACAATAGACTTTATTATTTTATAATTCTTTCAAACTGTTAGTTTATGTATTCTATTAAATTATTTTTTATTAAACAAATAACATAATAAATTATTATTCTAGAAATATTAATTTTTTGCAGTATAGTAATTAAAACTTGCATTTGAAATAAAATTATTATTTACTAGATAAAAATAAAAAGACCTAGTGTATACCTTTTTCTTAATTTTACTATAACAATGTTGACATTTTTCATTCTAAGATGTGTCTATTTTATAACCATAACAGTTCAATTATTTTTCGTTCGTAGTGACTAGATTTCAGCCTACTCAAAATTATTAGATGTCTACGAGGTGATGTACAACGCTAATTTTCGATTCTGTTCTGAAAGTTTTGAAAGTATTTTTTCAGCTGTTGCTCATTCCTTGATTTGTTTCTAATTTTTCAGTATTCCTGTGAAATTCTACTTTTAATCTATTCTTGCGCAATAAATTAGCCATTATAACTCCTTTTTTGTACACTTAAATTTGGAATTATTTTTTAGTACCAGGAATGTAGTCTAAGGAATTTTTCTTCGCCATTTTATAGAAAACCAAGTTGACATTCTTTACACGTATAATTTTTAGATATAAAGAAATTCAATATTTTCATTTTATTGGCATTATGTATAAAATATTAGTTTTGTTATTGCAATGCTATAATATGAAAGTAGTAAATAAAAATATTAAATTTTTATAGTTTTGCGTATTATCTAAATAAATTTGAATTTGTCAGGATTGCCGTGCACTTTTTTATTTACAATTACATTTTTATTGTATTATTTTTTTTTACAATTTTATCTTATAAATCTGTATTTATAATCTAAAATTGGAATGGTAATCTATAATTTGACAGAATCGTACTTGATTCTATCGGGTAAAGAATATAAGAATACTAATTATATGGAACATAATGGCACTCTAGACTATTCTTAATATAAAATTATGTAATTTAAAAAAATAATTAAATCATTATTTGATATTTATCTAAAATAGATTATTTTGTTTATTTTATTAAATTATTTTTAAATTACTTATTCTAAATAAGCGTATTTTGGAAAATAATAAATTAATAAAAATTATATAATATTTGAAAACAAATTTCAATTGTTTTTATCGATTTATATTACAAAATTTAAAAAACAAATTCGAATAAAGATTGTGTCATTTGTCTGATGCAGTGTTCCAAATATAGATATATATATATATATATATATATATATATATATATATATATACTGAAATTGAAGTTACCTGAAATTGAATCGATCCTTTTAGCGGGGATACCTGCAGATTACCTAAACTTAGTCGGATGTTTTTGCTCATTGGAGCATAATTTGTTTATATTTTATATTTTAATATTTTTCATATTTAATATTTTCTGGGCAGAGTTTTATGTGTTAACTTTTAGTTAAATTTTTCTGTTATTTCTTTTTTACCGTATAATTAAATTTGTTAACCATTTTTTTAAAAATAGGTTTTTAACATTTTTTTTATTTATTTATGCTTAATTATTTTTATTTTTTTAATTATAGGTTAAATAAGATCGTTGTATTTTTCATATTTAATATTTTCTGGGCAGAGTTTTATGTGTTAACTTTTAGTTAAATTTTTCTGTTATTTCTTTTTTACCGTTTAATTAAATTTGTTCGGGTTTACGACTTCCGCGTATTAGGGGTGGAAATGTTTATATCTGCGCTACGATTATATAATAAATCCGCCGGCTCGCCGCCGTCGCGTCGGGTTTCTCGAGACGAAGTGGCTTGCGTGCCGCGTCACGACTGGCATTGTTGACGTGATCGCCGGTACGAACAGTCGAGTTTAAGCGATACTAGTTTGTATTTTTTCGGTGTGTAACACAAAGAGTGTGTGCGACATTTTAGTTTTTGCGACATTTAATATTCATAGATTCTACCGAACTCTGTTTGATTATTGTGTGATTGTAAGTGTTAATTTAAGCAGTGTTAATTCTTGTGAGAGCTGTGTTTGCTGAGTGCAATCTGCTCTAAGGCGAGCGCATTTCGTGGCAGCAAAATTTCGCTGCCCGGCACCGTAGCGTTAGTCACCCGAGACGTCGGGGCGCGCAGCGTGCGTAGGTTTTGCGCTCCCTTCGCCCGGTTTTTTCTCCCTGGACGAGACTAAACCAGCGGCGGCCAGATTTTATAAGGTTTCGTTATCGTTTTAAGTGTGAACGTTCACTAGTTGTAAGATTGTTTGTATTCGATTAATAATTGTAAGTAAATTTATATTAAATATTATATTACATAGTTTAATAAAGAATAGGCTTGCCCCGGCTTTTCCCTCTAATCGTGAGGGTTTTTATCCCGAGGCAAGTTGTTGCATTTCCGCGACATCTCTCGTTTTTATTGAGAAAAGAGCCAACAATTCCTTTATCCTCTTCACGAATTCCTTAGCTTTAATAAATAAAATTATTACAATTTTGTTAAAAATTTGTTAACCATTGTTTTAAAAATAGGTTTTTAACACTTTTTTATTTATTTATGCTTAATTATTTTTATTTTTTTTAATTATAGGTTAAATAAGATCTTTATATTAATATTTTAAGAGTCATAGTTGATTTTTCATTATCATTTTTCCTTACTTAGTTTTTATAATAAATATTGCAATTAAAATTTCAACCTTCAACAGTAAGAATGACCAAAAATTTAATTACAATACGAAAATGATACAATAACTATAAATAATAAAAATACTACGTTTAAAAACCAATTTGTATATTTCATTTATTTAAAATTAAATATGATATAGAACAGTTTATAAAAAGATACATTCACTAGTAAGTTTAGGTTCTACGTGGCTTGGTGATAAAATCACAGAGTAGCCCCCATCTATGTTACGAAAATAGAACTTTTTTCGAGGAACATAAATTTTAGATTCAGAAATTTGGTCTAATAAATAATAAAAATTTATTCAATTTTTAACTACTTAAAAAATAAAACTAATGACTAAGTATACATTTATAATAAATTTTTTAAGAAAAGCAAAATAACTAGGCGAGTTTGATATGTTTTTAGAATATTAAGAACTTTCAAAAATAAATAACTATTATTGTAAAATTTAACTTGGTTCGAAAAAAATTTGTCTTTATTGTTTTTTTTCCTCTATCCATATGTTATTACAATATATTTCTATCGCATGTTGTGCCATTCTTTTTCGTATTAACATATTCGCGGCGTTGTGATATTTTATTTTTTACACTGTATTAGAACTGCTTCTTTGGCTGCTTTGCTGGCAATACGATTTTCAGTGCTGTTTGAATGAGCAGATGTCCTTAAGACTTCTATTTTTACTTCTTTTCTTGATTTATTGAATTTTATGAGTTTATACTTCATTTCATTAACTTCTTAATTATTGGCGCTGAGATTGTACTGTGAATTTAGTACACATTTGGAATATGCACATATATAAGATGGAGCTGTGTCGAGTGGATTGAGCATATCTGATACCAAGAAGTATTTAACATATATCTGAAGCAAATGCTTCAGCTGAAAAGGTAGAGAATTCGACTGTAAATTGATAAAAAATTTTATTGGTCTTACAGTTTTTTTACAATAATATAATATACTAATATAATGAGTATCGGGCAGTCCTTATTTATAATCACCACCGTAGAATCTGAAATAGATATTACAACTAAATAGTAAAATAAAATATAAATTAAATAAAAAATAAATAAAAAAGTTAGAATTAAGTAAGTTATATTAGAGTTTAGTCCTTGAAGATGAACCGGAACTGTTCAAAAGGTCGGAAATAAAAAGTAAATTTAAATTTAAGCTGGTGGGGGAAATCAGATTCTCCTTTATTAACAAAGAATATAGATTAATTTATTTGTATTATTTTTAATTTTTAATTTTTAATTTATCTGATTTTTTACTTTATGTGTTATTAGAAATTTGTATTTTCAATTTTATGGGGGTTACTATAAACTAGGAGAGTATGACTGTTATTCCATTAGTATAATATTTTATTGTATAAAGGCTGTAAGACCGATAAAAATATTTATGAATCCACATTAATATATATATATATATATATATATATATATATATATATATATATATATATATATATATAGATATACCCTTAGGTATACATATCTCAGGGTTGAGATATTTTTTAATTAACTTGTAATAATTTATAATTACTTTTTAATTTTTATCGATATATATATATATATATATATATATATATATATATATACATATATATTTTTAATAAGGTATTATTTTCAATTTTCAATGAAATGAAAATTTAATTAATCATTATTTTTAATTAATGCAATAGCTTGTGTTGATGAATTACTTTGTCATACTAAAACTGTAATGATCAGATAAAGGAATCATTTATTTGAGTATATGGTCAATAACTGTATTACGGGCATCACGCTCCACGTTCGCGCAAATCGTATCCTTGCGCTGGCAGCTGGTGGATTCTATCACTTCGTTCAACACTGTTTGCAAAATCGTCTAAAAAGTAGTGGCAACATCGCATTGTATACGATTTGATAGACAGCATGCGAGTGTTTACGATTTTCTAAACGAATGAACCACAAATCCGAATAGAGTCGACCCAACCTCTCGACAAATGTCGTACAGCTGATCCGATAATATATATATATATATATATATATATATATATATATATATATATATATATAATTCAGGTATCAACATAACGATTACCTGATGAATGGAGATGGGTCTTGATACAATTCTTGGTCATGTATTCTAATGGATTATTCTTTTCTCTTCTGAATGGTAATTATCTCCATATTTAACTTTTTATGAATTAAAAATAATAGCTAATTAAAATTTTATTTCAATAATAATTGTAATTTAATGATTAATTAAATAAACATGTAAACAATAATTCAATAGAAATTATTAATTATTAATGGCAAATTAATATATTTATAATTTATATCAGTATATATTTCATTAAAAAAGTAGAGACAAACGGTTATATACAGACGAGACATGCCGGGCACCCAAAATTCAAATAAGTTCAGTTATTTTAAATTTCAATGTGCAAGTGATAGACAAAAACCTATAATTTAAGGTGCTATTTTTGAAGAAAAAACTTATTAAATAAATTCATCAAAAATGTAAAGCTTCCCAAAAGACAATTTGCTTCATCTCCCCTTCCCCAGAGTGGGACACGAGGGTATGAAGTATTTATATTTATATAATAAGATTCTTATATGTAAAGAAAATAAAAATAAGGTAATAGTACAAACATATTAATTTATTACGTATTAATAATTAAACAAATCGTATAATACGTATGGCCTTCTTTATTTTTAATTTTAAAGGGTCATTTAAAGTATAAATAATTATAAAAATAATGATAAATTAGAGTTTTGAAGGGGGCGGTTTGATTGTTCGTAAGTGATAATATTAATATTATAGATATAATCTGATGTTAATGCAACAAAGATAACTATTATTTTAGTTGCAAGGTATCCAATATGCAAAATAGTGAAAAATTAGAGTGGAAAGAAAATATAATTTTTACTTTAAATGAAAAATATAAAATCACCATCTTCTGGGAAAGTAAGCAGAACAGTATGATTGTATATTTAATAGGATTGGTTTGTACATAGAGAGCAAGTACAGCTTCTAAATATAATGGCATATTATATTCTACATTATAATTATTGAAAAACAATATATATATATATATATATATATATATATATATATATATATGTTTTTACAAAAAATATTTCTATATTATATATCGTGATATTTTTGGCGGGAATATATGTATAATTTTTGTATTTTGACATATCGACTTTATTTAATCTGACATATTTATTCCAAAAAATTACAATGTATGAAATACTAAAGAAAACTTTAGCCGTACAAGAATATATTTTAAAATAAAATTTTTATAAATACCTATTGAATAGATAGTAATGAAACTATTGAAAAGATACTTATTGAAAAAGATAGTAATTTCTAATATATAAGTGCTATTGTCAAATAGTGTTACTTCATTAAAAATTATTTTAATATTTGATTCTGTAACAGTTTTCTTACACAAAGTTTCTATAAAAGCTGTTTATTATATAAATTGTATAAATGATACAAAGTGCCAATCACTGTATAATGATGTGTAATATAAGAATAAATTTAAAAATTGCTTTACACAGATAACTATATATTTAAATATTTATAATATAATATGATATATTAATTTAGGAGTTGTACTTACTCCTTATACAAAATTCAGTACTATAAATACACAATCATACTCTTCTACATTCCAAAATAATGATGGTTTTATGATATTTTACATTTGAATTAAAAATTATATATTCTTTTCACGTTACTTTTTCTTATCCATTTTATATAATAGGAGTGCATATCGGAGTAATAACTCAAATGCATCAATTACACGTTGTGAATACTCAAGACTCTCATTTCCTCCTAAAATTATGAGTGTTAATCGTAGCTAAAAGACTATCCTGCAAAAAAAATAAAAATGTTTGAAATTTTGGGAATTAAAGTGCTCTAGTTGTCATAAAAAACGATTATAAAAAATTTTTAGGATGTATATAAATATTAAATCTGCGTAGGCAATAATAACATTTTTGCCTACATAAATATTATATATCCTTTAGGTTAGGAAAAGAACAATTACTTTCCTATTATATTTTTATATATATTTATTGGCTCAAGCTCGTACATCTCGGACCTCCGTATAATTTCAAATTTCCGTATTACGTTACTATGTTTGCAATGTGTTTGCATGCATGTATGTATGCATGTGTGTATTTATGTGCATATATATATATATATATATTTTTTTTTTCTGCACCAGGCTTCATAATTCTTTATTTGATTTATACGGCATTCAATATTTTCTTCAGCGCCACCTATTCAAAAAATCAGAAATTAAAGTTCTCATTTTTTATCTACAGAATTGACAACTTGCATTATAACCATAATAAAATCTTATATTTCGTTTTACTCCCTCAATTCTATGAATAAAAAGATGAAACAAAGTTCATTCGATTCATTATTCAATTCTACATCCGGGGCTATCCAAGTTTGATCTGTACTATACGTATAAAATTTATAATATTTGTTGTTATTTAATGTTACTGCAAAGCGGGGATGTCTATAGTGCAGACGACAGTTAGATAAACATTTTCTTATTTTTTTAAAGTAACTTTGAAACATATTATGAAAGCAGTAAGGGATACCCTCAATTGTAGAATTTTTCAAAGATTCGCATAAAATTTGTTTCAACATTGTAAAACGTAAAATGAGGACGCAAACGAAATCTACGATTTACACATTTTCATTTCCGTTTTAATAGTTCATCGTGGCGCTGGGATCGCGGTATGGAGCACTCTTAAGTGAATTTACACTTAACCTTTGTAGACCGTAGGGCTCTTCGAAATTATTCATAAACTTACTTTTATCCCTATAATCCTTTTTCTTAGATTAATTATTTTAATAAGGAAAATTCCTAAAAAGAAAAGGAGCGAAACCGACGGATTAACAAAACGGGATCTAGATAAAAAAATAACAAGTTAAATAATTGACATATTATATAAATTTCAATATCAAAAAGAAAAATATATTTATTCACAAATAAAATTATAATAAATTTTATTGCCTAACCCTACCTATATTGCACCCGCGTTTATCTATCGCACGTTACACACACACAGGATGCGAGAGAGGATATATCTATAACTAATATCTAGATCAGGTGACAAGAGCGCCGCTTTACGGATATTTGGAATAATTACAATCTTCGCGCGCGCGCTTGTCACTCTCACGATACATCTATCTATGATGCTTTCGCTCCTTCTCTCTCTCTCGCGCACGGCGATATCGCAATATCTGAAATACTTATAATATAAATTTGCGATATTTAATTCCCGATTGAATATTATGTATAAAAATAAAACGTGAAGCGGAAAATGAATATAAGGAAATATAACTAACTTTAAACAGCGATGTCGAAAACTAAAATCCAACGTTGAGAGGAAAAAATTTTCATAATAGGCCAATTTCAAAATTTTCACAATAAGCCGTTCACAATAATGTTTTGATAAATTTACGTATTTCACTATATAGTGCACTGCAGTCATAAGAAAAAGAGCTATGTATCAAATTACGAGTCGGAAAAAAATATTCAAGGTATTTGAAAGAGTAGTCTTTTTCTAACTGTTTTTTCAAAAACTATATATTAAATTAATAATTTTCACACTATACCTCTATCTCCATTTCTTTCTATTCTTTCATTTTTCCCTCCAATTTTATTTTCTAACACATGTAGAAAAAAACTTCTATATATGTTATAGTGTATTTCTATTTGGTTGTACACTTTTTATTGCTAATTTTTGCACCGAAAATCTTTCGGGCTTTGTTATAAACTTTGTATACATATCAAGATATAATATATTGTTTTTCCTCCGCAAGAAAAATAATTTTTGCGCGATGTGCAAGGCTCACAGCAATACCTCGTCGTCTGACACAAAAAATAGCGTTCCGAAAATATTTATTATCTTATAAGAATAATTTAGAGAAAACGTATTAAAGAAAAAAGTAGCACTGGAAAAAAAATTTATAAGATTGTTAATAATTTATTATTTATAATTACTTAATATGTATTATTCAAAATATAAAAAAAACAATATTTTTATTTTTATAACTTTTAATAACATAGAATATTATTTTTTGGTTGATATAGTTACTTACATATTGAAATTGTGAAGTATCCAATTCTAATTCATTGTAATATGTTAAGAAAAATTGTAAGATAGGTTAACTTAGAACAATAAGTAAAAAAATGAAATGTGTGCATAACTGTAGAGCCAATGTGAAGATTTTTACTTTCAGTTTTACTTATCTGCATTATATTAAAAAAATGTAAAAGAAGATTGTGGTAAAATGGCTATAAAAAGACTATTTATAGAAAAAATATTTTCAATCAAAATTTTTTTGTTGACAAATTAATTTATTTATTATAAAAAATGTCCATAGTTTAATGTTAATTTCATAATTAACATTATATAAGCGTTCCTGTAATTCCATGGCTGTGTAAGAATAAAACCAAGCTAATAAATACTAAGTTCTTTTAATAAATTTAATTATAATTGTAAATATCTCATTCTTTAGTAGTTTTGTATGTGTTTATACGCGCGCACACACACATACACGCTTATAAAGGCTTGTTTAGGCTACCCCGCGCGTCCTCAGGTGGTTGATCGTGGAATACTTGCTCTGGCATGTTGCTGTATGGAGAGGATAGGGCAAAAATAAAATGTGCCCAGCAGATGACTAGAGGAAGGAACTTGAGCAAGACGCGAAGGGAGATGGAAGTCTTGACGGAGTTCATTATAGATCAGAAAAACCTCCATATAGAACTGAAGGGTATGGCTGCGAGAGCCTTAAAGAGCATGAAAGAATATGAAATTTATAAATAGCTGTATCGATAATACTGTCAAGTAAACTAACGAAAATAAAATGGTCACATATTTTCAAACAGAACAAAAAAAGTAAAAGATACGTCGAAAGGCATAGTCCCCAAACCGCACAGCTGAATAACATCAAATGATCGCGAATAAAAAATAAAGGTGTAATTACCACGCAGCTATTTCTAGCTGTATCTGAGCAAACATGCACAGAGGTAATGGGAGAAAAAGAGCGGAGCTTTAATCACGACGTTTCAAGGCACGGGCCTAAAGAAATCAGATGCTACTAATATGAAACGACTCGTAAGCCTTTGGAAAACCTTGGTAATAAGGTCACTAAAATCAGGCGCGCGCAAGAGTGAAATTACTGTTAGAGCTAGATAAGTCTAGTACAGTAACGACAGATATTAGTAGAGCGACCTCATTGACTTTGAAGGAGATGACTGAAGTCATCGCTTTAACGCTTAAAGAAATTATTACTATGCTGGATATGGATGAGGTCACTACCATAGATGAAATTACGTCACCCATAACTATGAGTTATAGACTTAGAATATGTGACCTCTAAAGAGATAAAACTTGAGCACACATGCAGCTGCAGTTTTTCTTCCTGCGCTGCGGTGTCAGCAAATAAATTGTTGAACCTGGGAAAAATAAAGATAGGTTGGATACATTACCGTATCCGTCAACGGATAAGCCGATGTTTCAAATATCATGAAATGGGACATAAGGCAAAAACTGCAAAATCTCAGTCAACGTGTCGGCACTATACTTCAAATGCAGTCAGCAAAGGCATAAGAGAAAAGAATGTTTGGCCAACTAAATATTGACAGCAAATGATAATGGAGAAATAACCAAGAATGGCTAAAGTTTTACAATTATACATTAACCATTGCGAGATGGCATTGGATCTCTTATTCTAGCTTATATGAGTTTACAAGATTGATATAGTTCTTGTCAGCCAGAAATTGAAGGAACTACATATACCTATTTGCGTTAAAGACAGAACCGGAAAAGCGGCAGTCTCGGTAATCGGTAACCTGAGCACATCGAACAGCGCGTTACCAACTCAACCGTAATATACTTGGGTGGAGGTAACCTTTATAAGAATATATAACTGTTACTTTTCACCTAGTCTTACCATTTGCATCTTCTAGACCTACTTGGATAATATAGCTCTGAGCGAGCAAAATACGATTGCCCGATGTCATTGGAGAAAAATTTTAATGCACGGGCAAAAAAAAGGAAAAGTACAAGGACTAATATACGTGGACGAATTCTTTCAATCTACAATAAAGACAGCAAGTTATTGATAGCCGATTTGATATTGACCAATTCTATGCTCATGGGTGAAGAACTGATCTGGATAGTCTGTGATTATTATAATGATAGTAATTACCATGATAGAATATTGGCTGAGATTCAACAAAAGAATTACGGACAGTTCATGGTACATGGCAGTGTTTTCTCTATTCAATGGAGACTATTTTGTTGGTCGAAATAGCTAAAGAGAAAGTTCAGAATCGTATTGACACAATAACACGAGCTTTTCATATGACTATAAAAAGTCTTCTATACAAAAAAGATAAACCATCCAATGACCCAGCCTCATATCGAATTCTATATATAATTAACATCTTTTGGAAAACTGTTCAAGAGGATTACATATGCCAGGCTACAAGCAGTTATGGAACGAATGGACGGATTAGCTGAGAATGGATTTGATTTCGATAAATGACACAGAATAATAGAGGCTATTCATAGAGTAGTGGGTATCGCTTGTGACGCATTAAAAGAAACGAAGCTCCAATCTGGACTGGAAAATAAAGTGACAAATATTAGTTACGTAGCTGTTTGCCAGTGTACTAGTCGTATAACTATACTTAGACTGGCTTGTGCATATGGCAGCGTAGCAAATATTATACTTTCAGTGATAATTCGATTACCTCCCATCGATATTATGGCTATAGATAGAGATGTAGCATGTCGCAAATCTAAACAAAGGTCAAATATATTACAAGCTGGAGGATGTAGTTGTATGAAATTATCGGATATGATCATGGTAGAGTGGGAAAGAAGATAGGATTGCGTTAATGACGGTAGATGTACTCAACGTATTATCGCCAATATGGCTGTATGAATAGACAGGCGATACAGATAAATTCTATTTGATGCAAGTACTCACTGATCACGGTTGTTTTTGTACTTATTTACATAGTATTTACGTAAATGCGTAGTGCGCGGCATGCCTAGGAATAAACGAAAACGTATTTCACTGCGCAAGGTTTGTAACAGAAAGGGAGCAATTTCAAGCATCATGGAGAGGACCTCTGACTGCAAAAGGACTACGAAGATATATGTTAGCTTCACCTGAGTGATACGGTGAGTATTTGATTGATCAAGCCCGTAGTGATGAAAGTCACAAGTTTAAGAAAGAATAATGATAGGGATATGGTAGTATAGTAGAGTGGGATCCTCAATAGTAGGAAGGATAGGCCGTTAAAGATAAATTTTTTCTTCACACTCACGTACACACGTACACACACGCGTGCACGCACATAAAATACAACAAATATATATCGTTGGCGAATATGCTCCTCCAAGCTTGACGGATTTACAGTTGAAAATCTTTATAGTCAGAGGATTTGATGACACTGTGCATAATAGACTATTATTAATCGCTTGTTTTTCATGCATGGTCTACAAGTTGGGATAGCTCCTTTACAAATATTAGAGGTAATAGAGGTAGTAGAGTCGATCTGGTCAGCAGTCGATCGAAACCCATGTCCACAAGAGATGATCGACAATCAGTGATTGACCTGACATTCGTAAATGATAACCTGATACAATGCATTCTTAATTGGAAAATAAATGATCTCTATAACCATAGTAAAATGACTAGTACACAACGTGGATTTAAGTACCAAAAAACTGTCTACTGGTGGACAAATAAATTAGTAGATCTCCGTAAACAATGCCAGCACGAATATATCCCAAAGAGTCCGCATTTATAGTGATACTTTTCATAGTCAATTTGAAGAATCACAAAAAGCGTTATGCAAGACCATTAATATAAGCCAGCGTCAATGTCGTCTCGAACTCTGTGCAGAAGCCAGTAATGATCTATGAGAGTGTTCCTCTAAAGATGCTATAGTATGAATGAATAGTGCACTTACGCAATCAACTAATCTAGTACTGATTAGTAGGATTTTTTCTGCTTTTTACCAAATGACTCGTAATAATTCCAAGCACAGTGAGCGCAACACTCAAATGATATACTACCGAGAATAAATGAGGAGCTATAAAACACCATGCCAACATCAGAGACAGTGCTGCCTCTGGTCCCGTTGGTTTTCCTAATATTGAATTCAAGCTTACGATATATAAGGCTCTCTTTGTATTTAACAGAGTTTGTAACCTCTGTCATCTAGAGAGTATTTTTTTGATTATTGGAAAGCTCAAATATTGATTCTCTGATCTAAGAGTAGTAAGCTGTGTCATCATACAGATAATTGCATATATTTGATAAAATATGTAAAATATTAAAAAAAAAACTAATTCAGTATGGTTGGGAGCATTTATAGAAGGACCACGTCGCTCATTTTTAGAAAAATTTGGGTTTCGTAAAGCTAATTCCTCGATCTTCGCCATTAAGCTGGTAATATATACAGCAAGAAAGGCAATTTCCTGTTTTTCTTCAGGAACTAAACTGTTTAGATTAATTTTGTTTAATTCACTATGAAAGATAAATTTAGGTTATGGGGCTATCAGGTTGTCCTTTACCAACATAGTATATAGATTAATTTATTTTATTTTTATTTTTAATTTTTAATATGGTTTTATTTTCTTAGTAAGAATTTCTATTTTATATTCTACGGGTGGTTATAAAAAAGAATAGTCTAACTGTCGTTACATAACTATCATGAACTAATATAAACTATTGTATAAAGACTGTAATACCAATACAAATATTTATTACTGTTCTTAAACGAATAATTATTTAATTTAAGCTATAGCTAATAATGTAAAATAATAATAATAAAAATTAATGTAGCTCTACAAACAGAAGTCGTTATATTATTTTAGAAGATGTATGTAATAAAAAAGCCAAATCATTCATTTTAATGCAATATTCAACTTCTGTAATTAATAGCTACATATTGTAAGCTCTATATTTTTTGATCCATCATCGTACATCGAAGATTAGACCAACTGTTATCTTACTGATAAGCTCAGCAGCTAGTCGAGGGTGAAACGTTCAAAATAGTTTTTTCTCAGTTTAAGTAAAATGGTTTTATTTACAGGATCCATGTCATACGTAGTCGTTATGAAACTTCTGAAGTGTTCTAAAAATGAAATGTATATAGAATACTATTAAATTTAACTAGAAAAATTCATAATTGTATGCATCAATTTAAATTCTGACAGATATGGATTATATTTTCTGATCGCTTGACAATTACCTCGTGTCTATATCATGATCTCTCATAGCTGTGAACCCCTATATCGTAAATATTTCTCTGCTTTCCGTTTAAGGTTTTGCAAGATTTAACGATCCTGAATACGAACCTATGCAAAACTGGAAACGATCTATTTCATTACCACTCCATCATTTTATAATTATGGGTGTAAATCTATACGAGCTCGAGCAAATTTCTTTCAGTTATTGTGCTCTCAAATCAATTATCGACTATCGTACCGCTTACATCTAAATTTTTATTATAGATAATAAATAGCTGTCACTACGAAGCACAGTTTTTTTGTTTCATCAAGATAAAAGAAGAAGCATGGTACAGACTTTATTTTTATAATACAAACCTATATTGATATTAAACTAGACGATAAATATGACAATCATACTATTTTCAATTTCTAATATAAGTATATATTAGTATAAACTAATTAGCTAATTGAAAAAACAAACAATGGCTGTCCGTGTTGAATAAATGATTTATAAAGATTTAGCATATGTGATCAAATATTATCCGCATTGGCTATTCCTATCGAGAATATGGTACACAGATACTTAGTTTTGATAATTGGATTGCGAGTAGACGAATACAAAAAGCAGAAGAAAAAATGTACACTTACTTATGTTATTTTATTTTTTCTGCATTTGAATTTGAATAAATTTTTGTTAATTATTTTAGTAAATGTATTTATATAACGTTTTTAGTTTATGAAACCCATGGGCGCATATTTTAGTTAGGTTCTTTAATTTTGTTGGGCTTGGAGGTTTTCGGTGAGATGCGAGGGCGAACTTTCAACGCACTTGTTTTTGAATATTTTAGCTGTCTTCTAGACTATATACTATTTTTTCAATAAAATTTCGATTTGTTGCAAATTATTTGAAATTTTCTATTTTTTTTAAGATTTTTTCTTGTAGACATTCGTATCTTTTTAAATAAAATAAAATATTTCCCTTTAACAGATTTTTCCCATTTACCCACCAACGCTAGTTGATTTGTTGATATACATTGTTGATCTTAAGTGTATTACTTATTACTGTCCCTTTTATAATATAATGAACACATTATATTTTTCTGGTTATATCTATCTAGCTGCACTATAATGCATGGACTAGGTAGAAAATAATTTATAAGAATTGCTCTGTAATTAATTTGATACTTTTTTTAGTTAATACGATGTGATTTAATAATGTGTGAATTTGTAATGTAAATAGCTTTTTTCTATTTAAATTAATAATTATAATTTTACGTATGCAGTCAAAATTAGTTTTTATTTAACGCATTAAATTAATTAATTAAATATATCGAGTAAATGAAATTTGTATATTATTTAGATAAATTATTCTCATTAATTTAATTGGTTTAGATATATTTTATAAGTGTAAGTTTTTTTACAACATAGTGAAAAATTATAGGAATCAAGTATTTGATTATTATATATTAAATCAAATAAATGTAAGAATGCTACACTATTATTGCATAGTAAGTCAAACAAACGTAAGAATGCTATTGCATACAATATTTAGTGAAAAATATATGTAGAGAAGCGCTATTTTAACAAAAGAAAGATTCAGAATTCATTTTTTCATCATACTTGGTGCATATAATTCACGTGGAAGTTGTTTAGACTCCTTGTTGGACCTATTTTAACTTCATAATTGTTGACGAATGGTAATTCTCGGAGATAACGAGTCAAGTCAATGGAAGGCACATCTCTAGAAAAGCACAAAAAACGGTAATTTATTTCAGAGATATTCTGCACGTAAAATCTGCTCATCCATCTCAAAGGATCAATTTATTGATTCAACTTGAAGGTTAAGGAAGAATCCGAAATATATGGTGATATCTCCATCCAAGACGACAACACTGCAAACAAATTGCTATAACAACAAAATTACTGTTAGTATTACACTTTGTCTCATTTCTCATACAAGTATAATTTATCGAAATAAATTTGTTGCTTTCAAAATATAAAGTTAAGAATAAAGAATTTTACCTTCAAATAAACTTAAAATTCGATAGGCCAAAGCATTTCACAAAGTATAATAGAACTTCGGTTTTTCATATATTCAGGATAATCAGCAGTTGGGTACCGCATAAATTCTATGTGCTTTAAAAGTGTTTGGAATACAATAAATTTTCATAAAAACATGTATTACATAATTATAAAATAATAATTAATATTATATGCTGTGAATGCTTATTCTAATATAATGCTGAAAGCAACATTTTTTCTCAAACCAATGTTTTACGATCTACCTACATTATCATATCTATTACAGAAGTAAATTTTAATACTATATTTTAATAATATCCCACTATATGCTGTAATTTCTTTATCGTAAATAGCTAGATAATACTGTTGTTGTATTAACTGAAGAAAATTAAATGAACAATATATGACTTTCTTCATTTACATACGTACGCATGATAAGAATTCAATCACTTTAAATTTCGATTGCTTTAAATTCATCTACCAATGAAAAAATAGATTTTTTAAGTCTAGTATTTTAAAGATTTTTAAAAAAATGTTCGTTCTTGAGAATATCTTTTAAAAAGATTTATTCACCATAAATAGAATATAGATCTGACTATGATTTATTTTGATTAATAGAGAACGCATTTACGGCAATACGCTTCAGTTCAGTAGTAGGAATCAAAAATTGGTTCGATATGTTCTTGGATTCAAAAGACGAGAACAATTAATATATCTCTAACAAAATAGCTGCTGACAAAATTAAAATCTCTAAATTATAATTATATTCTATTTCATTATTCCAAAATCGATTAGATTCTTACTTGTTATAAAATCAGAATTTTAGAAATTTTCATATTAAAATTAATATCAGATTTAGTTGTTTATTTACATAGGCATTACTTCTTTATACCACTAATATTTCAATAAACAGCACAGAAGCATAAAAACATTGACTGTTTTTATAGTAACATGTAATTTTAGTTGATTTCGAAAATTGTGGTAAATTGATTTTAAATGAACCCAATAAAAGTCACCGACTAATAATTTGTTGATGATGACAAAAAATTAACAAAACTTTACACAGATGAGACAATTACAATACTTTACAAATACACTCCCACTTTTCATTATTTGGCTGGTCTGAATCTATTTCTCATCAATGAAAAAATCATTCGATTTTTCATATTATAAACACTTCATATATTCTAATGCTTGTATAACGTACATCATAAATTATTTTATATATATTAGAATACTTTACTTCTGATGCAACGCTTATATATATATAAGGGGATTTTCTTGTACAGTTTAAAGTATTATAAAATAAAATGAGATGTAAAACAATTAGTCTAAAGATAATAGAAAAACAAATAATTTATTTGAGATATCAATCCGCTTGAAGCACATAATTAATTAACTTTTGTACATATTTCTCAAGTATATATATTAAAAATTTTATTTTCTCAAATTTTAATATAACGAATTTCAAATTAAATCGCTTATTTACCTCAACAGCTGAGTAATTGGATTGCTTGTACTTTCTTCGCTGAGAAATCAATTCTTTTTTAAGTTTTATTTTTCTGCTCATTCTAAATATAAGTTGGTATTCGTATTTAATATTAAGTATATATATGCACTAAATTTTAGTAATGACAATCAGATTTCAAGCTGTAGCATTTTAATTCTTTTATCTATTCTTAGATGTGTATGCAATTCAAAAGCAATTATATATATATATATATATATATATATATATATATATATATATATATATATATATATATACATATACACATTAGTAAATAAAAAAAAAGTTACAAAATAAATATTTTTGGATTTCTTAAATGGAATAATCCTTTAATATAAAATTTAGGCCTAACTTTATGTTATATTGGTGAAATAATGTAAAAATAAAAGTTTGTAAAAATGACGTACATACTATATAAAAACATAAAGATTTTAGAAATTAAAATCAAATCATCATATCGAATTATTTTTAGCCCCATTTTTCTAATGTAGCAACTTATGGAACAACATGAGCCTGGGAAAATATAATGAGTACTACGAAATTTCTTGCAGTTCATTATCTACATAATACTTGATAGCTTGATTAGGATGCACTTTGCGTAAGTGTTTTGTTAGGTTATCTTTGAGCTTGGATCTTTGGGGACAATAGTAGCAGCAGAAGCGCGGCATTTTGCCACATTCGAAGTTTACGTGGCGACGGAGATGCTGAGTTCTGACGTATTTCTTACCACAACGTAGACAGGCATTGCCCGTAACCTTGTTTCTTGTTCTGCCCCCCGTAATACGCTTTCCCGTTTCATTCAGACTCAAGAGCGTGTGCACATTCACAATCTTGAACATATTGGAGCGAGATCGTAACATTCGACTACTGCCATAATCTGAAAATATAAAAAGGTTATATTAATTTCTATGAAAGTTTATGATTTTTTAGTTTCTATGGTATTTTAAACGCATACTGCTTGCGCGTGAAATTATTCTTGGTTAGATCAAAATTTATCTCTATATAGTGAAGTTTTTATAGGATCAAATAGAATTAAATTATTTAGAAATATTTTATGTCTACATTAATTGAAAACTCTACTTAAGTTAAGACGTGTAAATTAGATTTGGGCTTATATATTAATTTAATAAATGCAATGAGTTAAAATTAATAGAAACTTTTATTATAATAAAACAATAGAAGCTTATTAAGCAAGTTGTGAATAAAATATGAATTCATTTATAAAACGAGTTTATTCTGTAAAAACTGCGTTAAAAAATCTTAAAAATTCTCCATACAATAAAATTTTTATTATTACATAGCACAGTAGGAGATGTACTCTATTAAAATAGAGAAAATAATCATAAATTATCAGATAATTACAAAAATTAATAAAATATCATGAATCAAAAAACAAAAATTAACATGTTAAGAATCCATATTTCTTATTTTCATAATAAACACAATGTAGATAAAATTATATATATTTTACATTATAAATCTTTACTACAAATCGATTCACGTTGTTGAGGTAATTATACAATGTGTGTGCTGAATTGTATTTTGAGGTAGCTACATTTTAGTATTTCATGGTAATGATGCTTTAATTAACCATATATTTTATAAAGCAAATCTGTTAATTTCTATAGCCAAAGAAAATAGATAATATGCATTCTGGTTGGCAGAATAAGATAGTAAATAAAAGTAGAGTGCACTTATACACTTCAATCATAAACATTCATCTATATTTAAAAACAAATGATTTAATAATTATAGATTGATACTTTACTCATTAAACTATGGATATATTCTGATAGAATGGAAAACAACATTTATGAGTGTTGCATCCCGTAATCGTTGCGCACTGATGAACTATTAAAATGGAAATGATAATGCGTAAATTATAAATTTCTTTTTTCGTCTTCATTTTACATTTTAATGAGTTGAAACAAGTTTTAACTGAATCTTTGAAAAGTTTTACACTCTGAATGACTCTCATTGCACATATAATAATTTTCTAGTTAGTTAAAAAAAAAAAAAAAAAATTATAGATCCTGTCATCTGAACTAAAAAACCGTCACTTTCAAGCATCATTAAATGACAACTAAATTTAGGACAGCCTGAATATAGAATTAAATAATCAATTAAAGAGCATTATTTTCATTTCTCTATTTGAGAAATTAAGGGAGTAAAACAAAATCTACGATTTCATAAACATTATAATTCAGTTTGCGAATTCTGTAGATAAAACGAGAGCACTTTTGTTTCTGCTTTTTTATGAGGTCGCTGTACAAAATATTCCGTGCCGTTGAAAATCAAATAAAGTATTTAAGTATTAAGAGTTGTTACGAACAGAATCGAAACTAGATGTAAAAATTAGTATTAAGCCTTCAGCGTTTATAATTTCTAGAATAAAGTTTTATTAATCGATTCCATTCTAGCTATTATTATAATTAGTTCTACGAGAAATGTTTTAATATTGTTTGAATTCAAATTTAAAATAAGATACTTTCTTTATAGCTGATAGTTATGTTATAGTTTATGTTATATGTTTATAGTTTAAGAAAGTAGAAGTATAAAGATAAAATTAATTTATGATTTTGATTATTGGAATTATTTAATCTGATACATATTAAAATAATGCGTAATATGTTTTAAGAAATTTTTATAATATCGCGTTGCCATTATATATATACATAGGTTTAGTATTTCTTTTGTAACTAAATATAGTTATAAATTATATTGCGAGAAATGTTTACTTTTAAGATGGGAAGTAATGTAAATAAAAGATTGATTAATATTGTATTTGCGGGAGAATATATGAGTAAGAAATGTTATGCGATCTCCTCGGACAAAACGGCGCCGCAACGAATTATAAAAACTGTTTATAAATGATATGTAAGTATATACGAGATATTGAATAATGCTTAACGAAATCATCGGTTGGCGATTTGATATCTTATTTTATAAGTTATAATTCGAAATTTTGAATTGGACCCTGAATGAATTAATTTAATTGGGTTTGAATTGAAATTAATTAATTATTGAAGTCAGGATCGCGAGCAAACCTTCGTTAAAGACCACAAACTGTATACAACTAAGGTATACGCTTGATCCGTACCATGACGGGTAAAACCAAAGATTTTCCTGAAAACTGACTTCTATATGATTTACAACTAAGGTAATCAAATATTAGTCGGAGGAAAATCTTGAGATGTTACGAAAGAGGTTTGACTGGTTATGCTTCCATAAAAGCAATTGATCCGTACCATGACGGGTAAAATCGAAGATTTTCCTGAAAACTGACTTTTATATGATTTACAACTAAGGTAATCAAATATTAGTCGGAGGAAAATCTTAAGATTTTACGAAAGAGGTTTAGACGGTGTCAGATTACCACCTCGGGTTCTCCGACCGTCCGGCTGCGCGAAGTGTTTAGGCTGCGATGGACGAATGAGGCTTATCGCCCGAAATTTGACTCGCGATAAGAAGAGAGTCTATAAAGGGCGCTGTTTGAGCGCAGAAGGCATTATTCGTATCTCGTTTGTATGCTAAGGTGATTGTTATTTATATTTTCCTTTCATTATATATATATTAAAATTCAATTAGTTCAACACGGTTTTTAAATTGTTATTGTTTTTAAACCTCCCAGCAGTAGTATATTACAAGAGTCCTGGTGCAGTCAATGCACGCACGTACGGAGACAAACAACAGACAGACACAATCACAAAGATTCTATTTACTTTCTCAGGTAATGGTCATTATATATTTTTCATTTAAAGTAAAAATTATATATTCTTCCTATGCTAATTTTTTACTGTTTTGCTCATTATAAACATTCAAACTAAAAAGAGCAGATATCTCGATTGCACTAATATCAGATAATATCGATATATAGAATCTAATATTACGTATCACTGAATACAATTCTGACTGTCCCTTGTATAATTTTAATTATACATTAATTTGATTAATTAATACTTTAATAAATATATTATTTATATATTATAAATATATTATTAATATATATTAATAATACTTTAATTTATCCTTTAAAACCAAAAATAAAGCAAGTCAGATTTATTAGACAATTAATTTAATTATAAATTGTTAATAATATTTTTGTTATATTTCCTTAATTTTTATTTACTTTACCTATAAAAATCTTATTGTATAAATACCTAACTATTTTGTAATTTCTTATGTTCATTGTACCTATTCTGATAATTCTTAAGCCCCATACTTGAAGGTTTAACCTTTTATTTGATAAATTTATTTGATAATTTTCTTATAAAAACATGGCATCTTCAATTATAAGCATTCATCTGCCACTTCGACTTTTTATTTTTTATTTTTAATTCAAAATTAAAATTTCAGGATTTACTTAAAGTATGACCGTCATCCCCCGCCCTCTCCTCTTGTCCAGGCTATAGTAATTTTCAGACTTTTATATGGCCAAGATTTTGACAGAAAGACTTTAGTAGTATTTGCTTTTTTTATCATCTGTTATCAGAAAATAAATTACAGAAGGTTTAAGCACTTAAACAAGTTGAAGCGTTTTCAAAACGACCCAGGAGATGTTGAAGATGATTCAAGCTTAGTCACCCTTCAACGTTAACAACAGATGATAAAATCGAAAAAGTCGATAGTCTTGCTCAATCTAATAGTCGAGTAAGTATTCGTGCGATTGCTGAATCTATAGGAATATACAAAGAATGTGTGCGTCAAATTTTACATGAAAATTTTAACATATGAAAAGTGTGTACAAAACAGGTGTCTAAAATCCTCACATTTGGAAACCAAGAAGTTCGGAAAATTATTTCTATTGACACTTGGAATGCGATTGAAAATGATTCAAACTTATTACAGAGAGTAATAACGTATGGGAAATCTTGATTTTTTTATCTATGATCCTGAAACACAGCGGCAATCCACGCATTGGAAGAGTTTAACTTCGCCAAGACTCCAAAAGAGAAAATTAGAAAATCCAAACTCAAAGCAATGATAATTGGGTTTGCTTCGATATTCACTGATTAATATACCTTCACTGGGTATTTGAAGATCATGCTGCTAATCAACATTACTATCTACGTGTTATTATTGAACTCAGTGAAAGAATAAGGAAAAAATGGCTCGGATTGTGGAAAGAAAAGTCATGGATACTTCATCAAGACGATGCTCCGATTTATTCAATAATGTCCGTTAAGAGGTTGCTCAACAAGTACAACATCTTAAGGCTAGATCATCGGAATTATTCGATAGATATTGCATCGTGTGAATTCTTGTTTTTTTTTGAATAATGAAATCTACATTAAAAGTAATAAGATTTGAATCTTTATAAACTATGACAGAGAAAGCGGTGCGCGTTCTAAATAAAATAATAGAAAAGACTTCCACAGTTTTGAATAATGCAGGATTCGTATGGAGTGATCTATTATATACTATAATCAATATATGTATAATATCAAAACAAAATGTTTTATATCATCAGTTCCGTTATTTAATAGTCATAACTCGTACACATATACACATACATACATACGTGTGTGTGCGCGCGCACGCGCGTGTGTGTGGGTGTGTGTCATCTCGGATCAGCTGTCCGACGCTTGAAGAGAGGTTGAGTTCAGACTGTTTAGATTTGGAACTGGCTGGTCTGGGTAAACACTCGCTTGCAGTCTGTCAAAAAATATAATATAGTATACTAGGATACTGTAAGTTATTATATGCTAATATTTTAGACCAATTTTTTTTATACCAATTAATAACACACACACACACACACACACACACACACACCCCGATAAAATTTTCAAATAATACATTATTTGTTGAAGTGTATTAAGTCGAAAACTGTAATTTTCTCGGTATATCAAGTGGTTAACAGGAACTAGCAGTAAGGGATATCCTATTTCTATCGGTAGTCTGTTTATCTTTGTTGCTACGGCCTTGATAAAGACTGAAACAGTCAATAAAACAGAACATGCTTTTCGTACACTTGAATTTTGAAAAAATACAGCAATATATTGAGAATCAAGTGCTACGTTTGATTTTAATTTCTTCAGAGGAATAAAGCATTCTTCAAATAATTTTTTATCTTTGACCTAGATGTATATAATAAAATATCAAGAACTACCAATAAATCAATATTTATACTACTCAAATTACTAATTATGCATGACATTTTCAGGTTAAACTGTAATAAAGTATACAAATACTTCTTTTGCATCTGCTTCTGTATCTTCTTCTAATCTATTTTATTGGTAAGTTTCTTTTAGAATTCTCTCATCTATGAATTATTAAATTATTAGGTTAATTATCTGCTAATTTATTCATATATATATATATATATATATATATATATATATATATATATATACCTCCATCAAATTTCCTTTTGGTTTTATTTACTTTAAGAAAATATTATAATATTATATACGAGGGTGGATTAATAAGTTTCCGGCCTGGCTAAGAGACGGTGCCACTTGGCCTACCTTGAGGTGGCGTTCTATAGTACCATCCTTAGATAGCTTGTAGCTATAGTTTCAGTCTGATCACCATGTTAGTTTAGGTTTGAGAGCACGCTGAACAAGACGCCTCTGTGTTTTTCGTAAAAATGGAAAAGTTGGAAAATCATGTTGTCATCAAATACTTTTATTTGAAGGGGTTAACGCCGAAGAAAATTAAAGAAGAGATGGACTCAACACTGGGGACTTCCTCCCCATCATATTCAACCGTTAAGCAATGGGTTTCCGAGTTTAGAAAGGGTCGTGTGAGCACCTCTGATGAGCCTCGCTCAGCACGCCCCATTGAGGTCACAACTCCAGATATGATCGAAAAAATCCATCGAATAGTGCTGAAAGACCGCAGATTGAACGTGCGTGAGATAGCTGAGACCTGTCAGATGTCATATGAACGTGTACAAAATATTTTGCACCAACATTTGTATATGGAAAAGCTATGTGCAAGATGGGTATCGCATTTGCTAACAGTCGAAAATTTATTCGAAAAAACATTTCTACCGCCAATTTGGCGTTGTATAAGCGTAATTCAAGCGAATTTTTGCGTCGATTCGTAACCGTTGACAAAACTTGGGTCCACCACTGCACTCCTGAAACGAAACAACAGTCTAAACAGTGGATTGGACCAGGGGAACGAACTCTAAAGAAGGCTAAAACAATTTTTTCGGCGAACAAGGTTATGGCTACTGTTTTTTAAGAAGCAAGAGGTATTATATATATTGATTACCTTGAAAAGAGTAAAACTATCACTGGTCAATACTACGCAGACTTATTGCAACGTTTGAGCTACGAAGTGAAGATTAAACGACCTCATCCGGCGAAGAAAAAATCTTGTTTTATCACGATAACGCACTAGGCACACGTCAATCGTTGCGATGGCTAAAATCAACGATCTGAATTTTGAATTAATGCCGCACCCCCCTACTCTCCAGACCTAGCCCCGAGTGAATATTATCTGTTTCCTAACCTCAAAAAATGGCTTGGCGGTAAGAGATTTGCAGGCAATGAAGAACTAATCGAAGCTGTAAATGAGTATATGGCATTACTAGACTAGAACATCTTTATGAGAAATGTATCAGCCTTGGAGGAGATTATGTTGAGAAATAAAAAAAAATTCTTGAAAACGTTGTTTTCCTTGGTCAGGCCGTAAACTTATCAATCCACCCTCGTATGTTCTACTATTATTATGTACACAGTGTATCCCAAAAGTTTTATGAGTACGGGTTTAATCCATACTACTGGCACCATCGGCATGAAGCTTTGGCCACGAGTTACTACAACCTTTCTCTACCTTTATACAAAGTTTCAAGTTCATCCGATTACATGCACCTGTTCAATAGCAGCTTACGTGGAAGTATCAAAGTGGTCGCTGTAATTCTTTAAGATGAATAAAAATATCGAACAACATGATAAATTTTACTTTAAAGATGGGAAAAGTGTAACGAAAATGAAGGAAATTTAAAAGGTATGAAGAGACTGGCAGATAGCACCAACTTGTATTACTTTTAAGAAAACTATTTTAAATAAAAAGTTTGTTGAAAAAATTTTATAAATTTATTGCGTCTTTTATGTCCCCCCGTCTTCAAACTTTTGGGACACACTGTGTATACCTTCTTATTTATTCCTCCTTTCATTGCATATGTATAAACTTGAATTTTTATTGTATTTTTCAACTGTATTTGAGGAAATGGAGCAACATCTAACATCATTGAACACTATGGGGGATGGATTTTTATATACGTTTTTTTCATTGATTATTACTTTTTAATTACTTATGAATTATATGCATTTCATTTATTAACATATATATTTTATATCATATATTATTGTATTATTGTATTTATTATCATACATTAAGTTTGCAGCTTAAAAATTTCATATTTCCGATGAAAATTAGAACTTTATTTAATAACAAAATATAAAAATATATTATTCCAAATATTGTCCATCGCTGGGTATGAACTTTGTCCAAAATTCAGAAAACCTATGGTTTTCGTGCCACAAAATTTCTGGTCTTTTAGGGCCAGGAATGACTCAAGCCAATTATGATTCACGTAATTGAAATATACACCAGTGGGGAAATTCTGTATCGACGGCAACCAGCAGTAGCCAGAAGAGGTAAGGTTTAGGCTGTACGGCGGATGGGGCAGAATTTCCCATCCTTTCTTTTGTAAATAATTTTTTACATAATAATAAACGTCTAGTCGAGCATTGTGATAATGGAAAATCAATGTCTCGTATATAGTTTCCTATGCTGTTCTTTTTCTTGAAATATATGCTTCAAGTGTTTCAATTGTATTCAACAGAATAGTCCATCGACTGTTGAACATATTTTCAGGAATTCATAGTAAATTATGTCCTTTTGATCCCAAAAAATATAATGCATATTCTTTTTTTAAATATTATTTAACGTCGCTCTATTTATGCTCCCATATATCGGTGCTAATCAGCGACGGAGGTCCGCGATGTGTTTGTAAACAAAGCACATGCAAATTATTACAGCGGTGCTTGTGTCAATCGGCCGAGACCGGAATTTGAACCCGGATCACCAAGTTACTAGTCCTTCGCTCTAGCGATCGAGCCATCGTAGGCCTCAAATGCATAATTTTAATTGTATGCATTTCTCGCTTTGACTGTGATGGTCTTGACAATTTTTTATAGTTTGGACTATTACGGTATATGCACTTTTCATCTCCATTTATAATTCGATGAAAAAATAACTGCTTTTTGTGATGCTGAAGATAGAATACTAAAGTCAAAGGACATTTTTGAACGTTTTTCGGCGTTAGTTCGTGCGGCACCAGATTTCCTAAATTCGGAACGAATTCTAAAGAATGAAATGATTGGAAATGGTTTGGAGTGTCACTGGAAACGATATAGCAAGTTCTTTGACATCAAAAAATGTCTCTAATTGTTCATACTAAAACATTTTTGGTTAATCTGAACATTCTAACATCATCATAGAGTATACTCAGGGAATTCGTCTAAAAGTAAAAAATTAACTTTATATATATTTTTCTTTAACTGAATTTGATAAAGCAAAACTTCCTATAGGAGTACGATTCGAACAGTCGCGAGAGTTAGACATGTGCGTTACTTGCTCCTGTAAGTGGTAAAATCAAGCGCGTGTTTACGACGCGGCCGACCCGTGTCGTTATTCAGTGTCTGTTAATAATACAACACACGAAAAAGTTATTGATATAATATGTCCAACCCAACAGAAAGTATTTCTACGACAATGATTTCAAGTTCCCAAAGTACAAGCTCCTCTCGTGGGAGCCAAGATAACAAACATAACACATCGTATTCTAAAATTGTCACTAACAGTTTATTCCCAAGGAAAAATCAAGCGATTATTATCGATACAGTAGAAGGTATTGAAATTAAATCGTACCTAAAAGCAATAGCTACAAAAACACCTCCAACTAATATTATCGCTGCATCTAAAATTTCACTAAATAGATTTTGATGTTATTTAAATAATGAAAAATTAGTAGAAGAATTAACAAGAGAAGGGAATAATATAAAAATTGGAGAGCATAAATTAGCAATGAGACCATATGCCACCAAATCAAGGAGAGTTATTTTTTCTAATGTAAATCCATGCATTCCCCATGAAAAAATTCAAAACATATTAATCGAAAATGGTATAACTCTTTAATCGAACATGAGTTTTATTAGTCTTGGTTTTGACGATCCAAGATATATGCAAATATTAGGTTTCAGACAGCAACTGTTTATTGACCCCGAATACGTAAACAAACTACCTAAGGAATTTAGAATCAACTACGATAACTCGCTACATCATATTTATGTGACCACTGATGAAATTACTTGTTTCGCTTGCCAACAAAAAGGACATATTATCAAATATTCATTCACAGGCACGTAATAGCACACATATAGAATTACCAAACTAAAGACAAATAAAGAGCAGGTGCGACGGTGTGATAAATAATGCAGAAGAAATAAACAATCAGTCTTACATAACAGAAAATATTGATACCGATCTATCGTATAATCCAAATTTTCACAACAACCTATGAGTTTTAATAGCACGCAGCTTTTTACACTTCCCAATATACTAAAAACATCCATGGCAGCGAAAAGACAACATGAAATGAAAAAAGATCTTCCAGAGTATTTAAAAAATGAGTTAGAAAAAGCACTTATAGAAATACCAGAGACTATGTCAGCTACGTTTCCTCTAACCGAAAATGAATTATATATTTTTATATGATTTTTATGAAGCTCATAAATATAAATATAAGGAAATTACAACCTTAGCTTCCTCGTACGTTTCGAACAACGAATCCCTAGTAATAATGCTACAAGAAGTTTACAAACATATCACACTCGCTCTGATATCAAGAACAGAATCACTCGTTTTACTAAACAGCTGCTGAACGTAGACGTCAATCTGGACAACGAAGACTCATCCAATTTTGAAAGTCAAGAGGAATAAACTTTTATACTTAAGTTTTATATTAATATATAGAGATATATACAGGATAATACAAAAAAAAATTTTATATAATGTCTAAGAATAATAAAACCGATAATAAATCAATATCTGCGACAAATTTACGCATATTGTATTGGAATGCAAGAAGCATATGTAATAAAATCGAAGAAATTGAAAAAATTATTCAGGATATAGACGTACTTATTTGCGTAGAAACATGGCTCAAAAATAGTATTAATTTTCTATATGCAGGTTTTCACACTGCGAAAAGATAAGGAGTATGTACTTTGGGCGTATCGTTTTTTCGATACGTAAAACCTACAATTATATTGAAATAAAAAATTTAGTTAATGACAATACGTATACTGAGTTATGTGGTATCGAAATCACAAATTTAAAAGAACCAGTAGCCATAATTGTATGCTATAAACCGCCTAACACTGTTTTGACGTATAAAGAATGGGGCGCTCTGGTAAGTAATACGAAGATAAAACAAAGATGTACATTAATGGTCGATTTCAATTCACATAACAAAGCATGGAATTGTACAACAACGGATATTAACGGAGATAAACTATTAGAGCAAACAGAAAAAGTCGACTTATTCTTACACAACTCGCACACTTATACGCGTGTTAATTTTAAAACTAACATGAAATCTAATATAGACCTGGTATTTTCCACAACAAATATAGCACATTTAATAGGAGTTAAAGCTTATGAGGACTCTCTTGGATCGGATCACTTTATGATCTATATCGAATTAAACGGAAAAATATTATTATCGCCAACGGACATTTAAAATTCAATCCCAAAGAACAGATTGGTATAAAACCTCTAATATTCTTGAAAATCTATACGATTATTTCTTGAGCTATGACTACGACTGCCTTAGTACGCTAGATAAATATGAAATATACATGAAAACAGTGAAAGAGGCTGTAGAAAAGAGTACACCAAGAAAAAGACATTGTAATAATAAACACCATAGAAATCCTGTAGCTTGGTGGGACCCAGATTGCGTGAAAGTGAAACGACAAAGACAGACAGCATATAAAAGATGGGAATTTACGGGCAATATTCACGATCGGATCGAATATAATAGAATCAGAGCATTCACTAAAAAATATTTAAGAATAAAAAAAAGGAGTCTTATCAAGGCGAATCTCTGAATTTACATGTAAATTTAAAATACACCTGGGATAAAGCTAAAATATGTAAGAATAAATGAGTTAAAACTTATCTTCATAGTCGCGACGAATATTTAGCAAAACATAATGGAATTGAACAGGCCCTTAAAAACACGTGTCCTGAGTGGGTATCATGCGACCCTGAAATAATTCCGAAAGCGCAGCATAATAGTATTTTTGACGATCCATTTAGTTTGACTGAATTTAATACAGCTTTAAAATTTAGGGGAGACAAATCGGCACCCGGTATAGATGGAATAAATTGTGAAATATTACATAAGCTACCAATAAAATTTCAACTACTACTCTTAGATATTTTAAATGAATTATATAAAAATGATATGTATCCAGACAACTGGCTTGATACGTATTTACATTTCGTGGAAAAACCGAACGGTAAAGATTTTAGGCCCCTTGCACTAACTTCTTGTATTTGCAAAATTTGTGAATTAATGTTATCATACAGAATGCGATGGTGGGTAGAACATCAATATTTACTACCTCTGTCCCAAACAGGCTTTGGAAAAGGACAAGCTTGCGCAGATAGCCTTACAATATTAAAACTGGATATTGAGAATACATCGAATAAAGATAAACATACACTAGCAGTCTTTCTGGATGTAAGCAGTGCTTTTAACGATGTTCATTGGATTTTAGATTAAAATATTAAAATTTATAAAATTTTTAACGCATCATAGATATATTTATTCTGAGATTAATGAATCTATTCCCAAACATAGTTATAAAGGTGTGCTGCAAGGAGGTGTCCTGAGTCCACTCCTATATATATATATATATATATATATATATATATATATATATATTATACGTAGCTAATATTTTTAATGATTTAGGCTCATAAAAAAACCTACAATTTTCAGATGATATAGTTATATATATTTCACCTAGCGACCCGCAGAACACTAAGCCTATAGTTGAAGATGCACTGAATAAGGTAATTGAAAGGCTAAAAATATTAGGCTTAGAAGTTGCACCAACTAAAACTAAATACATACACTTTAACAAAAAAGAAATTAATCCAGGCGAAAACGAAATTGTTATATCAGAAACAGCAGTACCTTCTATAGAATCAGTCAAATTTCTAGGACTGCACTTTGACTACTAACTTTCGTTCTATAAGCACAAAAAACATGTTTTAGAAAAAAGCAATAGAGCTTTAAACATAATAAAATTTTTAAGAGGGGTATGGTGGGGGCACATCCAACGACCCTTATGACTTTTTATAAAACTTACATCAGATCTATAATTGATTACAGCTCATTTATTTATTATCCGACACAAAAATCTAGGAAAAAACAATTGGAAAAAATACAGTTTTCAGCTATAAGGCTGGCATTGGGTGAAAGAATGAGTACCCCCACCAACATATTACTGGATAAAGCTAAAATAATTATGTTAGAGCACATAACCAAAACATTATGCAAAAACTTTTCACTTAAAATCTTTAGCGTAAAGTCCTCTATTGTTCGCGATACAATAAAAAAAATACATACCAGCTATCATCTGATCACAGAAAGAAAACTAACGTACTGCAGAAATACATCAAAAGCGTAGTGAAAATTCAACATTTAATACTAGTAGACAATTTACCGATTTTATACAATTATGATCACTCAATTACGAAAACACATATTAATATTAATACAGAGCTAGGTGCAAACATTTGACAGGCCGATAATCCTAATAAACTATTTATAAAATGCACTACAGATGCAAATTCTATAAAAATATTCACAGATGGTAGTAAAAATATTTATGCACCGTCTGTAGGGAGTGTCTGTGTATGCCCTGAACTTAGTATAATTAAAACATGAAGCATAAATAATAAAGTCTCTATCTTTACTGCCGAATGCATAGCTATCTCGAATTCTACGGACATTGCTCTTCAATACAGAAACTGTAACATAGATATCTATACGGATTCGCTCAGCGTCATACAAGCTCTAGGAAACCAAAAGAATAATGTTGATATTAATTTCTACTTATTAGAAATACGTAAGAAATATATGATGTGTCATAAAAATAGTAAGGACAATAGAATCATCACAATATATTGGGTACCTGTACACATAGGTGTTAATGAAAATGAACTTGCTGATAAGTTATCCAAAAAGGCAACTGAGCAACTGCCTACAATAAAAAAATTCCATATACTGACTTAAAGTTAATGTTCGCAAAACTAGCTATGAAGGAAACTGTTAAAATAATACTAAATGAAGGCTTAACTTAAGGCAAAACGTATTTTAAAATGTATCATAGGCAAAGGTACAAACCAAACCATGGTACAATAATCCATCACTAAACAGAGATTTCAGAGTAACAGTATGCAGATGTCGCAGTAACCATAATAGTTTAAAAGAATCTCTTGTTAAAATTAAAGTAGTAAATGATACGAATTCGGACTGTGGGAATGCAGTTGAAGATTTAAATCATGTTCTATGGCAATGCCCATTACATGATACACAAAGGCACGAAATGATTAAATCACTGGCAAACAGCAAACATTTTCCTCCTCTTGATATTAAATGTTTCTTAGCTGAACCAAATATTACAGTGAAGCAAATAGTATTTAAGTTTATAAAAAAATGTAAAATTAAAACATGATTTATATTATGCCAATTTTACAAAATATTGATTGCGTAAGAAATTGATGTATGTACTAATTGTAAACTTTATATGTAATATATAAGCGCTTTGTATTAAGCTAAATAACTTTGTAATATATAAGTTAATAAAGCTAGAAATTAAAAAAAACTTCCTATATATGCTGTTTTGTCGGTATGTAATTTAATAGTTCTATGAAAAAATTTTTTGACACTCTTTATCATATGAAAGCCGTCATTGTAAAAACATTACGTAGAGGAGTTCTAAGTTGCAGACCCAATAAATTTTTTTATTTCAAGTATGTGATGTATTGCGAGACATTACACAAAGTAAAGTTTTTAAGTGGGGTATTACAGAAAGAGAGAAAAAAATAAGACGTTGAATGGGTGGTATTTTTTTTAAATTACAAACGAGTACAATATTTTTTATGCAGACAGCGCGCTAGTCTGCTAAATAAATAGTATGAGCCTTTCAATAACACTTAGTACGGTGGCACGATAATAAAACTCTAAATTCTGAGAATGAGCACCTGCTACACGATGCATTTCTATCTTGGCCCGATAAATAATCAACATAAAGTTAATGTAGCTTATGTTCTCTGTGAAAATAATTTCAAAACAGATCGAGAGTTTTTCGATAAAAGTCCAAACTAATATTATCTTATTTTTTCTCTCAGTGTAAAAAGAATGAGGAAAACTCGTTAAAATTTCTTAAAATTCGATAATTGTCAATTAATTCATTAAAAGAAGAAAAAACTGAATGAAAATAATCATTCCACGAAAATCCTGTAAAATAAGTGTAGAATAAATAATCTTATAAAAATTAATATTTATAAAATGTATACAAGAAATAATATGAATTTTTTACATTTTGAATGTAAAAACTTTTCTAAACTGTCCAAAGCGATATATAGAGAAAATACATATGCTATTATTTTAATATTATGTGAAAAATATAGTGAAACAATTGACATAAACTT
Source organism: Sycobia sp. Sy_11 (assembly GCA_018907035.1). Classification (NCBI taxonomy): domain Eukaryota; kingdom Metazoa; phylum Arthropoda; class Insecta; order Hymenoptera; family Epichrysomallidae; genus Sycobia; species Sycobia sp. Sy_11. The sequence goes on along the minus strand of JACCIC010000062.1, from coordinate 1,017,004 downwards.
AAAAAATGTCATTTCGAAATTAATGTTTTGAAATGATATTTTTTGTACAACTCTGAAAAATAATTTTATCCTAATATTTGGTAGCAATTTGGCATATTATAAGTAGAGATAATGTCTTTTTAGTAATTTTATTTAAATAAATATGTAGTCAATGACATACTCAATTCTAATATCTAGTCACATTGGCCCGAAACGAACAAAAACAATCAAAACTTCAACTTTTCGCTAATTTTTATCCTATATTAACGTTCCTTTTGTTAAATTGTTGTTGTTGGTCTTTTATTTTTTAATTTGTTTTTCTTAAGTAATAATTTTACTGAGTGCAATTTCGAAAAATCTATGCGACCTATACTATTAGACCAAGTTGACCCTATCTAGACATATTTTAGTATGCTAATCAAGTATATGACATAAAAATAGATAGCGAGATAGATATTATGATCATAAATCATGAAATTTCCATGTCTCTCCTACTTATCTCTATTTTTTTAAATAATAGAAAAATAATTAAAAAATGCCAAGCATTTGTATTTCATTACAATAAATGTTTCCAATAATGTACATTTTTATACAATAAAGTATATGAATCATGAGGGACATAAAGGGCAGTCATTTAAGTTATTTCATATACAATAAATGTGTAGACTTTCCAAAATTACACTAATTACTTAGCACTTCATACCAGACTTTACTTTAAATATTTTAATAGTTATATTTGAATATTTTTTAATTTATAAATAAGTATTAGTACTTTAAGTTCCTTATAATATTTTTTTAAATGCCATTGTAGTGTAAAACCTCAATACAGTATCTAATATAATGTATAATTAAACAGTTTTTATAATCAAAATGAGAAAAATCTTATATCATAATTTTGTTTTTTAATATATATTTGTATAAAACAAAAAATTATTTTTATATTTATAATTGTGTTTATTTACTTATATACGAATATATACGAAAAATAAAAACATTGAAATTTTTGTGTTAATTTTTTTACTTTCAATTTCGTAAAACTCAATTTCTTTATTTTTGTGGCGTCGTTGAATGTGTTGACATACTATTCTTGCGTGCAGATCGTTATAAAAAGTAGGGCCAGCCATAACATGGCTGTTGCTTGCATTCGTATTTTAAATGACGATTCATAGTACTGTGTGAGAGTAGAGTTTTCCATACGAAGAAAATAGATATTATGAATTCTGTGGCTGGAACGTTTCCTCTAGCAGAAATATTTTCTCTGGCTTCTGAAATATTGTCAGCGGATCAAAAAAATCTGAAAAATTAAAATTTCATTAAATATAAATAATTAACAAAAGGTCCTTTTATATATTTTGATATCTGTTAACAAAAATATTGTCTGTTAATTATCATTAATCGGCCTCGTTGCTTGTTCTCTCATATTCGGTCTTTCTTGGCCGACACCTGGTCTCAGGCGGTTTTATGATACCATGTTCATATTCATCGTCATCTTTACCGCTCTGCCAGTCCTTTTCCAGATCATCTCTAAAGCCTGCCTAGGGTTTTATATTATCCGCTGATATTCTAGTTTTGCCATTGCCTTCGCCATCGCCTATTCTGTCAACTTCATAGTGATTGTGTTCCTTACCTCGCAAGATTAAGTACGACGATATCTCTTTGTTCGTTAAGCGTGGCGGCTTTTCATTTGTGGTTGCATTACTGCTGTTTCTCATCATGCAACTTAGCTATTTCCTTCCTTGTCAATACTCGGGCTTCGGTGCGCACATCATGGAAAAGTTTTATTATGGCCAGCTCCATGAAGTGTTTTAGTCGCGCATTCTGTGAGTACCGCATTTTCATACGAAACATTCGATGGACTTATATCGCTTTCGCGGATCGTTTATTAACAGTTTTGTTATCATCGCAGTAACGGTACCGTTAATAAACTCCCTCTAGCCTGCGTAGAACTCCTGTCGTATTAGACTGGTGTTGGAACTCATAGATTTGACAGAAATCGTTAAATTCTGTCGACTTAAATGCCGCTTCGCAATCTATAATGAATCGATGAATATTTCCAAAGTGTTGCTGCATTATGATCAGCTTTTCTAATACTTCGGCAGAGGTTGTCGGTCTTGTAGCGAGCAGCTACGTAAATTTGGTAAAGGCATTCACTGCAATAAATATATGCTTATTTTTTTTAATTGTTTCAGACAGCGATCCGATGTGATCAAGATGTATAGTATGTAGCGGTGTACTGTCTTTCGGGATTGCATTTAAAAAGCAAACAATTATTGATGCACTCTTTGACTTACGTTCCCTTTTATTAATGACATATTAACAGGTGAGAAGTTCCACCGTTTTTCTCATGCCAAAACGGCTGACATTGCATGCTGTTTTTATTAGCTCCTGCTAAAGCCCTTTTGGTAGAACCAATTTTTCTTGACCCAGCTGACCTTTGTTTAAGCTCATGCTTCTGTTCATAATCCCATAAGTACCTACTTGCAATAGTTTTTTCACGGTGATAAATATTTTCGTCCCTATTCGGGGCCGCCGCTAGCCTCTCAAGCAACGTATCTCGGATAAGATCGACGGAGCTTGACTAAGCGCATTGACATGCCTCATGCCTGTGCGCGCACAATTTTCAATTCCACAATCAAAAGTCTCACTATAGTCTAGCTAGGTATAGCCAGACATCAAGTTCAAGCAAGTGTATTTCTTCTTGGCATCACTGTTTTTTCAGCTCATATAATATACCAAGTAAACTTGGTAATCAGCCGATGATCTTTACAATAGAATCGCGTTATAACCATCCTCCGATGCGTTTATCCACAGCTTTATTTCTGTTTCTTGTTGATACAGTTGCAGAATAGGTACCCACGATTGAATGGTGCCCATGTTTGCTTACGATTATAAAAGTTTTGCCCTATGTATCACCGAAATTGAAAACGGTCTCTTTTTTCAGCGTATCGCCGAGTGATTTGGAAATTCCCGCATAGATTTTCATGAATTTTTTAAAATAGTCTATCAGATCTGGGATTCATATTTTCTTTGCCCCTGTTAGTATAGGATACTTAACCATTGTCTCAGTTTCACCAGCGATGGTTACATCTTAGCGTCCTGTATTATGTGACTAAGGAACTAAATTCTTCTCTACAGGAACTGACACTTTTCCATATGATATTTAATCCATATCTGAAATCGGCTCTAATGCTTGCTTAAAATTATTCAGTGCCTCACGCTTCGCATATCCTTTCATCACGCCGTCCTCCACAATCACGTACATGATTCTCTTCCGTATGAGTTCTTTAAACACATATCGCGTATACTTCGTAAATTCGGTCGACGACGTCGTTAAGCAGAAAGCCACCACATTGAATGCATACTCTCTTATGCATATCAAAAAGGAAGAAAACTTTCTGCTGCTTGCTGCGAAAAATCACTAGCTTTCGCTAGAAAAAGCATAATCATCTGACAATTGATCCAAAATATCTTTTATCATTAGCATCGGTACTTCTTTCTTCGCGATTACTGCCGTGAGTGGTTCAAAATTTATGCACACGTGTTTCGCCTTTTTTAAGCATCACAATGTTGGAACTGGTAACTTCCGAACAACTAGACACTATAACACCTTTTGACGTACATATCACGGAGATTTGAGCGTCTGCAACAACGTACACTTCGTTTATTGACGAATTCACTTGCAAGGAGAGCAGCCTCCTTGTGAAATATGTTATAATATTAAGGAGAGTTGATGTATGTTTGGACAAACTATAAGATTTAAAGTAATACGATTTGGTGATTCAAACTCAACTGAAACTTGCATACATAATCGCCAGCGCTTCAGCGGAGCAGCGGACGTCCGTCTTTCTGCAAAAGTAAATATAGCTGCATTTAAAATAATGCGAGTTCCATAAAAAATACACGGCGAGAATATTAAGTTTATATAATTATTTCGTAAATCAAATTTAAGTTTTTAAATTCCGCGAAACAAAATTATTACTATTTATAAAAATGTTATTATATTGAAATTTAAACTTAAAAATGATTAAAATATAAAAATGAAACAATAATAAATCATATAATCGTCTAAACACTCTTTTAAATGGTAAATGGGTTGAGCCTACCTGTTCTATGAAATACTGTCAAATCATCTCATATATTTTCTCTTATTGTTTCACAAAACATTAATTTGTTTTTATAACCACATGATACCTAAAAAATAAACGAAAGTACGGTTAATATAATTCTCTTTTAAACGCAGATTGAAATTATTATTTAATTTAATTGATAATAAAAAATCGCTGCATCGATTACTATAATAATTATTGAATGAAAATATCAGTAACGAAAGAAAATTATAAGATATTAAGATATTCGATTGGCCTTTTTAAAAAAAGTAATAAAGAGTGCTACCTACAGATGAATTTTCTTTATTTAAAGTTTAGTAAAATAGTTAAGAATTTTTTTATAGTTCTAAATAATATTGGATCACAAAAGTTGATACTAAAATGATCTTCCTTTAATGTTTTTTCAAAAGCCATAAATATTCATTGAGTCCATTTAAAATTTTAGCTTGAATATATCTTATTAACTGCATGCATGCTCTATTTCTTCGTTGACAAATTCTTTTCGACTTACCAAGCTCGTGTATTAAATGTGATGGATTTATTTGATTATAAATGCTCAAAATTATTTTATTGTTCTTCAGCGATAAATTACGTCATTTGAAATCATTCTTTATCTTCACTGACAATACAACCAGAGAGTAGTCTGATTTATTAATCTGAAAATTAAATTTTAATTAAATTAGTAAAATTTATTAATATACATAGAAAGTTGTTATAAAGTGACTTAAAGTTAAAAAGCGAGGAAGATTGATATTACCTGGTATTTTTATATAAATTTAATATTTTTACTGAAGCAGAACATAATAAATAACAGAAATAGAATCATATTTATTATGTCTTTTTTGTGAATTGGATGAAAGGGTCATTTTAATCAGTTTTAAATTATAACTCGTTGAAAAAAATATAGTTAATTATCTCTGTTGGTTAAGTATAGAACTGTTTGTATAGTTTGTATAATACTGAGGATGGTACAGCAATTGCTGATGAAGGATCGTGGAGAAAATCTTATATTTTCATCTGAAATATTCGAAGTGAAGAGAATATTACCATATTTAAAAAAATACATATTCGAAATAATATATTGTACTTGTTTATAAGTTGCTTAATGGAAATAAAATTAATATGAATTACAGATACCGAGATGATTTTTAATAACAGTAACTGCATTAGGAATGGTTATATGGTATATCATATTTATTATTTTCTGCAACTTTGAGCTACTTACAAAAATAAATTTTATTATTTATTAAATTATATTCTAATTACTACACATATTCTTTATTATAATTATTATAATTCAAGTCTTAAAACAAATAAAAAGTTATTTACGATTATAGTATAAAATGTATTAAGTTGTAAGAAAAAGTTTATTGTTAAATTAAATTGTTTTAAATTTATATAATATTGCAACACATAATCAGAGGCTTACGATAGTTCGATCGCTATAAGAACTATGTATGGACTTGTAATTCGGTGATCCGAGTTCATCTCCCTGTTTGGGACGATTCTCACATGCACCTTTGTAAAAAAGTTTACATGTGCTTTGTTGGCATAGATCTAGATATCGTAAGCCTTCGCTAGTGATTAACACCGATATCATATATATATATTGTTCTCATGTTATATATATATATATATATATATATATATATATATATATATATATATAATATGAGAAGGTAAGTAGAACAACATTAAATATCGTAAAAAAATAATACATAATAAACTTTCCGGAAATGAATTTAGTATACAAAGAAATTAAAACTTTTGTATTGTAATGTGTTTTCTGTAAATTATTTAATAAATATTTTTATCGTTCTTACAGTCTTTATAATATAATATATTAGCTTAAATAATGATAGTCAGACTGTGCTTGTTTATATTCACCCCCCGAAGAATCTGAAATAAATCTGAAAAAATGCTGGGTTTTTCAATTTGGTTTAGTTCCTGAGGATAAACCGTAGCGGTTCGAAACGTCGAACACCAAAGGTGAATCTAAATTTAAGATGGTAGGGGAAGTCAGGTTATCCTTTACTAACATAGAATATTTGTTACGCCGACAAGGCGTCTTAAATGTATGCGTGCTTCTGCATAATTGTGAATTTATTATTTTATTTATTGTGTGTTATATTCTTTAATTTTATTAATTTATGTCTCATAAAATTATGTTTCTTTATTGTATTATTTTATTTAAGTCTAAATGTGTCCATATAAAATCCTCACAACCATTAAATATACTTATATGTCTGTCATAGTTTTTCTGGCAGATAATTGAAAAAATGTCCAAATCCTGTGTAGACTCGGTCGACCTTCGTACACAAAAGGTTTATTGGTCTCAGCTGAGGGTGCGGGTTTGCCCGAGAAATCCCTTACCTAAAATTAACCTGAGAGACCTCGCATCTATCCATCTCCTCCCCTGAACATTTCCATGTACGTTTAATGGCGGAGTAGTGCATGAACTCCACGGCCAATAGAATTTCCGTTTAGAATTTTCAACAATCCCCTTCCCTGCTAATTTTTAATATCTCCTTTCGACTCCGAGACGTAAAAGCAATAACAGAGACTCAGATTCATTTTGTCTGACACGCGAGAAACACTTTACAAAATTTGTGTAACACCTTGTTATTATATAGATTCGTTAAATTATCAATGTGTGTGAATGATAATGTTTATAGATAAATAAAGTATCATTTTATTTATCTATATACATTTGTGGTCACATTATTTGAATAGTCGTATAAAGCTAAACATTTATACGACACGAGGCTGACGACGAAACCATTTTTCTTGTCGCCTCAACAATATTGTTTTATTATTTTTATTTTATGTTATTTATTATTTTATTTTTATTTTATTATTAATTTTATTTTATTTTTATTTTTAATTTTTAATATAATTTATTGTAGTAATAAGTTTTATTTCAGATTTTACGGGAGTGAATATACACAAGGACAGTCTGATTATTTTAGTCATTATTTTAACTAATACATTATATTATAAAGACTGAAGACAGATAAAAATATTTATTAATTTAATTCAGAACAGCCGACATAAGTACAATTTTGAATTCTGTAAATTACATTAAAAATATAATCTAATAAAACTAACTTATCTATTAAAAATAAATGTTTGTATTAACAATTACGAAAAATAGATAAATTTCCGAAAAGCACCCTGTCCTGCTTTTGGAAACTTATTTTTTTTAAGTGTTGATTATGAATATAACATAGTGGCTTTTGGAGATAATGGAGTTTTTATCGCAAAATCTATTTTTTTCAAATTATTAAAATTTATTTCAGAAAAGTCATTTAACAAGTTATAGAGTTCATCAGAATACATATTTTTTATTCAATACATTTTTTCGGTACAAGCGATATTTCTAGAGAAAATTCAACCATGCCATCTAAGGGGTTTGCTCCCCCAGGCATCTGCGGTGGTATGGTTGTATCCAATTAGTTTTCCGGTCTGATTGAGCTGACAAGTTGTATACTTATGTTTTCTAGAGGAATTGATTACGAATTTTATTTATGAATTTTGCCATGACAATTTAATTTCTGCTTAAAGTCACCGTGATATTTGTAACCAACGCCTCAGAAAACATAAACGAGTAAAATCCGTTTACCTAGAAAAAGTTTTAATAAATTAAATCCAGAATTGAGTTCTTGAAGAAGAACCGTAGCAGTTCGAAACGTCGGACATCGAGGATAAATTTAAATTTAAATTTAAAATGGTCGGGGCAGTCAGGTTGTCCTTTGCTAAAATAGAATATAGTTTATAGTTTACTTTTATCATTTTTATTATTTTTAATTTTTTAATTAAATATTATTTTCTTTTTAGAACTAATTACTATTGCAGATTCTTCGGAGGTGATTTTAAACAAGGACAGTCTGACTGTCAATATATTATTATAATATATTATAGTATAAAGACTGTAAAACTGATAAAAATATTTAGTAAATTAATTTTTGTTTTAAAAAAAATTATTTAATAGTTACTTCATAGCGATATATATTTTAAATATTTTCATTTTTTGTCATAAAACATATAATTTATATCGATATTAATATTAGTGCTAATATAGTAGTACTAATCTTTTATAATTTTAATATTATTACAGAAAACGCTCGAAAAAAAATTGTATAAAACATTACTAATATGTATAATAATAAGAGCTGTGAATAATATATTAAATAAATATTTATCTTAATATTCTGTATAATAATAATTGGTTCCTTTAAGACTAAGTAAATTATTATTAAGATAGTAATCAAAATTACAATGATTAAGTACAGGGAAAACATATAATTACTAGTAATTAAAAATAATACTAGTATAATAAACACAATACTAGTTTTGAATACTTTTACCGTCAAACAAGAAAATATTTCAAATCTTAAACTATTCGCAGATAAAAAGCTGTGTAAATAAAAAATCAGTCTATAAAAGAATCCGCAATAGCTTACATAGTGACTGTTTACATGGATCTTTTACATAATGGTACTGAATTCTGGAATTAAATACCTTACAAATTATTTTTACATTGATTAACTTAAAATGTTTCCAGTAAAAAATTAGTAAGCAATCACGAGGAAAATGAGGGAGAAAAATTGGTCATTATTTCTTTCATATCTATTCGTTCGATTGATTATCGTATATAATGTTATTCCATGCTTTCTGTATCGACGCAATAAACATCCTGACCTTTGTGCATTTGCCTAACGTGATTGTAAGCGGCATATCTGTACTTGGAACGTTGCTGGCAATAAGGGCATTGGAACCTGGGTCGTTGATGACAAGCGTATTTCAGATGTTGCTGAAGTCCGCGTTGATACGAAAAGCTGCTAGGACACCTGGGACAGCGAAATTTCCTACTGGTTCCGTGCAGCATCGGCTGTAGCTCGCGAACGAATCTTGCGGGTGAGGTGGCGGATGGGTGACCGCGACGATTAGTCCGAGAACTACCAGCAGCTAGTATGTCCTCCACCTTCACAAACTGCACACTGAATTCGTCTGAAAAGAGAATAAATATGAAGTGAAGCAGAAGTTGCAATAAGCGAGGTGAGGCTTGCAGCATGCTTGCATTTTTACTTCAACTTATATTGGCTATTTTACAAAAAATACCACATTCATAGCGAATATAAGTCCTTTAATTGTAAGTTATTAACAAAAAGGTAAAATAATAGATCTTAAGAAATAAGAATTAAATATTATATCATTAAAGATTGTTATAAATATTGCAATAGAGCAAGACAAAATTTATATATTTGAATAAAGAACATAATACAATAGAAAATAATTAATTTAAAATTTTCAGGAATATATAACTTTCTTCCTTTCTTAAATTGAAAGTACAAAATTATCAATGAAAAATCTTATATAGGTAATAATAATAATTTATTTAATAATATATCAAATGAAAGAAAAACAAAAAACTGGCCGATATGATGAAAAAACATATTATTAATAATTTTTTATTGCACTTATGATAAATAAGCATATCAAAGCACAGTTTATTCAGACAGATATTTCATAATTGATTGAGGATTTGCTGAATACTTAGTGAAACATAATGAAATAAATATTTAAGTCGTTGGAATGAAAAAAATAATACAATTATTTTATTTTACTTTAATTGTGCCTTTGTTGACTGCTTATATACAAATTAATAAATATTTTTATTGGTCTTACAGTCCAATTAAATCAATCGAAAATAATATGTAATAAAATCAATATATATTTATATTAATATTCATACATCGATATACAAAAATAATAAAAATAAAAATTTAAATTTAAAATTATAATGACAGTCAGATTGTCCTTGTATACAGTCACCCCCGTAGACTAATCTGAAAATAAAATATTAGTTGAAAAACATTTTATGTTAGTAAAGTGCAATCTGACTGACCACACCATCCTTATCTAACTGAAGACTTGCTGTAGTAGTCCAACGTTTCGAGCTCACTACGGCTCCCCTCATTAGGGACTAAACTAAACCTTATATTCTAATCTATATATACCTTATCCCCGTTACCAAATTTAGTAAATTAAATATAAAACCCCCCTCTACACAAAATATTAAAAACCATTCAATTTAATAAGGGATGATAAATGTTATCTAATTTACTAGACTCTATTTTGATTCTTGGAAATGTGAGTACTTTCAAAACTCTTCCTTTTATACTTATTGCTAATACCATGTTTTAAAATATCCACATTCATAAAATCAAAAGAATGTAAAAACCTTAAATAATACTTCTTTAAACCAGAAGTAATATGTGAGCTACGTAAACTATATTTCTGTTCATAAATTCCCTTTTTTAAATATCTACCTGTTTGTCCAATGTAGTATTTATTACAATCCATACAATTAATTTTATAAAAGGGAGAGTCTTGAAAGTATTCACATTTCCAAGAATCAAAATAATGTGAATTTAATGTTAGAGTCTGTTAATCGGATAACATTTATCATTCCTTATTAAATTGATTGGTTTTGAACAATTCGTGTAGAAGGGGATTTTATATTTAATTTACTAAATTTGGTAGTGGGGATAAGGTATATATAGATTAGAATATAAGGTTTAGTTTAGACCCTGATTATGAATCGTAGCGAGCTCGAAACGTTGTACTATGTCTTCAATTAGGTAAGGGTAGTGTGGACAATCAGATTGCATTTTTACTAACATTACTACATTTTACTACATTTTTTATTATTTTTATATATTGATGTATTAATATTAATATAAATATATATTGATATTATTACGTATTATTTTCGATTGATTTAATTGAACTGTAACACCAATGAAAATATTTATTAATTTATTTTATTTTACATTAATAATTTTGTTTATAAGTTACTTTGGAAAATCAAATAATTTTGAAACTCTCCAAGTGTTTTTTTTTCATTCCCACACCTTAAATATTCGGATATTTTAAGAATAATTAAATATATTTTGCTTACACGATTAATCAACACAGAACAATTTAACAGATGGTAAAAATTATAAATTTGATTGTCGTAGAAAATACGTTTAAAGTAATCAATATAAATATTATCTTTGATGTACATTATCTACATTATTTTATTTTCTCTTTCCTATATTATCAAGTTGATAATCGAAACATAATAATCCCGTATCTCTGCTGTATAAAAATGTACGTTGGCAAACGTGTTTTTAATATTTTTAGTATTCACTCACTCACTCATATAATGCTCCAAACAATTCACAGTAATATACAGTATTCACTTAATTTAAAAAACTGAATGCAAAAAAAATTACAAATCGATCATCTAAAGAATCCAAGCAAAGTATTATTTTGGAAAAAATTTCTTTACATTGTTTTTAAACATTTTTAAATAATTTTTGAAATGCACATTAATATTTGCAAAATTATTATTCAAACAAATCGATGAAATTAAAAATCTATTTAAAATTAAACTATTTAAAAAATTAACTATTTATAAAATTAAAAAATTATTTTTATGAAATGCGAAAGCATGAAAAACGGTGGACTCTATTACTGAGAAATAATTTATCTCTCAATATATGCAAATGCTAATTTAGCCATCGGAAAACTTCCACTAATAAATTATATTATCCAACGCGTATAGAAAAAAATATGATGTCGAAATTGTTCGATTTCATTGCCAAAATTACGCTACACGTGTAGAATTAATATTGCTGAATATACTTTTACTAAATTCAAGAACCATCTATTTGAGTTACCTTATCATTAAGCTTTTAAGGACAAAATTAATAATTGAACTATTTTTCTTTATTTCTATATTAAGTTCGAAGTATAGTCATTTTGTATAATTTGTTTTACAGAATCTTATAAACATTTCATTACACACCTTCAATATATGTAATGATTAAATTCAGTTATATTCAAAATTTAGTACGTAAACAAATTATATTTTTTATCTAAATATGTTAAAAATAGTCTTTTACAAAAAACTGATCGCATCTTAAACTTAAATAATCATTTACAAATTAAAAATATGTCGATAATCTCATAAGTTTGTTTAAAGCTAAAGGAAAGTAGCTGTTTACTATATATTACTTATGTATTTCTCATCAAAAACTCAACAAGACATCATTAAATAAAAGTATTGCATTACAATATTAACCTAATTCATTATTTATCTTACTTTTAATGATTCAAACAATATTTGTAATAATTGGCAAAAACAGTTTTTTTAGAATTCGATGTTACAATTTAATTGAATAATAATGATGAAAGCAAGGTGACTATATTAAAGTACTGATGTGTTCACTTTAAAAAATATAATATTACTCTATAAAAGTAAAATATTTTTGCGCGAAAATGAAGATATCGACAGCTTTAAAATAATTGAAAAACTTGTAGAGCTTCCAACATAGAAGTAAAGAGATACTGCAGAGTATCATGTGCACGAGTCTTATTTTAATCAAGAATAATGCACGTGAAGAACATCTGTTTTTGAAGAACATCACAATCGCTTATTCTTGTAACGGAGATCGCACTGTTGACAGGCCGAATGAAAGTGCTACCTCGTTCGATGAATACGTACACACTGTAATGGCCATTCTGCAACTAGATAGAAAATGCTGTAATTAGTTTTGGTCGAATGATCAATGAATTCAAAGAGTAGTTTCATATAAGTTCTTTTATGAAATTCTTACCTGCTCGCTTTTTTAAAAATTAACGTTTTTTTAATTCTACTATGTTTCCATACATTTTAGAATTAAAAAATGTACTTATGTCGACTGTTCTGAATTAAATTAATACATTTTTTAATTGGTCTTATAGTCTTTATCATATAATATATTAGCTAAAATAATGATAGTCACACTGTCCTTGTTTATGTTCACCCCCATAGAATCTGAGATAAAACTTATTACTAAGATTAAATTAGATGAAAAATTAAAAATAAAAATAATATAAATAAAATAAAATAATAATAATAAAAGCTATATTCTATGTCAGTAAAGGACAACCTCACTGCCCCCACCATCTTAAATTTAGAATCACTTTGGTGTCCGATGTTATAATTTATTGTAGTAATAAGTTTTATTTCAGATGCTACGGGGGTGAACATAAACAAGGAGAGTCTGACTGTCATTATTTTATTTAATATATTATATTATAAAGACTGTAAGGTCGATAAAAATATTTATTAATTTCCATACATTTTTTTATCTGTGATTTCTTTTTATTTTAATTCTGCAGTCAAACCATTGAATAATTTGGAAAAGAAATATAACTTTTATTTAAAATATAAAAGGAAATTTTACTTTGAATGAAAAATATCGGTGTATTCATTATCGTCAATTTTTTAATACTGATATTACGGTTTTAACGCTTGTTAAAGTTAAGCCCTGCGAAACACTTAATTCTAAATAAAAAAGTTCGAAGCTTCGTTAAAAAGATAATTTTAAATAAAATTATTATAAAAATAATTAAATCCAATTTTCAAAATTGAATTCAATAGACAATTCTCTCAACCAGTTCAATAACAGAAAAAATATTACTTGCTTCATAGTGCGATCAAAACTAAAAGGTTTCATAAATAGGCGTGTATTTTTATCAACGCCAAAATGTCAAATTAGGTACAACAGCAGCAGTTTTGATATTGGGAAGTAAATTGCCATTTTTTGAATAATGTGACATTGTTATGCAACAATGTTTAGAATCACGAATGTTAAAAGTATGAAATATAATTAATTCGGACAAAAATCAAAATGATTTCTTATGTATGCATAAGCATGGATGAATAAGCTTTCGATTGGATATTCGGCTTTTTTTCTTTTAAGTTAAAATGAATGTACAGAAACCTTGTTCGAAAATTACGAACTATTATACTAATACTTTTTGTTGCACCTATTCTATGAATATGTTATAAAGGGTAACTGTTGTAGTAAAGAATTCTAGGTTTTAATATTTAATTACCATATATGTATTTCAAAATGAATAACATTTTTACATTTGCTATAGTGAGACGAATTAATAATTCCTGAAAAAATTATTATTATTAATTATATTTGGTTTCAAATATTTGCGATGAACCTCATCATTTTACATTCATATTAATATTTTTTTTCTTTAGTTTTTTTGAGGTGCATCATCTTCGAGTTATTAGGGCGTAATAATATTACGTTTTATATGTTGCATATATTTACATACATTGTAATATACGTTAATATATATATATTTTATAATAATTATAGTTTAATATATTTCTAAGTAATAAATCTCTTATATTTTCTGATTTAGATGTGTTCGACAATTTTGATTTCTTTGAGTGGAGCTAGAGTTTTCTTCATGTATTTTCCATTGCTGGATAATTCGTTTAGCTTAGCTGGTAGCTTGTGTTTTTCACAGTATTTTTTGTATTTATTGGATTGAATAAACAAATTATCGACTATCAAGGCTTTCTCACAAGCATCGCAATGAGTGGGTTTGTTTTTGGTAATAAGATGTTAATTCGTAAGTCTTATTCGTAACTTGATAAGAATTACTGGACTTTTTTATCCAATGTAGCTAACTGATTTATTGGAAAGAAGTTTTGTTTAGTTTTGTGTATCTAAAGAGGGTAATCCTTTCAGTCATTGTTCTACATTTCATTTGCGATTTTTATTAGATGGTTCTTAATTTCTTAGAATGGGTCTTGATCTCATAAATGAGAAGAGTTGCAGGAGAGTTTAATCGAGTCGATTTTTTCTACAATCTCTGCTTTAGCATATTCTTTTAAGCTGAAATGCCAGGCTAATAACATGAGTTTGATGTCGATATTTTATTTTGTTAAGGCTATAGTTTCAATAATTTCTTTTATGATCATAATATCGTAATTGAAGCTTTTTATTACCCCAAGAACGCTTTTCGAATCTGTAAAAACAGTATCTTTTATATGTTACTATTCTAAATAAGAATTTCTGTTTTTAGTATTGCATAAGCTTCTATAGAAAATATATGGAAATGCTGTATCAATTTGAACATTATTTCTTTATCTGATATAATTACAGCACAAATGGTGTTTGTGTTTATTTTTGTTGCAGTAATGAATATATTATTTGTTGCCACGTTATTTGATATTTTTGTATTGCTTGGGGAGAAGCTTCTTAATTCTATAATAGTGATCATTGAAAATATATATATATATATATAACGAAGGATAAAGCTAATTTGTATAATATAACTAGTTGCATTCTTCTGATATCTATGGTACTAGATTTTCTTCATTGAAGGTTCATCTCGTACGACTGGTGCAGAAGGCTCGTAATGCGATTTTTCCAGTAGTATTTTATATTCTATTTTTTCATTATTCTCTTACTTGCATAATTGTAGTTTTTGAATTTATAATCTAGTTTAAATCTTATAAGTTATTTAAAATACAGCAAAAATTCCATGAGTTTACAACAAAAACTATGAATAGTAGCAAAATAAAATTCTATTGGATTACAGGACATATTGGTATCAAAAGCAATGAGAAAAGCTACCTCGGAAACACTTTGCCAAGAAGGACGGACAAAAGGCACTCACTATTTTGATTATTTTTACAAAGAGACATATAAACCATGGTATAATAAACTAAATATTTAAAGAGAAGCCATTGAAGTTTTTAACAGATGCCGATCTGGTCATTGTAATGTCGCTGTTTCTATAGCCCAAATGGGCATCAACATAAGCAAATATTATCATTATGGTAATTACGTACAAGACCTAAATCACATATTGTGGAAATGCAAAAAGTATGAAAAACAACGTATAAAGTTTATCGAAAATCTTATAATAGTCGGATTTGCGTTTGAAAATAAAATCAAAATAAATATTATATAATCAGCTAGAATAAATTTTTGTTATTATTATTTGAAAAAATTTACAATAGTAATGCAAATACTGCATTTTTATAGAATAAGACTTCGATTAGTTGTAGATAAAATTGTATCTTATTTATAATAAATAAAATTTTAAATGAAGCCTTTGAATCGGTCTTCTTGTCTACATTTTTGAAAGTTCTATCTATTATGCACAAGCCATTAGTGGCATATTTTTTCATGACGATTAAAATAATCTCTACGGCGGAAGCGTCGTCGGCAGAATCTGCAGGAGTACCTGGGCACGGTACCACAGCTTTCGCGTTGATGTCTTGTGAGGGAGTGCAGCCAAGAGTAGCGTTTTCCACAAGTAAGACAGACAAAAGGATTAGAGCCGTATGCTCTACGTAGATCTAGATTTGGAGCTAGAAAAGAATTGAAAAATGTTGTATTAGTTTAATAACTCACTACAAAGTTGATAGATTTCTTATAAAATAGAAAAATATTAAATGCATCAATTGCAGATGAATACTAATTAAATTTTAAATAATACGAATTACATAGACATATGAATACGTGTGGTAGCCGTATTATATAATATTAGTTTTCTTATCTTTTTAAATAAAATCAAAACTTGAGAAATACTAAATTGAGAAAGAAGGATAACGTCTATTGATTTCAATATTTTAATCCACAACACAATGCTGTTTTAAAAAAATACATTTCTTAGTTATACACATCTATAACATTCATACTACTTTGTATTGTAAAATTGTATTCATTATTTTATCTCTAGAAACGATAATTATTATAATTAAATAAGATTACAGTTTTTTCTCTTTTGACACAAATAACTTCTTTAAGTATTAGTATAAATGGTTCAAATAGTGAGTTCTATTTAGTATGTCATTGCATGTAATTTATTGTGTCATAATGAATACAGATTTCTAACAAAGTTTTGGTCTGGTGATCCATTTGTAAGTTTCATAATCGAATGTCGATTGATCAGAATAATTTTTGATAGTGAAAAGAGAGTGAAGAATTCACTTCCTCTAAAAAAAATTAACTATGAATATTCTATGAATGATATTATATAATGTGATGATTAAATTTTTTTGTTAATATAGTTTAAAAATTTGTGAACATTGCATTTTTTATCAATATATATATATATATATATATATATATATATATATATATATATATATATATATAATAATCTGGATTATTACTTATTTAAAAATGATTAAGCTTCATAGTTTCTAATCAGAAATAAATCTTATAAAATATTCTTATAACTCTTAACGAAATTAATAAATATTTTTGTTGATCTTATAGTCCTTATACAATAGTCTACTATATTAATAAAATGCTGGTCAGAATATCCCTGTGCATAATCACCCCTGTAAAATCTGAAATAGAAATTATTACTAAAAAGAAACATACAATAAATTAAAAATCAAGATTAAAAACAAAAATAATTTACTATGTTAGTAAGGATCATTTGATTGCCTCTTCCCCAAGCTAAATTCAAATTTACGTTTGATGCCCGATGTTTCAAACCGCTCCGGTTCATTTTCAAGGACTAAGCTGCACATAGTAAACTCGACATAAATATAATTTATAATTAATTGTTAACGATTTTAACTAAGTGAAATGTAATCAATTAACTATTATAATAAATTTTAAGTATGAAAATGAAAATACACATATTTTTTATTATGTTATATGTATTATAGTGATATAGATTTATTATGATCTAATATATAATTAAATATAATAATGTTATATTTATTATATAATTGTCAGTAATAGAATTACAACTCTTACATTTAACGTTTCTCGATACGGAGCGTTTCCAATTTGTTCTTTGTGACATACGAGGGTGGTCCCAGAAGTACCTGGCCCAACAATTAAATTCAAAAATTTTGAAAAAAAAAATATTTATTTTTGAACGTAATCTCCTTTTAGCTCTATATACTTTTTCCAGCGATGTTCAATAAGTCGATACCCTTTTTATAATAAGAATTGTCAAGCTCCTCAAAATAACCATTAACTGCCGACATCATCTCTTCATTGTTGGAAAATCTTTGACCAGCGAGCCATTTTTTCAACTCTGGGAACAGAAAATAATCCGAAGGAGCTAAATCTGGCGAATAGAGTGCATGAGGTAGCAATTCAAACTTTAATTCATTAATTTTGGCGATTGCAATAACGGATGTGTGAGCTGGTGCATTGTTTTGATGGAACAACACTTTCTTCTTAGCCAAATGCGGCCGTTTTCGCTTGATTTTTTCGCTCAAACGTTGCAATAAATTCGCATAATACTCGCCGTTGATAGTTTTTCCTTTTTCAAGATTTCAATAAAAATTATCCCACGCGCATCCAACAAAACTGACGCCATAACATTGCCTGCAGATGGAATGGTTTTTGCCTTCTTTGGAGCCGGTTCTCCTTTTTGAGTCCATTGTTTTGATTGTTCTTTTGTTTCGGGTGTGAAGTGGTGAACTCATGTTTCAGCCATGGTTATGAAACCGAGCAAAAAATCATTGCCAAACATTCAACTGAAACATCTTCATGACGCTGTTTTTGTTCCATTGTGAGCAAACGCGGCACCCATCTTGCGCACAGCTTTTTCATCTCTAAATTTTCAGTTAATATGCAATTTACCGCACATTTTGAAATGTCTACCATGTCTGCTATCTCGCACCATTCAGTCGACGATCATCTAGTACCGCTTTGTGGATTTTCTTCAACATTTCTGGAGTCGTCACCTTGTTTGGTCGACCACTGCGATGCTCATCTTGGCAGCTCGTACGGACTCGTTTCAATTCTACTAGCCAATATTTTACTATTGCAAACGAATGAAAAGTCTCACCCAGAGTAGAGTCTACTTCATCTTTTATATTGATTGTTTCTGTAAAATTAACTATTGAGATTTCTTTTTGATATTGGAATTTTTTCAGTTTGTTCAAGCAAATTAAACAATGGCAAAATTGATAAACGCAAATGCAAATATTTTTTGTTAAAAAATGGAAAATTATATTTCTTTTTATGTAAATTATTAGAAACAAATCACAAACGCCACTCAGCGGATAACCCAATTTGAAATGCCATAATGTCCTTTAATATAAATTATAAGGTAGTATGATGTAATGAACTAGAAATTATTAAATAGTTATAAGAGGAAACTGAAGACCGGTAGAAACTTGTAAATAGAATTGCAGCAGTAATATTGTTTGAAGGACTAACTCTTCGTCGAGATAATGAAACAATTGATTCAATATATAATGGTATTTACCTTGAAATATTTATTGAGTACGATAATGTTCTTGGGTTGTATGACTAACGAAGAGATTTGAAACAAGCATATGTATATACGATTTTTCGGAACGAAATTTGGCAGAGAGTGAGTCAAATATATGAATGGTTTGCAGTCTCCTGATAGAACATGAAATAATTTAGTTGCTTGACTTATATTATTGAAATCTTTCATTGAAATTCAATTAGATGCATATTCTGAATAAGTACACCAAGGTAGAAAGTTTTTTGGTTAAAACGAGTATGAAGCTAAAAATAAACGCAAATACCGACAGAAGATGAGTGTATCTCAGAGTTTGAATGATCTTTATATCTTCTTACGAAACATCCGTACCAATGTTATCTTTTAATAATTAAGTAGTTTCTCTCATCAGTCGACGAAAGATTATTAATTTATAAATAAATTTATAAAAGCTGTGTATTTTTGAATGAATTAATCAAACTCAGTTATAAAGAAAATAAGACAGTATACTGAGGCAACATTGTAATGTTTATAAAAATAACCTAGATGATATTATTCGTATTGAACTTATTAGTTTTAAGGACTATTATAATTGAGAATGTTGCAGTCACATCATTGCTAAGTGCATTTGAAAACAGTCACAGTGTATTTGATCTTTTCTGAATAAGTCTTTCTCTGCTTAATATATTTATCTCGCTTATGACATTCCTATAACATAAATGTGTCCTTTTATAATTATTCATATGAATTGGTTTTTAAACTTTTTTTAAAATTAAAAATTTTGATTTCCATAACCGAGCCCTCACTATACTTTGGCCTATGTGTATGCAAATTGGCAATGCAAGCATTCGTGAAAAATTTGAATTAGTTTAATATATTAATTCATATTTGAATTAATTAATATAAAAAGAATTGCAAAAAAGTCCCGATAACAGTCTACAAATTGAGAAGATCGCCGTAAGTGTTCAATTGTTTCGTCATCACAGTGTATTCACTATGTTGTAATGCATATGGATGGGTATAAATCTAAAGTTTGAAAGTGAAAAATAGATTGCAGACAGAATCGTGGAATCTCATATCGTGCGTGTATTTCACTGTGCATGCGTTGCAGAAGGATTTAAAGTGAATCGATGGAGGTGCAATCCGCAACGATCGATCGATGATTTATCGATGATCGATCAATAATTTAGATTCGCCTTTGTTATCTCCACGTGTAGAGTACCTTTAGGCGTAAATCATGAAACAGTAGTGGGATACTATTTAACATACGAATTATGAACATGCAAATTTTGTATAATACCGAAATTGCGTTCATATATGAGACAGAAGATTGAAAAAAGAAAACTTTAAGAAAGCTTTTGCCACCACTGGTTGATGAACACGAGGTAGTCACCAACAACAAACAATCACTAAACTTTCACCAGCATGTTACCATTTTAAAAACTGTTTGCATATGTATGTGTTTCACTAATACAATAAGTTTTAATTTTGTAATTTATTGTAATTTTTAGATTTTTCAATTTTTTTCTGAATTTTTAGAATTTTAATTAAATTTTTTTCGTCAAGCCAATTTTATAATTTATTATTATTTTTCTGCTTTCGATTTTAATTCGATATTTGAAACGATTTAATCAAATTTTTAATTAATTGACTATGAAGCAAACGAATTTGATTAGTTTTCTTATTATTGTTAGATTACAACATATTTTCTTTATGTATTATTTAATTTAAATTACTATCAAAAAACCGGAATTTCTTAAAACTGCAGGTTTTAGTTCGAATCTTATTTAAAATAACATTTTTTTTTAATTTATATAAATTCTGATTTATTAAATTGAATTCTGTCTAAGCCTATTAGGGTAAGCGCATGCGGTTTAGAATAACATGAATTTTGTGTAAATTTGGATTTAGATTTCGTACACGTTCATTACATTATATTCTCAATCGAAATTGACATTTTATTAATCGTAATCAATATAGCGCCTGAAAAATCGAGACCTATGCAACAGATCGAACAGTAGCATGTATGTTAAGTTTATGTATAGATAATCTTACTACTTTATTAAAGTAGTGTAACCGGTACATCGACGAATTAGTATTTTTGCAAAAGGATTATTTGGTATTAGAAAATTGTGTAGAGATTGAAGACACGTGTGTTAAGAATATGGGGGCGTTGATAGCGTCAGTGTCAATTACTATACATAATTTAACATCTAATTACGTATCTATCAATCGTCGAGTATAAAAAGGAACAACTGAATATAAACGCAAATACACTGAACAAAGCATTCGACACTGGCATATGGTCACTTGGCGCAGCGTCACTTGGACACATGCTACCAACTCGGATTTTATCATCACAAAACAAAAATGGAACGTGAAACCTGTTATAAAATGGTTAGATAAATCAATGAAAAAAAATCTGAAAGTGTTAGACTTGAATAATGACTATGCCATCAGTATGTGAAGAGTTACTTAATATAATAAGAATAGTGAGGAAGGCAACAAACTATGCGTTCAACGGAAACATTACTATTTAATACCATCTACAGGACCCGGAGCTTTAGATCCCAATTGCCTTTTTTTTTTTTTTTTTTTTTTTTTAACACTATGAAACCTTATAAAAGTTATTTGAATTTCAGTAAGGCTTGTAACAATTTTTGTTTTTGAATTTCGTAATTTTTACATTGCCAGATTACGTGGTTTAGATTTTCGTCTGATGTTTTACAAAAACATAATTCATTGTCAATAATTCCAAGATGTGCTGGCGAGTATGCATAATTGTAATGGTCTGATCGACATGTGTTAAAGGTTACTATAAAATCCCTATTTAAGTTTTTCCCTTGGTACCCTGGTTTTTGACTTTTGTTATATTTGAAAGTATTTGATACCTTTTATGTTTCCTTACTCAATTATTTTTGAGTTGTTTTGTTTTAGTGATTTTTTTATATTTATAACATTTCTGTTAAATCAGTCTAAGGTAACTTTTCCATTTCGGGAGATTCTGAGTGCGTTGCGGATTTTGCTAAGGAGTTAGCGCGTTCCCTTGATGGCTATGTGAGATGGAATCCAGAATAGTTTTATGCTACGTTTGCTTTGTGATTTTTAATTATACATATTGTATTTTTCTTTTATTCCTAAGATATATTGATTTATTTTTACATTTACTTTAGTTAATTCTAAGGATTGTAGTGTGCTAAGAGAATCGTAAAAAATGAAAACATTCCGATCGTTATGCTCTAGTGCAATGTCAAAAGCCTTATGTAAGGCAATACATCCAGTAGTAAATACAGAAACGTGTTTCTGAATCGCAAATTTTTCATTAATATCTAATTCCGAATAGAATACAAAACTTCCAACATATTGAGCATCTGAATTCTTACTGCCGTCTGTAGATAATGCGAGTGCATTAGTTTCTTTTACAAGATTATTAAAATCAGCATTAGCATCAATTTTGTTTCTCAAGCTTTGTCCAAATCTTTATTTGAATTCGATTTTTGTAATTATGGTGTCATAATAATAGCAACAGATACTTAAGTTTTTTTGAGTGTCTATTAAAAGTACCGTTTTTATAAACTTGAATATATTTTTTGCAAAAAGTATTTTTTTCGATCGTGGCCTTTTTTTAATAATGATGTAGAATTTAATAATTGATTTTGATATTAGTGAATTATCGTTTGCTAGAGTGTTTGCAAGAAAATTATTATACAAGAGCTTTGCTTGATCTTTAAGACCTTTTAGTTTAAATTTGGGCAACAATATATTTAAGGGCGTACTAATTCGATATCCTAAAGCAGCACGAATGGCTAAATTTAGAACTTTTTCGAGTTTTACAAGTAAATTTTTTCAACTAGGGTAGTAAATCATTAACCCGTAATCAATAATAGATCTCACAAAACTCTTATATGTATTATAAGCGTTTCTGGACCGGAGCCCCGCCAAGTTCCACAAAGATATTTTATTATATTGAGAGCTTTGTAGTATATTTGTTGTATAATATTTATATTTTTGTCGAACAACAGCTTATAATCAAAATGAATACCCAGAAATTTTACACTATCGCTTGATTTAATAAGGCAATTATGAATTTCGATTTGAGTGTAACTTGGAGAGATGTTTTTTTTTATGGATGTGTATTAGCGTTGTTTTATTATTAGAAAGTTCTAGGCCTATTTCATACATATTTTTTTAGAGCCATTACAGCTTTTTTAGTACTCTTTTTCCTCTTATTACGTTGATACAGTTAATAAAAAAGGCTAGGTCATCCGCGAAATGGAAAATCGTTACACTTTTATATAATACGCCAGTAATATTTGCAAAATAAATTATGTACAGGAAAGAACTTAAAATACTTCCTTGGAAACACCCTTATAAACCATTCTATAAGAATTTTCCAATGTGACAGAGAGTATTAAGTTTCGTGTTATATAAAGTGTAAAAATTTTATTAATGCGATGGAACATCCTACAGAGGGTAATTTCTTCAGAAGGTAATTTCCTTTGCTAATTCCTTGCTTTTTAACTACAAACATACACCATTATTCGATATTATAAATAACGTTAATCGGCTTCACAATATCTCCTATGGCACATGTATAGTCTTTTAAATTTAAGCCTTCTATATAATCTAGATAATACCTTGATTTCGTTTCGGAAATTATTAATTTTGTGCAATTTCGAAATATTACACACTTTTCATTATATCTTTTGTTTTATCACTTTCATTCTCACTACTATTACTAATAATTAATTTACTTGTTTCACTAGTAGAAAATGCACTTTTGGTTAAAAAAAGCATTTTATTGAGGCTATGTTTGTGTGTAAGAGTACACGAATCAAAACTCGCAAAAACTCGAGTAGCTCAGGGCTACAAGCTCCGCAGAGTTTACGAAATTTACGAGTAGCCACCGTCACCAACTTATAGTGTTCGCAATTTAAATCTGTCTTTAATACCAGGACTAACTAGATACCAAGGACTGCCAAAAATAAATTCAGAGATAAAATAAACTCATAGATCACTCAAAACTGTGCCATTATCCCGTGCAGAAATATACTCGGTATATCCCTAGTTCGGGCTAGATCCTAGTCAGTATTACTGATGATTTCCTCATGTAGGTAATACTCGCCAGATCCGAGTTAGATTTCCCTACGATCATCTAATAATCGTCATATATTACTTATTACTTTCTCGAATTTATTCAGATTTCCTTATCTTTTATTGATGTTAGAAAGAAATACGTGTTTTCACTAGTCAAAATTTTACAAGTAGAAAATTTAAGGAAATTATCAGGCTTTCTATCTTGGATCTAGTCAGATTTCCTTAACTTCTCCCTATTTTGGAAAAACTCACGTTTTTCTAGGCGGAATCTGCAAATTTCCACACGGGATCCCGTCACATGTTTATACTTTCAATCAAATCGAATTGGCGCCAAAGTTTTCGGTATACTTAAAGATAATGTGATTTGAGCATTAGAAAACAACATATCATACATACTTATGGTCATGAATTATAATCATACAATACATCCATGTACAATATTCTTACCATACGAATCCTTATATGCGCGTACAGCATTAATTAAATTACGGCGCGACATGCTCCCAATAAGCTTACAGTAAAAACAAAGATCCATGAAAATAAGGAGAAAACAGAAAGTTAGTGAACTCTTAACAATCCTTACAATTCATACCACAGTTATACCAATAAGTAATGTTAAAACTAAGAAATGAATATAAAGAAAAGAAAATTGATTGCAATGCTAATACTAAATGAATTATAATAACGCTATATTCAAACGACATTTCAATCATTCAAAACCACTGTGTAATGTGTTTATTGCAGATGAAGGAACTCCTCATACTTTTCGCCATCATTTCCAATATATAAGGGAAAATTCATATCTCGTATCAGTCTAAACCACTGCTTAGAAGAAGCTTTGGTACCGCTTACCTGTATGAAGACATTTGGATCATAGTCAAGCATATAAATCTATCTTCACTTCTGTAAAATCGAATGGAAATCAAAGAAATCGGTGAACGATTAGACCATATATCTCAAACTTGTAACCATCGATAACGCATTAAGGGGTTCCAAGATTTAATTGATCAAATGTAGATCTATAATAGTTTATAATCCATAATAGTACAATAATTTATGGTTTTTTGCCAAAACAATAGGCTTAAATTATATCGATGAAAGCGAAAACGAATCTTTGAAGCAAAAAAACCAAAATGCGAAAAATGCGTTCAAATAATAAAGTGACTTTTTGGTTTTCTCAAAAAATATTTCTTTATTAATCAATACTTCTGTTGTCCCCTTGAAAGTAACCCCCCTCAGATATAATACACGTGTTCCAACGCTTATTCCAATCATCGAAGAACTTTGATAATCATTTTTTGGAATAGCCGTGAGCTCTTTCAGCGATGCAGTTTTTATTTCCACAATCGTTGAAAATCGCCGTCCTTTCATAGGTTTTTTCAGTTTTGGAAAAAGAAAAAAATCATTGGAAGCCAAATCTGGTAAATATAAAGGCTGCGGCAAGACTGTGGTGTTAGCTTTGGCTCAAAAATCTCTCACAAGCAACAATGAATGAGCAGGTGCATTATCGTGATGCAAACGCCACGAAGTGCTTTTCCAAAATTCCGGACGTGTTTTACGTATCGTCTCTCGCAAACCGCGCATAACTTTAAGGTAGTACTTATTGACTACCTTATTATTAAGTATACCTTATTATTAGATATACTTATTATTAGGTATACCTTATTGACCGTATGACCTTGTGGTAAGAATTCCTGATCCACTGCGCCACGTTCATCAAAGAAGACAGTGAGCAAAACCTTGACATTTGATTAAACTTGACGTGTTTTCAGCGGTCTTGGTGCTTCTGGGCTCTTCCATTGGGCTGATTGGACTTTAGTTTTGACGTCATAACCATGTACCCACTATTTATTACCAGTTATAATCCTTTTGAGAAAATCAGCATCATTATTGACTTTTATCAACATCTCCTATGCTATGGTCATGCGACGGTTTTTCATGCAACAACTTTTCTGACAGTGAATCGACAATTTTTTAACACAATATCTTTCACTGCTTGAACGTTTTCATAGAAACTCTTTGCTCCATTTTTTTGGTAAAAGAACATCACCGAGCACACGAAACACTTATAACTTTATATGCTTGTCACAAATAAACAAATAATACTATAGAGCTAAAGCCGTGAATATGTGTTCAGACACCTGTACTAACACAAAATAAAAAAATCGATAATCGAATGGACGTATCCCTCGATATTTGCACAGTCACCTTATTATTTGAAAACACCTCTTATATCGCCATTTTGTGAGGGACGTATAGGATACGTGCACTGTGAGGGCAAGGAAATGGATGAAGAGGTGAAGAGGACAATGAAATTGCAAATTCTCTGCGCGTGTAAGATGAATAACACCAAGACACTGATGCATCGAATCTCCTTAACGCTTCATTGTTTTACAGAATCTGGCTACTGTTCGGATCTCTCTAGACAAAACATCCTGTGACGACAAAATGAAAATACAAAAACACAGTGCATATAAATATAACCTTCATAAAGAATGCAATACTTTCTATCGGACTTAAACTTAAGGCAGTATTCGACTTTGAAAAAACTTTGAAAAAAAATGTTTTATTTTTTTTACATTTTTCGAAAGTAAATATCTTCAAGAATGTTAGCTCAAAATTTTAGAAAGATTCAGGTAGTCTAACTATACTTTTTCACCTTTCGAACGCACTTACCTGAGCGCGCTATGGTAAATCATTACACTTATATATATATATATATATATATATATATATATATATATATATATATATATATTCATCAAAATATATACCTTTGCTTCTCAATATTACCTTCCCTTTATAAATTTGCTTCTGTACTTCAGTTCTGTATTTCAGTAGTGGAGAATCAGTCGTGATTCGAAGTTCAAAAGTGAAGCATCTATCTATTCGCAATGGATATGAAGAAAGTGTATCGTTCACTAGAAAATGTTCTTTTCACGGAAACAGATTCACTGACGAAGTAGGTATTAGTAACACGCGTACGTCAGCAGCAAAACTGAAAAAGTCTAACGATTCGAGTTTTGATGTGAAAGTTAATAATACTGGTGGTTATTCTTTTATTCATTTTTTACTGTGTTTTCAATGCTCTCACAGTGGGCAGTGTGTTCTGTTTTCCATATACAAATGAAATTTTCACAGTATGGGTTGCGTGGCCTTGGTTTCAAAGTGTGCGTTACTTATGGCTGTGGAAACAGGTACGTCAATTCGTCTCCGATGATCGGCACAGGATATGAAATAAATAGTCGATTCGTATTTGTGTTTCGTTTGCTTAGTTATTCATTTTTAATGAAAGATTCAGCCCACTTTTGAAAATAATGGAAATTATGGACCTGAAAATCGGCCAAACCGCCATGCAGTTCGCCAATATGCGCGACTAACAGCGCATCGTTCGAGAGAACCGCTGCTCGACTGAGGCTTCTAATGAGAGCAGAACTCAAAAAAGGCAGGCTAAATTAGATGAAAATACTCGCCTGGAACAAGCTGAAGGCATATTGTATGGCCCAGGTATCGCTGATTCAGCGTAAGATAATTTTTTCTACGATTTTTCACTTACAAAAACTTTAAACGCGTTTTTCTCAAAACATCGTTTTCAAGTACCGTGGTCATGAAAACTAAAAAACTATTGAACCGATCCTTGTGAAATTTTGAACACATATTCTATATGTTTGTATCAACCGTCCTTACTATAATCAACTTAAAATTTTAATTCTAACTATATTTTTATTGCAAAAAAGACGGAAAAAAGCAATTTTTTTTCTTTCATATTTTAGCCGCCATTTTTTTGATTTTGCACGTATTTAAAATATTTTAGTTAGATCGGTTTCTGGAGTCATACTGAACATATAAATATTTGATTTTTTGTTTCAGACTATCCGTCGGCAAGATTTTACGACCACGACAACGTTACCTACTTTTTGAGGTGTTGGCTTTAACCATACTTTACATGTATAAAAATGTATAAAATAAATAAAAAAAATTTTTTATGTACTTCAAGAGTGTATTTATTAAGCATTTCAAATCCTACATCCATATCTTCAATAGCATTCTTAAAAAATTTTCACAAAAATAGCGTTTTTTCGAGGGTCTAAAGTAGAATACTGCCTTAATGAATTATTCAATTTTTTTATATCAAAAATATTTGTTATTCCTTAAAACATATGTAAATATATCAAAATTTCCAAAATATTGTGATTCGTCTTGTGTGGACCGAGCTACACACGGTTACTACGAGCAAATATCGGAGTTTCATGTTCGGGCGGTAGAAGACGATGCCCAACTATCCTTGGATGACTTCTACTTAGGTTACTTCTACATAGACTGAATAATAATAATTTATTACATATATATATATATATATATATATATATATATATATATATTCTTATGTTGTGTTTAGTAGGTTCTATTATTATATTGAATTTTGTAATCTGAATTTTGTTTAATAGTTTAATATCTGCTAATTTAATAATTAAATCTAAGACTTATGAACTCTTTCCGGGTGCGCTTAAAATGCGTCAGCTTAAAACATTAATAAAAGAATAGCCAACGCCTGAGGCAGATCAGTGCTTAATATTGAAAATGTTAAAACAAAATAATAAATTATATTAATAATAAACATTATCTTAATATATAACAGTATATATTTCGAGTTTTAATCCAAGCAAATCGAATTTAAGGTATTGGTTGCTTTTCTTATTTCATCAAAAGAAAAAAGTAATTGAAGTGCATCGCTTGTTGGTAGAGATTTAAAGTAAATATTATCCAGTGATAATCTCTTAATGTGAGACATGCTTTCGTCAATTTAACCGTGAAGTCGGATCAATTTCAATAATCCTCATTATTGTATTTAGTTTATGCAATTTCCGATTTAAATTTCATTTCTACCAAAAGCCACCACGATATTTCAAAAATAAAAATGTACAAATTTTTATCACAATCGATTATGGGCGCTTTTGGAAAGCTTAAACACGAAGTTGCTAATCTCATGGGAATCAATAAATATAATTTTTGCTTTTATAATGAACATAGATATCGATCCTTTTTTCGAAAATAATAATGCCAAGTAATTGTGACAAAAGAAAATAGGGTTTTGCGACTGAGCTTTTTTACGACATCAAAAAAATTAAACATGAGTATATCTTTTGCATTCACTTTATATTTATTTCAATTGGTTTCAACTGGTAAAATTAATTACGGGTTACATTTTCATTTTTATTAAAAGAGGAAAAAAGATCACATTTTTATAATTCAATTTTTTAAATGTAAAGATATTTATATAATGATTCAATTGACTGAATAAATAATTTTCAATTTAATAGGATAATAGTCCAGGTCGTCGACACACTAGGGAAAAATATTTTTCAAGAAAATCATATAAAGAATAGATTGAATAGGCGACTATAATAGATATTAACATTTAAAACACAATTTCGCTTGTAAAGTTCAATATCCAAAATACATGTTGAAAAAAATATTATGTTTGAAAATCAATTTTTTTTTTTTATTTATTTATTGGAAACTTTGATTATTTGTGAAATTTGAATTAATTCACATTTTTATAAAATTTAAAATGATATATCCTGTCCGAACCTTCATTACTCATGGAAAATGATTTATACGTAAAATTATATTATATAAAGAAGCCTTGAAACAGTAAATGGATGATTCCTTTTCGTAACTTTAACAAATTCTAAATTATAAAATTTTAAAGTAATTCAATCATAATTCCTGAATATGCAAATATGCGAATATGCAATTTCTGTAAGATGAAACTGAGAGACTTTTTGATTAGAATGATCTATTAAATCTTTTTATTCTTTGTTTTGTATAATATGATATTATATTTTAAAAAATAAAGCAAAATTAAAAATAAATTTAAAAATTCATAAAATGAAAATTAATTTTTTATTGAAAAGTACCCACAGCCTATTTTTTTTAAACATTTTTAAACTTATGTTTATTAGGGAGTATGAGTAAGATGCAGAAATTAAATTTCTGTGGCGAAATAAGAGCAAGCATATATTAATGATGGTTTTCAGAATATATCTCGGAAAACAAAAAACATGAAATAAAAATTTCCAAAGAACAATTGAAAATCTCATGAAACTATATCTTTTTTATTCTATAAAGTTTTTGGAAACAGCGTGTCTACGTTCCGTTCTCCAAATATTTAATACAGGAAGCATTGAATGCAATTTTTTCAGAGCTTCTGTTTGAAGAGAAAAAATTCATAGAACAAAAAAGAAGTATTATAATGATTAATATAATTTGTTCGGGCCATCCGGCCTTCAGGGGCGCCATAAAAAAGGGGGTGCGCATATGGTAGAAAACGTGTGCTTTCCCGAACCAGAAAATATACGTAGCTAAACCGACCGTGAGAAACTTCGGTTTCCCGTGGGCGCTTCGCCAGGACGCAATAAAGTTGAGCGTGTCTGCCCCCAGAATGGGTTCATCAGGGCCCAGGTGCTGCCTCTCGTGCGTTGCGCCGAGGATCGGCGCGCGATGTAAATTTGACCGTCTGCGGACACTTCGCGTGCGCACTTCGATGAGCAAGGACGAGTTTCCCTGTGAGTGTTCTCTCCGTGTGTTCATATCGTGTTTTGCGTGTATTAGTTGTAATTCGTTACGTATTATATAGTGTCACCTTTGCGTGTATTATTTGTCATTCACTGTGTGTTTATAGTGTTGCTTTTGCGTGTATTATTTGTAACTCGCTTGTGTATTTTATTGTGTTACCTTTGCGTGCATTATCTGTTGTTTCTGTATGTATTTTCTACCTGTGTTCTCGCGTGTTTGTACTTGTGTGTCGTAATATTAAGTAACCTTAAGGGCAAGTGAGTAAGATTTAAGATTCCCCGGGCCAAGGCATTTGGACTTGGAGCGATCGCCCGTGCCGCGATCGCTGAGGTTGCTCCCGGCGGCATTCGTGCTCGGTGGCTGCCGTTACGGCAAGGGCTATTCCCGTACCCAGGAGCTTGGGGCCGTAACGCAGAGCAGGAGGTTCAGCGGAGCACACCTTCCCGTTACGACCTCTCTAACCACGTAAGGAATACTCCGTTAATACATTGATACAAAAAGGTACGAAAGTGTGAAGTGTGTTTTATGCGTGCGTTGGTTATTATTTGTATTATTTTCGGCTTTTTCCTCCACTCATGAAGTGGAAATTTTTTATGCCTTGCGGCGTCTCTATAAATATAGCGAATTTGATATTACTTAATTCGTCCGCTATATTTATTTATAAACCCGCACACGCATTCCTCTTCCTTCTTTAAATTCCAATTTGCTAGTTAATGAACATACATAATTATTGTTTGAAATATTATTAAAATATTTTCTTATGATATAATACCATAATTTCAAAAAAACCATAACTTTTATCATTTTGGACGTGAAAATTGTATCTACGCGAAAAGCCACGTGATGTTGAAAAATATAAATATACAAGTTGATTTTCAGGGATGGAAAAGAGACGGAATGGATTAAATTTGTCTCTAAAAATATCGTCTATATTGAAAAAAATTGATAGAACAAAGAAGATGTGTATTGATGAAACCTATAACATTTGTTAAAAATTCTTTTTTCGTGATTTTTCTTATTTTCTGAGATCAATTCCAAAAGCCATTATTTCTATGGGTTTTTATGTATTTTACTGTGAAAATTACATTTGAAACAAAAGCCAGTATGATATTCGTAAGCAGCACCCCAAAAGACATAAATGTATAAAAATTTAGCAAAATAGCGCATGGGTGCTTATAGGCAATTTACCTTTTATTTCACTTAAAAAACTATATATTTATTTAGCGTATATATTCAGCGAATTAACGATCATAAAAAATAAAGAATTGTTAATGGTACATGAACAAATGTCACATACTATATTAATTCATAATTTATAATCAAATAATTAAAGAAAGGTTTCTTAACATGAATATTATTCATTATCTTTTTTTATAAAACAAGTAACTTTTGATAATTAAAGAATGTTAGGAATCTATTTATGCATTACAATATAATTATTTATTATAAAAAATTCTTCCAAACAACTCAGTGAGATTTTTGCATACATTTTGGTATGCGGCTAGTTCGGTGCAAGACATGTTAGAATTGCGTGGACCAAGGCATGGATCCGTTTTACGGAGACGGTGATTAATTTACCCTCGAGTAGGTCTGATGTTTTTATTAAAACTTTATATTTTTTATACCCTGTGGATACGCACAAATACTCTTTTCTATATTTGTAGAGAAATTGATTTGCTATTATATAATTTGAATATACTTTCAATTAGTCGATACAGAATTTTAAATAATATATACAATAAAAAAGATATATGTTTGTAAAGTGTACAAATTTTATTAAAAGTAAGTGTTTAAAAATAGATATTAATATAGTTTCAAAGAATTTCTGGAAATCGGTGCTATACCATATTTAAAAAAAATATATTTATCATATCTTTTCAGTAAAAAAAAATGAAACAATTACTCTAAAAATTCTTTATTTGACTTGATCAAATATTAGTTCTTGAAAGGCAATTGGTAAATTTATATATGAAAAATTGTAAATTTATATTAATATATGCCTTTAAATAATTTTGTTGCTTATTTTTCAATTTTTTATTCTATAACTTTTAGTGAAATTCAATTTTTTATTCTGTATCTGTGAGAACTAACTCGAATTCTACTTTCTTTTGTGAAAAAGGTTTTTTAATAATTTTGCAAATTAATTTTATTTTGCAAATATATTTTAATTTAAAGAATTGTAATGTGTTATGGAATTTATTTTAAATTAATAATAGTTTGTATTTCTGTCAATATTTTAAAAATGCTTTCACGTATTTTATGTGCCAAATATTTAATGAAATTTAAACCATTTGATCGAAAAATAGATTATAAAAACTACCAGAAACGTCTACGTAATTGTCATCATCCATTCTCGTTTAGGTCATCTCGTTAATAAAATAAGTTTAAATATGATCTGCTTCTGCATTCTCAAGACTTAGCTGATGTTGATGGAATGGAGATATCCGAATGATGCTCGGCACGATGAGCTGCAAGTATGAAAGGCTTGAACGCTGCGAACGGGCAAAGTGAGCACTTGAATTGAGGTGGCTCGCATTTATGCTTTAAATAATTACTCCACATCTTATAGAATTTGCTGCATTTGATGCACGTATAACCATGCATGCGGTCGCCTATGTACGTCTTACGAAAATCTTTTGCCACTGTCTGAACTGGATTCGCAAATACTGTAAGCAAAATAATAAATTGTTGATTAAAAATAATAGTATACGAGTTAAAATATTTAATGTCATTAGGAGAAACAAAAGCTTCGTGCGGTTAGAAAGTTTTATTTGGAAATGTGATAATTTAAAATTTGACCTAACATTTAGTATAATATATTATAATATAAATATTGTAAGATCGATAAAAATATTTATTAATTTAATCTAACAAACCATAATACACAATTATTAGTTATATACTATATTTCTATGAATCTTTTTCATGGTAAGTTAATGAAATTTCATGTCATTTAATAATCATAAACGCATTATTAAAAATATCGATACTAAGAATATGTATCCTAAATTATAATATTGATTCATACACATTTTTCATACTAAAAAGAATATCATTAAGATATTTTGATATTGCTTTATGTTATAAAAATGTTATTTATAAATTAATTTTTTACTATTCAAAATAAATGATAAATTTTATGCGTAATAAACGGAAAAAACTAAATTCATTATAATTGTTTTTAGTCTTAAATATTGGGTATGAACAAAATTT
This sequence comes from Sycobia sp. Sy_11, assembly GCA_018907035.1. NCBI lineage: Eukaryota > Metazoa > Arthropoda > Insecta > Hymenoptera > Epichrysomallidae > Sycobia > Sycobia sp. Sy_11. The sequence goes on along the minus strand of JACCIC010000062.1, from coordinate 982,946 downwards.
TTTTTTATAAACTTGCGTTTACACGTATCGTATCATTCTTACATTTCTACTTTAATCTTGCCAAGCTTTTAAACCTATTTTTTATTTTATCGAATATACAGATAAATTCAAATACATATATCTAATTTTTTAATATTTGAATAAAATTTACGCACAAGTATTAAACTATACTTTATACTATGAAAACCAAAAAATAATTTTAAAGTTGTCATTTTGTGTTCACAAGTATATAGATTTTATGATATTAGATTCGCATAGATTTACGCAATTGTAGAAATAGAATTAAGTTTTACTACTTATATAATAGGTTTTATTATAAAGTGTTATAATAATGCCCAATATAATTATTACATTATTATATATACTTTATTTGATAACAGAATTTTTATTGAATACATGAACTTTCACAAGTCAACATTAATAATAATAATTTATATAATATATAGAATATAGAAATAAAAATCTATCTACCGATGCTAAATTTCCAACAATATTTAGCTTAAGTAAAGTAACGTCAATTTCTGTTAAAAATTAATTTATTGGATCGGAATTAATAATTTTATCCATATTTCTAATAACATTTAGAACAAACAGATTTTAATATAAACATCTTGAAAGTGTTTATCTTAAAATTACTTTAGACCAGTTAATAGAATTGCAGGGGCTACACAGGTTTCATTGCCAGTTTTTAGACAACTGTACATATTTCGTACATCAAACTGAAATCTTCTTTTAGATTTACTTCTATGAATGGAAGCATGTATATTGAATTTTAAATTTCATCATACAATTTCGACTGGTATACCATTTGATAAAGGGATCTTTATTATGTAGTCGTAGTAATATTTTTAATCAATTGATTAATGCACGATGTTTAAAACCTAAAACATAAAATTATATATTAAATAGGAATTTAAGTAGTCATTTGAATTTATTTCAGGTCTCTTAAATAAGAATTTTTGTATGAATTATAAGTTTTTTTGCAATTATAACAAAATCTAGATAATGAAGTTAGCTTTAAAATGATATGAAAAGGAAATAAGGTTATTAAACAAGTTTTTAAATTATCGATATTGAAAAACAAAAAATTAAACACGTCTTTAAATGCGTTAGCGATGAATGTTGATTCTTATTTGAATTTTATACATAAGATTTTAACAGAATAGAAACAAATTATATTATTTGATATATGAATCAATAAAAGAGATAATGAAAAACATATCTTTTTAATTACGAGAAATGGCTATACTTTTTATTAAATAAATATAAAAAGTATATTTGTACCAAATTTTATTATATTTTTGTATTTGTCGATAAGAATAGTTTAAGAAATTCGGGTTAGCTGAATCGGGGCTCCGATTGCATATGGCATCATGAATTCGACCTGACTATTCGAAAAAGAATAATTATAAAATAATAACATATGATGCATTATTTTTTTGAATATATAAATAACAAATTTGGATATTGAATGAATAAAATCTTTAGGAATAGTAGATATAAACGAAATTGTTAAAGCTTCTGGACACAAATGGTATTGACATTCATTTTTTTACTACGAGGTAACTGCTAAAATTTTCCATCGTTCTACTCTATCTAATGCTTTTAATCTCTAGTTTTTAAATTTAAATTATCTATGCTTTCTGATTTTCAAAATATTATATTAGTTGCAGATATATAATTGTTACGGACTAATTTATATTTGTCATATTTATATTTAATTTTAACATTTATTATTAAAATATAAGCTTTAGGTTTAAGTTTTCTCAAGGCGAAACTTAATATAATTTCGTCGAATAGTTATAATTACTGATAAAGTTAAGATTTTGTAACTGTTTTATTTATTTAAATGAAAGTGCATATTACTACAATATGATATAAAATATAATCTTAAGATTGAATTCTTATAATAAAATCAATTCGTGAAATTGAAATTGAGATTGGTATATTTATAAGAACTGTTTGAATTAGAATAATATTACTCGGCGTGACTAAAATTATGAATAAAGATGACTGATAATTATAGGATATTAGTCACAAACAGATTATATAATATAATTTTATTAAACTTTAAAAATTAATGTTATTTTAGAAATGTAAATCTAGAATTATTATATTACAAATAATGATTTTAATGATAAATTATTTATTACACGATATTTTAAAATTATATTCGATTATATTATAAACCAAGGAAAGAAAAACTTGTATTATTTATTTGTAAAGCAAGTCAGCGAAATTTCTATAATTTATTATAGTTTTTATTTACGAATTTATTTAGATCTATATAGTTAAAGCAAAAACTACGCATTCGAATTTAGTAAGCATTTTTTAAGTATATAAAATAAAGTAACATCTCGAGTGGCTTTGTAGTAACCAGTGCTGCGACTGGAAAATTTCATATTTTCTACAACGAATGGATGCATGTAATTGAGAGATTCGGTGCCGTACTCGGAAACGTAGGTTTTCGAAATCTGTACTTTCTTTGGCATGCATTCATTTGGTGGAAAATATGACTATTTTCGAAAGCTGTTGAACTCTATCAACACATAGAGATACATTCTATAAAATGTAGAAATAAAATTTTCCACAAAGATTCGATTTTCTTTCCGGGCCATATGGCTGCGAGACAAAGCTGTTGCCGCGTAACGTTACACCCTTTATCGCTAAGTTCACGAAACCTACGTCGATTAGTGGAGGCCCAGGCTATAAAATACGAGCGTGTTTATTCGAGTCATTATTGTTTCGCTGGCTTCGCTAAGGTTCGTTATATATTTTATATTATATTTTCACCATCATTAAAAATAGTTGTTTATAAAAAAAATTGAAGTTTTATTTCATAGTCCATTAGTTGATAATAATAATATTATAGTAGAATAAGCAGTATTAATCATAAATAGAAATGAGCTATTAATATTTTTATTTTGATAGAGAACTCGTATTTGTAGAATATATGCATAGACTTTTATGAATTTCAATTCATAATAAAAAACATTAAAATTTATTGAATAATTCCTTCTTTTTATGAACTAACCACAAATGAATAGATCATTTATATTAGTTTTATGCAAATTTTCTACGCTGAATAAAATACAAGTAAACCATCCTTTTTTCCAACTAAATTAAAATATATAGCATATAAGATAGAAAATATTTTAAATATTTCAATAATCCTTAAATCTTACAATTTATTAAATTGATTCAGCTTCAATAATATCTATAGGATAAATTAGCTTTATAAAAATATAGCGTATTATTGAAATTAACACTTTAAAAATAGCTATGGTAAACTTCATTAATAAGTGTTCAATTATTTATTATGATCGATGTCGATTTACTTTACTCAATGTCACACATTTACAATATTATGCTCTTTCAGAATGTGATATTTGAGCAAAGTGTTGATCCTCGCTCGATGACTGCAATAAGGGCACTGATAAAGCGGCTCAATTTGGCAGAAATAGTTCATGTGCTTCCTCAAACAACGCCAATCGCTGTAGCTTTTACCACATTTGAGACAGCGTAGATCATGCTTGCAGCGCTTCCATAATTCAGGCGGCAGAGAATTGCAGAATAATACTACTGCAACAGTCAAGAAATTAATATTAAATACACTTTAAGAAGAATTATTATTGGTGAGATATTGCACGGGTACAGATTAAACTTATGTAACCTATAAAATTATCACAAGAATCAATCAAAAAAGCCTCTAGGAACTTAACAGTTAAAGTTTGAATTGCTTATACTTTAAAAACTAGTTTAAACATTAAAACATTAAATTCTGCTAAATAATTACTAATAGCTCAAACAAACAAGTGAGATGACCTTTCAAATAAATAACGCATATAGTTATTATGACTGATACGTAAATAAATTACTATTCCACGTCATAATATTATATAGGTTGTCAAATATCTCCCTTGCGCCTTCTTGTCTTATGAATTCCGCGACTATGTACAAAGCGCTACAGAGCTCGTATCTGGCAATACTATACATCACTTGAAAGGTCTTAACATAACGTACAAAACGACGCTATGTATGATTAGTTTGGATATTGCGTTGAAAAGCTGTAGACGTGTAAACATGGAGTTCACTAACACCGAAATTCGCGCTATTTTAAAGTTTTCCTTCGTCAAAGGCAAAATCGCTAGAAAAACGTTCCGTAAGATTAATGGTGTTTTAGGGGATGGCATACTATCACTTCTAACCGCAGAGGAATGGTATCGATGATTTAGAACCGGTGAAAACGACACCATGGATAAGCCAACCGGCGGAAGACCTGTGACGACGAATACCGATCAAATCATGGAATTTATTGAGTTAAACCGCCATGTGGCATCTCGTGACATCGCTCAGGAGATGAGAGTTAGTCACTAAACCATTTTAAACCATCTGCAGATGGCTGGATACAAAAAAGCTTGATGTTTGGGTGCCGTATGATTTAATGCAAAAAAACCTTCTGGACCGAATCAACACCTGCGATGTGCTGCTGAAAAGGAACAAACTCGACCCATTTTTGAAGCGGATGGTGACTGGCGACGAAAAATGGATCGCATATGACAATATCAAAAGAAAACGGTCGTGATCCAACACCGGCGGACCGTTCCAAACAGTGGCCAAGCCGGGATTGACAACTAGGAAGGTTTTGCTGTGTGTTTGGTGGCATTGGAAGGGAATCATCCACTATGAGCTACTCCCAAATGGCCAGACGCTTAATTCTACCATCTACTGTGAACAACTGGATCGTTTGAAGCAGGCTATCGACCAGAAACGTCCACAATTGGCCAACCGGAAGGGTGTAGTGTTCTACCAGCACAACGCCAGACCATACACTTCGTTGATGACTCGACAAAAGCTACGGGAGTTCGGATGGGAGGTTTTATCGCATCCACCATATAGCCTGGACATAGCGCCAAGTGATTACCACCTGTTCCCGTCCATGTCGAACGCCCTTGGTCGTGCAAAGTTGGACTCAAAAGAGGCTTGTGAAAAGTAGCTGTCCGAGTTCTTCGCAAATAAGGAGAGGGGTTTCTACGAGAGGGGTATTATGAAGTTGCCGTTTAGATGGAAACAGATTATCGAACAAAACGGCGCATATTTGAAGTAAATCCAGCCACTTTAATACTTTTTATAAAGCATTGAGTGAAGAGCAAAAAAGCGGAAGGAAGATACTTTACAACCAAAAATATATTAGTATACGAAAATATTTTAGTACACAAGTACGTAAAAAAGAATTTTATCATTAGTAACAACGCAGTTATTCGTTTTACTAAATATAATGGATACTGAAATATGCTATGTGCTTTATAGAAGGCGAACAAAACTTACAAATATGGCAGAAACGAATGTATAACAAGCATCGTGTACAATCGTGTACAATGTCAGAGTCCGTTAAAAATAAGTTAAACATTACTAGATTAAAGAAAAGTAAAGTATGAAATGTGTTAAAATAGAGTTAAATTCACAAATATTTTTATCGGTCTTACAGTTGTAGAAGATTATTTATAAAATATAATTAAATAATGTCAGTAAGAATATCCTTATTTATAGCTATCCTCGTAGCAGAGATAATAAGGAGAGATTGCCGATGCCATATGCGAAAGGCTCGACGATTTTCGAGCGCTGGGAACGTGCGCCCTCAACAGGCTCAGCTGCTACACTAACGTGCCAACGCAACGTAATAGCTACGTCAGCATAAATTAATATGCGCATTTGCCTAAGTCACGAGCTGTGACGTAGACAAATATATATATATATATATATATATATATATATATATCGTTATACGCTTTTGTCCAATGCCACGTTGCTCTTTCGTTATATCATTACAGAGGCTAAGCCAAAACATATCTAATATGCGCACGAGCATTAGAAAGCAATTCAGACCCAAACTCCCATGCCAGCTTCATATAATGCAGACGAATTTTTGATTCTGCAGAATTTCAAGACTTTCCTTTTTTCCATTCTAGAATTTTCAAATCGAGTCTTATGATTTTGTGCTAAAATGGATATTCCTTAATTAGTTTAAAAAATTTAATTTTAATATTAATGCTTATATTATATTGTAGTAAATAACGCGTAGGAACAAAAAGAGAAAATCCGTTAATTGTCTATAATATTAAACATATAAATAATAATATAAATCAAAAATAGAAAATGAAATTCTTGCTATTAAATGCTAAAATAAAATAAAATAAAATAAAATAAAAGTATAAAAGTTAAAAATTTATAATTTAGATAACTTATAACTTTTAACTACAAGATATAAGATTTACATTGTATAACGTTTTATAATAGGATAGAATTTGAATTTTTGTGTTTTCTACAATATGCATTATCAATAAAAAAATGTATAAGTATTTTAAATAATTAGAAGTAATGATACGAGCTTAAACATATTTTCAAAAAATACGAGTATGACGTAGATTTTAATGTCACGTAATTGACCAACCGATGATGTCTGTGATACTACATACTAAATATAATTCATTAATCACATACATTATTCTTAGTTTGCTTCATATTCAAACAGCATCCTTTTCGTTTATATTTATTATAATCTATTCTGTATTGTTACTTATGGATATTTTAAACCATTCATGCAATTCCGATTTTACACAAAGATTAGTCTAAGGAATAGAGCCATTTTCCGTACAAACTAATAATGAAATGGTTCTGTTTGTTTATTTATAATATTACAGTTATTGTGGACATAACCTCACTTATGATAAAATTATCTATTGAAGAAATTGTTAAAAATAGATTATCTAAATTACTTATGTATATTATAGATTAATTGCAATAATTTATTTTATTCTGAAAATTATAGTATAAAATTTTAAAGAACATATAATAAATCGTTTATAATCTTAAATGTATATTATGTAATATATGTATAATTGAATACAGAGCTGTTTCGTAAAAATTGTCAAATTTATATAAAGAACTGATAAAAATTCTAGATAGATAGACTACATTTACAAAAAATTAAATAAAAAATTATAGAAGAGATCAATGTATAAAACGTATTTTCCATGCAATTTTTCTCTAAAAGAAAAAAATAAAACCGAATACAAAAAGATCGATTAAAAAAGAAGTTTCAGAAGAAAATTGGTGAAAAAAAATTTGTGAGATAAAAAAGTTGATAAAAATCAAACCAGATTAAAAAAAAGAAGAAAAATCCAAAACATATAACTTTTTAACTTCTATACTTTTATTTTTTTTTTATTTTATTTTATGTTATTTTATTTTATTTTAGCATTTAATAGCAAGACTTTCAATTTCTATTTTTGATTTATATTATTATTTATATGGTTAATATTGGAGACAATTAATGGATTTTCTCTTTTGGTTCTTACGCGTTATTTACTACAATATAATATAAGCATTAAATATTAAAATTAAATTTTTTAAACTAATTAAGGAATATCCATTTAGCACAAAATCATAAGACTCAATCTGAAATTTCTACAATGGAAAATAGGAAAGTCTTGATATTTATAAAGTATGTGATTTATGAATTCTATTTAATATGTAGTGTCAGAGATATGGGTTCATCAACTATGTACACTAAAATCTCCGTCATACTCGTATTTTTTGAAAATATGTTTAAGCTCGTGTCATTACTTATAATTATTTAAAATACTTATACATTTTTTATTGATAATGCGTATTGTAGAAAATATAAAACTTCGAATTCTACCCTATTGTAAAACGTTATACAATATAAATCTTATATCTTGTAGTTATAATTCAGAAAATGTATAACTGTTAAAAATTAAAAAGTTAAATTTTTGGTTTATATTATTATTTATATTTTTAATATTTGAAACAATTAATGAATTTTCTCCTTCTGTTCCTACAATATCATATAAGCATAAAATATTAAAAATAAATTTTTTAAACTATTCATGGAATAACCATTTTAGCATAAAATCATAAGACTGAATTTGAAATTTCTACAATGGCAGAAAGGAAAGTCTTGATTTTTTGCAGAATGAAAAATTCGTCTGCATTATATGAAGCTGGCATGGGAGTTTGGGTCTGAATTGCACTGATGCTTGTGCGCATATTAGATATGTTTGGCTTAGCCTCTGTAATTATATAAACGAAAACAGCAATGTCGCATTGGACAAAAACGTGTAACTATATCTATATATGTTTATTGTCTACGTCACAGCTCGTGACTTAGGCAAATGCGCATATTAATTTATGCTAACGTAGCTGTGACGTCGCGATGGTGCGTTAGTGTAGCAGTTGAACCTGCTGAGGGCGCACGTTCTCAGTACTCGAAAATCGTCGAGCCTTTCGAATATGACATCGGCAATCTCTCCTTATTATCTCTGCTCGTAGCATCTGAAATAAAAATAAAAATTAATCAATGTACTAATGATCGCGTAAAGGACAACCTGAATGTCCCCGTCGCCATTACCGAGTTGATGTACATGCTGTCGACGAACGTTTCGAACCGCTTTGATTAATCTTCAGTGACTGAATACAATTCTAATATCAAAAGTATATATAGGCTGTCCCCATTCCATTTTTTATATTATGTACCGGACAAAAATATTTATAAGAAAATATTTAAACATTGGACGATAGTAAATACATCAGTTCAATAATAGTGATCGGGGCAGTCAGGTTGTCCTTTAAGAACATTAGTATATTATATTAGTATATTATAACTAATTGTTATTTTTACTTCAAATTCTACGGGGGTCATTATAAACAAAGCAGCCTGACTGTTATTATGTACTTATATATTCATTTATTTATTTATAAATATTTTATTTCATATTAATGTATGACCAACAACAATATTTATTAGTTTATTTTACAAATCAAGAAAGTAAAATTTTCAAATTTAAAATAGAGTTAGGACTGCAAAAAAAGCTTCGTGGAATTTGGTTCAGATCATGAAAAAGGTGCTAATGGAGGTTTGTGTAAGGCATTGCACTTCTAATTAGTGTTAATACTAATTTAAATTTGCATCTTATTTCTGAAACTGAAGCTGCGAAAATTTCAAGACTCAATTTATTTTATAATATGAAAATGGCAAAAAAAGATTTGGAGTGGATCAAAATAATAAAAATTCAATGCGTTAGAAAACAATCATTAATTGCTGATATGATCGTTGACAAACTATTTGACAAAGTTTGTTGTTCATTTTTTTTATTATATTACGTCACAACCTATTAATTATATCATCACATTTTATTAATTATATTACATTTATATTCATTATTATATTACATTCAAATGAATAGCTAACGTGATAAATTGTCCTTTTCGTTAGTCTGATTTTGAATTTAGGATTCTAAGCACAATGTGATATCGCGATAAACATTGGCCTAATAGCAGTTTCCCGAATCTGATGCTTGCTTAATTTGATTCTGCGAGTATCAACATTTAAAAATACCCCATTATAAAAAAAGTATATAATTTTGGTTTAGATAGAACAACTCCTGTTCCCCATGTAATTTAATATAACTATCAGACAACCTCTTCCTCCCTTAATTAGTTCATGTATTTTATTGATCATCCCTTATGCGTATAGCGTTTATATATGCACAAAAGTATCTCAGGAGACAAAAACCACTATATTATTTTATTAGAAGTATGTAATATTGAATTCCAAACTATTTATTTTTATGCAATATTCACCTCCCGCAGTTAATTTAAACACCTTTATATTATAACTGTCTTACTTCTTGATCTAGCAGCCACCTTACTGAGCAGCCCTGCACGCGGTCATGTGAACTATTTATATGAAGCAAGCCAAATAGAAAATGAAAAATTCATCTCATATTCAAACTCAAGTTATAATTTTAATTATTATTAAGTAGGAAGATCTCACTTTAAACAGGGTTTTTAAACTTTTATGTTTAAATTCAGTATCTGAAATAAGAATATTAGTATTAACAGTACTGTTAATTTTGTTGCTAGAATTTTCACTGGTAGTAATATTTTATATATAAAAATTTTTTATATCTACAAAAGTGATATTATCAGTAAAATATGTCTCAATGCAAAAAGAAATAGAAAAGAAGTTTTTAATTTCTAAACAATATTTTGATTTCAAAATTAAAATCAATAAAAAATGATCATATTAAAATCTCATTTTCTACTTACCAGTGTATTGTTTTATTTTTTGTCAATCAAAGATATTTTTGTAATTATATTTACCGAAATTATTCTTAACATTAAAAATAAGTTTCATCGAGCATCAAATAAAAACTTATTATTACTAGTGCAAGTATGACTATTGCAAGTATGTGAATTGTATTACTAAAATTTTGTGTAATTTCCAAAAAAAGAAATTTGTCGATTTGAGTATGTTTTAAATCTACTATAGAATACACGACAATTTTTATTTGAATACAATTGTATAATCATAATGTTTTTACAAAATAATATTTTGTTCTATCTTAACTTATTCCTATTAAAATAAATAGTATAAAATATCTTTTTAAGTGGGTAGTTAAATACATCAATGTTCTTTGGAAGCGCTCCTTCCGGCCTGTGTTTGTTAAGGCCGGCAGATAACCTCGAAAATGCCATTATTCCCATAGTGCCATTGAGTTTGTTCAAATCGGCAAAATTTAAATGGAATATTCTCAATCATGAGTCGAAGTTGTTTCCTAATCCGCTTGTTCAGAGGAGTGATAATCGAAGTTGTGTTTGCGTAATAGGTGCCGCTTGAGACTGGCGTTCTGAGTGAATCGCATTCTGCAGAACTGACAGCAGAAGTGTCGTTGTCCACCGCATTCGAGGTTTATGTGTTTCAACAAATTGTGGCGCAATGAGTAGGATCTGCCGCAAGTAGTACATTGTAGGTTCGGATGATAAGTGGACGGTTTGCTCGAACACGTCTCTTCACTGCGAAGTAATTTTTGCACAGCAAAGCCTGAAACAAAGTAATCGTTCATTAAAATTTGATTTTGCAATGGATTTTGTGTTTCAAAAACAACAGAATTATTTTCGAATAACAACAATTGCCTTCAAACGAATGTATTTATTAATTTGAAGATGATCTTGGAAAAATGTGTTTGCTGCTAAATGATGTTAGATTTATCATAGTTAGAAAAGAAAATTAATAAAGAAAAAAATAGATAAATTAAAAATGCTTATTTCCTTTGGAACGAAACGTTATTATTGAAACCGAAATACTTTTTTCTTGTCGTGCGAAACAATAAATTTATACTTTAATAGAGATTAAAGAAAGCATACAGCCACAATAAACTTAATTTTAAAATAATATAAAACTGATAAATTATTTTAAGTCAATTACTAAAATAAATTTGAAGAAAACGATGACCTGACTAGGGCTTAGATAAGAAAAGACGAAAAAGGATAACTGGCTAAAAATACAAGATTAAACTAATTGAAAAAAAAACTATTATCTACTGTCTTTCCTAGAATATCTGTTAGGCTTAATTGTAAGCTGATGTATTTCCTAGATTCATTGTAATAAATCAGTTAATTTGTAAATGTTGGTTGCAGGCATAAAAATGAACTATATAACTCAACTTTAATAATAACGATTTATTATTATTATTTATAGTTAATAAAAGATATAGTAAAATAACATACTTTGTATGAAAATTTACAAAACGCTCAGGATTAGTGTGTTTTAATCGAAATAATAATTTAATAAATGTTTGCATATGTATATGTGTCCCGATTAATTGAACAGATCATTAAGAGATTGCTTCAAAAGTTGGCCAGTTTTTTCAATGCGGGATTCATATGCTGACCGAAAGATGGGAGAAAGTAGTGATCAGCGATGGACAATACTTTGAATAAATATATAACTAGTTTTTTTACAATAAAGCTTCAAAAATTCGGAAAAAAACGGCGGAAGGAAAGTTGTACACGTAATAAAAGTTTTCGTTTGTTATTATGAGTTTGATTAAAAATAGTGCACATTAGCCTACTCCAATTTTACAATCATTGAATTTAATGAAAGAAATGAATAAAAATGTTAGAACATACGAACTTATGTCTGTTTTTTAAAAAATGCTTTAAAGTTACATTGTGGAACACCATAATTTTTTAATGTTTGTTAAAATTAGAATTAATTTCTATAGTACGAGATTAGTACAAACTATTGTAAAAGTTATAAGATATATATTTTTTCCATTTAAAGAAGTTTCTCAAAACACATTTTTCTTTTATATGTTTACTCGATTAAATTAATTTTGTTTTAATTTTATTCGTTTAACTAACCGCAGAAGTTTGTGTTTTATTTATTAATATGACTAAAATATTACTATATCTTGCCATATCTACTAATTTTTAGAGAATGTACGAATGATTAACCACATCTCATATATATTAACAAAATATTTAGCGATGAATTAATATATGAATGGTACATACGTTTAAATTTATAATGCCATTCATCAAGAAAAAAGAAGGTTAGTTTACTTACTTGAGCTATGAAATTGAATGTAATTCTCATTTTTCTGTTTCAGTATTATTCTTACATTAATAAAAAAAACTACTTCTATAAATCAGTTCCGGCTCTAGTGTTACTGGCGCCCCTGGGCGATGATAATACTGGTATACATATATGTAAAGGGACGCCACTAAGATCATCGCCTAGGTGCACCAGCAAGACTAGAGATTATATATATATATATATATATATATATATATATATATATATATATATATATTATATAATTTCATATCTTACTAATTAATGAAGAGAAAACGTGTTTTTGTTTGTACACGTTAAACAAAAAATTACTAAACTGATTGCTCTGATATTTCAAATATATATTCTATATTATTTTCGGAAGGACGTAGGAAATAGGTAATAGTATATTAATAGGTAATAGGTAATAGTAATAAAAAATATAGTTATTGAAAATCATTTTACTTTCATCAATAAATTAAGTTAATTGTCTTAGCAGACAGTTTCACCAGCGGTCAGTAGGTGGCGTTTTGAATGACGAATATCAACTCAAAGTAGTCAGCTTAAATTATATTAATATTAATACTAGGCCAGCTCCTTTGAATGGTTATATCCTTCTTTGGTATTAGTATCCTAAAGAAGGTGTGACTTTAATCGATATTTAATCGGTAGCAAACGATGTCCATGTGTCTCGGAACGACTTCTACGGGAAGTATCGTATTTAGTTGGTAGAAAACATGTCCAGTTGTTTACAGACGACTTCTGTGAGGAGTTTCGTATTTGGACGATAGACGAACACTAAACTCTGCATAGAAGTAGTCCTACCTGCACCTACGAGACACCTACCTGCATCTATACATCATATTCCATCTGTCCAACACGAAACTCTCTATATAGTCCGAAAACCAGCGTCATATTTTAGTGATCAATTTATCCTCAGCCGAACATTAGTTTATAAAAAATTTCTTTGAATGTACTGAAGAGTGGAACGATCATCCGCTACGGCACCTAATCTAGATCTGGCAACTGCCAGGCACCCAAAATTTGTGAAAAGAATGTAATTTGTGAAAATAATTTGTGATAAAAGCCAAATTTTATGGAATAATTTTGAGTTTAGAAAAAAATTGTTGAAACAAAATTTGTAGATCCTATTCAAATGAATTTTTTATGTTCTATCCATTTTTGCTGTAAAGCTAATGATTATCAAGAAAAATCTAATTAATAATAAGCGTTTTTAGCTACTATAATCAGAGATAATACGGAGAGATCGTCGATGACATATACGAAAGTCTCGACAATTTTTGATCGCCGGAAATGTGCGCCCTCAACAGGCTACACGAACGCGCCAACGCAACGTCACAGCTACGTCAGCATAAATTAATGTGCACATTTGCCTACGTTACGAGCTGTGACGTAGGTAATAAACATATATAGATATAGCTGTACGCTTCTGTTCAATGCGACGTTGCTGTTTTCCTTTGAACCATATAGAGGCTAAGCCAAAACATATTTATGCGCACGAGTATCAGAAAGCAATTCAGATCCAAACTCCGATGCCAGCTTCATAATGCAGACGAATTTTTCATTCTGCAAAAAATCAAGACTTTCCTTTCTGCCATTGTAGAAATTTCAAATTCAGTCTTATGATTTTATGCTAAAATGGTTATTCCATGAATAGTTTAAAAAATTTATTTTTAATATTTTATGCTTATATGATATTGTAGGAACAGAAGGAGAAAATTCATTCATTGTTTCAAATATTAAAAATATAAATAATAATATAAACCAAAAATTTAACTTTTTAATTTTTAACAGTTATACATTTTCTGAATTATAACTACAAGATATAAGATTTATATTGTATAACGTTTTACAATAGGGTAGAATTCGAAGTTTTATATTTTCTACAATACGCATTATCAATAAAAAATGTATAAGTATTTTAAATAATTATAAGTAATGACACGAGCTTAAACATATTTTCAAAAAATACGAGTATGACGGAGATTTTAGTGTACATAGTTGATGAACCCATATCTCTGACACTACATATTAAATAGAATTCATAAATCACATACATAATTCGTAGTTTCTTTCACATTCAAACAGCATACTTTTCATTTATATTTATTATAATCTACTCTGTATTGTTACTTATGGATATTTTAAACCATTCATGTAATTCCGATTTTACACAAAGATTAGTCTAAAGAATAGAGCCATTTTCCGTATAAACTAATAATGAAATGGTTCTGTTTGTTTATTTATAATATTACATTGATTGTGGACATAACCTCACTTATGATAAAATTATCTATTGAAGAAATTGTTAAAAATAGATTATCTAAATTTCTTATGTATATTATAGAGTAATTGCAATAATTTATTTAATTCTGTAAATTATAGTATCAAATTTTAACGACCATATAATAAATCGTGTATAATTTTAAATATATAATATTATTTATTATACAAAATTGAATACAGAGCTGTTTCGAACAAATGATCAGATGTACGTAAAAATGGATAAAAATTATAGATAGATAGATTAGGTATAGATTTTGTCTCGCTTGATTACAAATATTATAGAAATTGATAACCAAAAAGTTTTTGGAAAAAATTGAATAAAAAATTATAGATGAGATCAACGTATAAAACGTATTTTCCATGCAATTTTTCTCTAAAAGAAAAAACTAAAACCGAAGACAAGAAGATCGATTAAAAAAGAAATTGCAGGGAAAACATTTGGTGAAAAATAATTTGTGAAATAAACAAAAATTTGATAAAAGTCAAACCAGTTTAAAAAACATAAGACAACATCCAGAAAAAATTAGTTCAAAAAAATAAAAAAATAAGTTGCAATAAAATTAATTTAAAAAAAGGTAAAAAGAAAAGTACGAAATATCGATAGACTATTACTGTGGCACTGAAAGGGGGAAAATAATTTTTCGAGAAATAGTATACCATTGATATTATCACACTCAAATTGCCTTAGTGACAATATCCAAGACATTTCACCTGAAAAATCAATTTGATATTGCGGAGTCAATGCCAAACATCCCAATTTAACTATATCAATGAACTTCTTTTCACACGTTGATGACTTTTTGATTTATAGAGTTGGTTCAAAGGGGCTTAATCGGATAATATGGTCGAAAATGCCCTAACAGTATTTGTAATAAGACTGTACCCTGATGTCAAATGTAATAAAAAAACTCCTTTTGTCAGATTTTTGTACCCCAAAGTGGTCCGGCAATATTTACAGATTCAAAAAGATCTTCAAACGTTGTTCTAAATATCGTAGCTTCTAAAATCGTTAACGGAACCAGCTGTACATAAAAAATTTTATTTTTAAAAGATCTATCAATCAAAGAATTTTATATAAAACATAAGTTTTATTCTATTAATTAATGCCGTTTATTATTTTCTTTGAGTTGGAGGAGTCTGTAATGCCATTTATGCATTTCCAATGACCATTTTCCAAGAATATTCCTGGAAAACGGCCATCGGAATATGTGCGACTCGACACAAATCCCATGTCACTAAGCACTAAACACATGTTTCCGTGTTGTACCGACACCAGCCCGGAACTGTTATGCACATTACTTCAGCCTGGGCGGCTGTCCTTGCATAGTCATTTCACGTTCATACCTTTCATCCCAGGTTCTCATGCATACTCGGTACCGCGTTCACTCTCAAATACTTTCATCATCCAGACATCCATCTGCTTTTTTGCTCCGTAGCACATTCGTAATGTATTTTGCGATCAACCGCCAGCTGTCCGTATCCGTTGTCATAAGTTTCGTTTCGTTTTCTGGCGTGATCTCGCCTATCCTCGTCTGTAGCCATAGTCGTAACTTGGTTCAATGGTCGCACACAAAGAACGTGTGCTCCACATCGTCTCAAAGAGGTAATCCTCTTCATCCTGTAGAGGTACTTACGGAAGTATCCATGTCCGGATAGAAACTGGGTAAGGTAGAAGTTCACCTCCCCGTGTTGTCTCGCCTTCCACAGACCGATTTCGGGTATAGGTCTTTTCGTCCATTGTCCACGTTCGTCCGTCGTCCACCGTCTCTACCACGTTTCGATCGTCTTTATCCGTTCTTCTGTTGCAGTGTCTTCCCTTCCAATGTTCGAACTCCGCTCGTGAATACGTTTTCGTTTGGCCGCGCGTAGATCGATGGGAATGACCTCAGCGATTACGAAAACCGCGCTCATGGATACGGTGCGATACGCGCATGCGATTCTTAACGCACCCACCCTTTGTACGCTTTTCATCGCGTTCGCGCGTTCTCTGATATTCATCGCGTCGGCCCATACCTCCGCCCCGTAAAGCAGGATCGAGTGAGTAACGCTCAGCAGCAGCCTTCATACGTTCTGTCTAGGTAGTTTCGTTTTGGCCATTAGTCTGCCTAAAGCCTTTATCTTTTCAGCTGCCTTATTGGTCACGTTTCGTAGGTGCGGCCAGAAGCTCAGCATCGTATCCAAGGTTACTCCAAGATGCTTGACCTCACTCCTGGTATCCAATCTTTCCGTCCCTAACAAGATCGGAATTGCCGTCTCTATACGTCTGCGAGTTAGTAGCAGTAACTCGGTCTTTTTTAGTCTTTGTTGAAGTCCATGGTCTGTCATCAATTCGGTTACCCGTCGCATGACCTGATTCAGCTTTAACTGAATCAGATGATAGTCGCGCGCGACTATCACGGCT
Source organism: Sycobia sp. Sy_11 (assembly GCA_018907035.1). Lineage (NCBI taxonomy): Eukaryota > Metazoa > Arthropoda > Insecta > Hymenoptera > Epichrysomallidae > Sycobia > Sycobia sp. Sy_11. Next base: position 965,817 of record JACCIC010000062.1, on the reverse strand, counting down.
GCCACATCGTCAGCGTATGCTACGAGGTGCACGTCCAAGGGCATGCCCAGTCTTAGTAAGCTGTCGTACTGTACGTTCCAGAAATCGGGACCTAGGATGGAACCCTTTGCTACCCGCGCTGTCACGCGTTTTCGTTTCTTTCCGTCCAGTGTCTCGTACGTCAATCCTCCGTCCCGTAAATAGTCCCGTATGATACGTACAAGGTAGGAGTCAACCTAAAAAATAGACTCCAAGGCTTCCAGTATCTCTGCCTATTTTGCTGAGTTGAAGGCGTTTTGTACGTCCCGAGTCACCAGTAAAACCAGTGGTCTGGTGGCATGGCAGCCCCTCTTCGCCGAGTGAAAGATGTTCGTCACGTCACCTACAGCCCCTAATGCCGTTTATTACTATTATTTTAATTAATTATAATACATTGGTAGATTTTTTAATCAATAAATTAAAATATTTATATATGCCAACCTTTTCGTAGAAAAACAAAAAAAAAGTTTGTATATAAGAAAAATATTCATATAAAATATTTTTCGAAAATATTCCGAAATACCTTAATAAAAAATAAATTATATCACAAAATTACAGCTGATAACAATGGACCATTAAAACAAATGGCTAAGTACATTTTATATGTATCCTCACAAATAACAGCATATATACGAGTTTTTAGACTCTTAGTTTAGACAAAGATAATAAGAAATTTATTATACGACAGTAGTCTATCGATATTTCATACTTTTTTTACATTTTTGAAAACTAATGCTATTTCAATCTATTTTTGTAAATCGGTTTTATGTAAATACTTTTTTTAAATTTTTAACTAATTTTTTTTCTGGGATTTTTTCTTATGTTTTTTTAATCTGGTCTGATTTTCACCAATTTTCTTCTGAAACTTCTTTTTTAATCGATCTTTTTGTATTCGGTTTTATTTTTTTCTTTTAGAGAAAAATTGCATGGAAAATACGTTTTATACATTGATCTCTTCTATAATTTTTTATTTAATTTTTTGTAAATGTAGTCTATCTATCTAGAATTTTTATCAGTTCTTTATATAAATTTGACAATTTTTACGAAACAGCTCTGTATTCAATTATACATATATTACATAATATACATTTAAGATTATAAACGATTTATTATATGTTCTTTAAAATTTTATACTATAATTTTCAGAATAAAATAAATTATTGCAATTAATCTATAATATACATAAGTAATTTAGATAATCTATTTTTAACAATTTCTTCAATAGATAATTTTATCATAAGTGAGGTTATGTCCACAATAACTGTAATATTATAAATAAACAAACAGAACCATTTCATTATTAGTTTATACGGAAAATGGCTCTATTCCTTAGACTAATCTTTGTGTAAAATCGGAATTGCATGAATGGTTTAAAATATCCATAAGTAACAATACAGAATAGATTATAATAAATATAAACGAAATGGATGCTGTTTGAATGTGAAGCAAACTAAGAATAATGTATGTGATTAATGAATTATATTTAGTATGTAGTATCACAGACATCATCGGTTGATCAATTACGTGACATTAAAATCTACGTCATACTCGTATTTTTTGACAATATGTTTAAGCTCGTATCATTACTTCTAATTATTTAAATTACTTATACATTTTTTTATTGATAATGCATATTGTAGAAAACACAAAAATTCAAATTCTATCCTATTATAAAACGTTATACAATGTAAATCTTATATCTTGTAGTTAAAAGTTATAAGTTATCTAAATTATAAATTTTTATCTTTTATACTTTTATTTTATTTTATTTTATTTTATTTTAGCATTTAATAGCAAGAATTTCATTTTCTATTTTTGATTTATATTATTATTTATATGTTTAATATTAGAGACAATTAACGGATTTTCTCTTTTTGTTCCTACGCGTTATTTACTACAATATAATATAAGCATTAATATTAAAATTAAATTTTTTTAAACTAATTAAGGAATATCCATTGTAGCACAAAATCATAAGACTCGATTTGAAATTTCTACAATGGAAGAAAGGAAAGTCTTGATTTTTTGCAGAATCGAAAATTCGTCTGCATTATAAAGCTGGCATCGGAGTTTGGATCTGAATTGCTTTCTGATACTCGTGCGCATAGATATGTTTTGGCTTAGTCTCTGTATGGTTCAAAGGAAAACAGCAACGTCGCATTAGACAAAAATGTATAACTATATCTTTATATATTTATTGCTTACGCCAGAGCTCGTGACGTAGGCAAATGCGTACATTAATTTATGCTGACGTAGCTGTGACGTTGCGTTGGCGCGTTAGTGTAGCAGTTGAGCCTATTGAGGGCGCACGTTCCTGGCACTCGAAAATTGTCGAGCCGTTCATACATGGCATCGGCAATCTCTCCTTATTATCTCTGCTATAATCAGCCCAAGACATAGTTGATACGTCAGGGATCTACCTCGCGGCTCAGATGATACATGGTACAAGCACTTTTTTTTGTAATTTTTCTCATAAAATTATAGTCTTAAAGCAAAAACATCAAATATAAAAAATTAATTTTAGAAATATATTTATTAGGGATGCATTGCCCTATTATATTAGAGTGCCTTGAGAGGTGCTGTTTTTTAAAGTGGTTTCAAACTTACAAAAAAATTTTACACTCGCATCACACTCTACGAGGGAATAATATAACAGATACATTTTACCAAAATTATTCAAATGACACTAAGTCTCTAGAAAATGTATTACGTGATTCGATGACAGTGCACTACGCGAGATATCCATCCTGTTTCAGGTCCTCCGAAAGTACTTACTATAACTGCAATTTTACCTATCAATTGCCATTTATAGCTGTATAAACCTTTCTGGGTTTGGGTAAGCTTAAATAAAAAAAAAAAAAAAATTGCCATTTATCCTCGCAAAATTCAATTTTCACCTATAATACATGTAAGTTCATTTATAATACTTCTTAGGATTACAACAATTTGGAATGTACATTTGCTGTAGCAATAAAAAATACGTTCCGTCTAACAGAAACGTGACTAAAGTGCAATCGAAAACGCCTGCTTGAATTGCAGTTTAATACTTAGAGCTTCAAATCCAGATTGTTGCAGTCATCAAAATTATTATAAATAAACTTACTCGTATATGTATTGTAAAACAAGATGAAAAAAAATTTTTGCAAGGATTAATGGTAACTGATGGGTAAAACTACATTTGAAGCACGCGCATTTGAGCGCACTTTACTCACGTAAGGTGAGAAAAGGTTGTTACAAATAATTTTTCGAGCTTCGGAACATTAATATTATATATCAAATTGGCTGAATTAATACTGAAATAGTAAAAAGCATTAATAACTTTGTATATAATAATAATTAAATGATAGTATATGAAACAATAGAGTTTGTTAAAAATTATTTTAAATAAAATTTGAAGATCTACCTTAAACAGATTTTTCACATTCAATATATTTTTGTATTAAAACTATAATTTTATGAGTACAATTTAAAATAAAAATGTGACTGGTACCATATATAATCTGAGCGGTGAGGTAGATTCCTAACGTATCGATTATGACTTGGGTTGATTGCAGCTCGAAATGTTCACAATGAATTGCGTTTTTTTTTCTATAATTATTAGTTTTATATAAAAAATGGATAGAACATAAAAAATTTTCCTTCAATAGGATCTACAACTTTTTTTTAAACAATTTTTTTTAACTTAAATTATTTCATAAAATCTGGTTTTTATCATTTTTTAAATATCCAGATTAATTGACAGAGTGAACGATCGCTACGCTTTAGAGCACATTGAAACGAATCATTTAAATGAGTAGCATGCAACCATTAATTTTTCGATTAATCGAGAGCATGGTTGCACCTGCCTCTCTCGCCGCACTACTCCGCATGTGTTGTAGGCAGGCTGCTTGCGCATGTAAAACAGGACAGTGAGGAGCCGCGAAAGTGGGGCTTGTAAGAATGAAGTGGTCGTTTAGCCAGTTGGAAGAAATTTGTAATGCACCACTCTGCTCTCCTTTGGCACGATTTTCGCTCGATTGATCGGTTGTTTCTCGATCCCAAGCATAGACCAAAGTCTCATCTGTAGTTATTATGCGTTCCATGATCGACGATTTTGCAGAACCAATTCTTTGATTTTGTCGACGTGTAGCCCATCAGTAGATGTTCTTGGTCGTCTTTGATGTAGTTCGTCTTCAACGCGTTCTGGACCTTCTTTAAACAATTTGTACCAATTACTTGCTCTTGACATTGACTTCTTACTAAAGGCCTTCTGCAATATTCTGAACGTTTCGGCGGTCGACATTTCATTTCGCGCACAAAATTTAGTGCTACTTCTTTGTTGAATAATTTCAGACACAATAAAAACCGAAGAGACAACTTTTCTTTGATTCCAAAACGCAAGCGTAACTATATGACAAATAGAGATACTTGCGTGAAATTCGAAACAGATAACTCTGACAGTACTACCAACTTAAAAATAAAAACATTTGTCCGAATCGATAAACCCAGGAAGTTTGGATTGAAAAGTCTTACTCATATTTGTACACAGTAGTGTATATATGTATATATATATATATATATATATATATATATATATATATATATATATATCACGGTCTGTCTATTTACACGAAACTGAGAAAATTTATAGTTTGTTTTGTTTCGTAGTTTGTAATAATACTTTCTCGTTTTTACATCACTCTAAGGTGCACCTTAGTTAGTGATATAAAAAAGCTGCAATTTTGTTAAGAAAAACTAAACTGATTTTTAACAAAATTTCCGTTGCCAAGCATCTCTTACATAAATTAAATTAAATAAATTATTTTGCCATATAGAAACCTATTTACATGACTTGCAATTTCGACGGGTTGTCTGGTATCAATTCGGTGGCACTAATATAATAATTTCATTCGGAGAAAAGGAGCGCCTTTTCTTTGAATTAATACATCTGGAATTAAAGTGCTTTATTTAGTTTACTTTTCCTTATTCATTTCAGATGAATAGAAACTACTTTTTCACAACTCGCATGTGCCCGTTCTTCTAAGGCAGTAATTTCATAACACAGTCTTAGAAGTAAAGGTACCTTCCTTTGGCCTTTTATAAGTGATGGGAATCGATCGATCGATCGATTAAATTCGTTTCGTTACTCGGAATGTATCCTTTCTTCATGAGCGTAGAAAAGAAAATGTGATCTTGCAAAAATTGACGCACTTTTATATATTTTAGTACGTTAGTTAATTTTTTGAGTGACTTAAATTAAAATTTTTTAAAATTAATATAATTTTTAATACAATTTACTTTATTATATTTCATACGTATATAATTTATTGTATCTTTAGAATTGTTTACCGCTTGCTCACGTGTATGTATTTCAATTTCCTGGCTTCAAGGGTTATATCTAGTATTTATAATAGTATAAGGTACGATATAAATGCATTTGTGCGTTTATTAATTGAAATAATTAAGTCGCCTATCTAATTTAATTTTTTCAATCATTGCTGTAACTTACGTTACAAGGACACTCTTCGCCGCATCAACGAGGTTGAGACTGCATACATAATGTAATGTAAAAAGAGAATAAATAAAACTAATTTTTAAAATAGATATCTTTCTCATGAGAATTGGTATACATGTATTTTATTTGTATATGTAAGTATCATTAAAGCCAAATATGACTGTTTTCATGTCGCATTTAATTTTATCATTTTGACAGTTGCTTTTAAGACTCTTCAACATTTTAATATCACAAAATAAATTTTAGTAGCTTAAGATTAAGGCATACGATAAAAACATAAATTGCTATTAACATTTCTATAAAAAAGAAGTTAATTACAGCAATCTTCTATCTAAAATAGATAAGTTTTACGCTAAGAACACTTCTCACTTAGTATGTATTTTTTTCAAAAAAATAGAAGATCTACAGTAAAAACATCTAAAATAGTATATGAGTCAAGACACGCTTTATTGTATGCAAAACTATAATTAAAAACATTATGTAAAATTATGGAATATATTTCATAGAACATAGTGTTTGTGCATTTACGTAGTTTTTATGTATTTTGCCATAATAATCCAAAATGCATAAAAATCAGAACGGTAGTAATAATCAGGATACCAAAAATGGTAATACGCCAATTTTGAGCAAAATCAGATATGGATGCTTTCTGAAGTATAGCCAGAATTCGCAGATTTTCGAAACAACCCTAGCTGAAATTGTTAAATTTTTCTTCGGAAATATCGGTTCTACCAAAAAAATTAATACATAAAAAAAGATGCACTTTTATGAATTGTATATCTTTCCTTTGAACATTTTTTTAAAAATATTCTTATTATTTGAGCATACCAAAAACCACTATTTTTATGCTTTTTGTATTGATTTCTCAAATTCAATTTCAGCAAAAGAGCACTAGACATCCATCATAACTACCGTAAAAAATATAAGTGCATAAATTTTCCGTAAAAAGGAAATGTGGGAGCTCTTCCGAAGTCCTTATCCAAATGTATATTTTCAAAAAAGCTTAAATAACAGCAAACCAAACATTCAAATGTGCTTAGTGTACATTCGTGTATATATAGCACTTTTACCCAAGGGCCTTTACGACACAAATATAATGCATATAATAAGTCGAGTTTGTTAGAGCAAAGAGTAAAAGCAATAAAACCAGATGTAGTAAACGTCATCGGTTTCTGCCTCACTCGGACGTACTACGCTAATAGATAATACTTAGATACGAAGGCGGACACAGAGACGCTCGACTCACTCATGGATAGCTGTATATTGTGCGCGTATATATACATGCTTGCGAAATTTTTTTATATGTAAAAACTACAGTAAATAGACAATGTAAAATATTATCTACACATATTCAGTTGTATTGCTTAATTTTATTTTATAATTACTTACGTAAAATATAAATTTAAAATATTACAATAAGCATCAGGGTTCTTTTTATTTCGATAATATATGTATGGTACTGACTGCTGCTTGTTGCGACATCTCTTCGAATATGCCAAAACTAAATTTCTCTCTTTTTTATCTATAGAAATAGTAATTATCAGTTGCAAGGGATTTCGTGGAATATAAACTTACTTCGACGTCTCATTTTGTTATACAATACGTAGAACTGCGAAACAAATTTTATTTGATTTATTATTTTGTCCTTCAAGTGGCGACACTCGAATTATGTATGTAAATGATATCTAAAATTTATAATAATTATTTTCTTTAAAAGCAGTAGCACCACGTGGAGCAGAAGACAAATTTTTACGAAATTTCTTTTTTTTTTTTAACCTACTTAGAGAAATGTTATTAACTTTAAGAAAGTTTCACCACTTGTAGGCACGTCTAAAGATTTATACAAAATTTTTTTTAACTTTCTACAATAAAAATTGAGGGAATGAGACATTGAAGTAAATTTACTTCCATTGTGGTAGTTCAGCGTGGCGCTCCGATCGAGGCATACAGCACTCTTGAGTTAGCAGGAGTAAAGCGTGCTCTTTTCGCTGCAAATTTGTACAGCAAAAAAAAATACTCCGGGTAAAATCCTCTATGCACGAGTATTTTTAATAAAACCAGATAGCGATAATTAAATTTACAGTAGTAAAGCCTGCTCCTTCGTCTGCAAAATTATCTTTCAGTTAACAATACTGGGTGGAAAGTACTCTCTGGACCAGCACTTAATTTCAACCGAGACATTTAAAACCATAGAGTAAACAAGCATCAGCGGTTTTGGTTGGCGAGTGTTGCGTATACAAACAAACGTTGAAAGCTTTATATTATAAGTAAGAAGCTCCTCTTAATAATCTAAAGCAGCTTGAATACTTACAAATATATATATATCCTACAGAAAAAATTGTAAGATTTCTTATATTCCCAGCCTCTTTTTTATATACTCCAGGCTGCAACTGGGTGTGAAACAAAGAGGCACGTTTTGTACACGGACAGAAAAAATTAAGTTATTTTTACAAAAAATTTATGAAATTTTATTAAATCAGTTTAGTAATTTGGTCACAGACTTACAATTCTGTAAACTTCAGTGAACGATGTAATAAATTTTACTAAACAGTTTTGTAATTTATATTTTCAAGGAATTTTACCATACTCTTTTCTAACTTTCATTGAACAGTTTTGTAATTTTTATGAGCTATAAATTTTACCAATCAGTTTTCTAAATTTTACGTAAATTTATATACTTGTTTAATTAAAAAATTATTGTAAGTGTATTTCATTTATCAAAGTAACAGTATAATTTGTACACATTTTTATACATAGTCAATAATTCTATTGTGGATAAAATTCCACAAACGAGCACTAGTTACATGTAACTTAATTTATTCCATTCATTTTTTATATTTCTTAATTAATGACAATGTAGATGCATATAACAATGATAATTATAATTTGAGTATAGACGCAATTAATTTATATATTTCGTAAAATAACACACAATTTCGCAGTTACTTTTAAAAGGATTCTAATGCTCTGTCTTCGCTCTTCTTTTGCTTGATCTGATATTCTTTAAAAGTCAGGGTTCATTTAAAGCGGAGGAACGTATCGAGACTGGTAATTGAAATTTTAGGTGAATAACTCTTAGCTTGTTTTTTTTTTTTAAACTATTAACAAATGATATATTTGTTGTAAATAATAGATGTTATACAAAAATAAATAAAATAAACAATTAAACTATTTGGCGATCGGGATCTCTTTGCAGATTCCCTGTAACATACAATGAAAACGAAAAAATAAATTAACTATTCTAGATGAAATAAAATTACCTTTTTCGAAGTCGAGTTTACCCGTTCTTCTGAACTAGTAATTTTATGACTCTTTTCTTGCAAGTAAAGGTGTCTTCCCTTTACCTCGTAAAAGAGTTTTTTTTACTAGAAAAGAGAGAGGATTCCTCGGTCGGAAGAGTATCGATTTCTTTCATTTCTCGAGAGGCATTTTTGCTCAACGAGGACGAAAGAAAATCGCTTGAAACGTATGACCATTTTCTTTTAACCCATTAAGTCACATGGTTAACTCAACATAGTTAGATCCAAACTAACTACGCCGTTCATTTTTTGAGCAAAAAATAAAATATTCGTGTTTTTTTATTTGACGATCTGATTGTTTATTTTAATTGTGCTTATGATTGTTTATTGCAAAATTATTTAAACAAATTAACAAAAAGTTGCGAATTTCAAAAAACTAATAACACCAATCGACTCTACGGATAAAATTAAGATACTGCTCAGCAGTTAGTTTTTAAACGCTCTTTTGCATCTTCTAAACACAAGTATTTTACACATGATTTACAAAATATTCAAGTTCTAACCTTGTAATTTGTTTCAGAACATTTTCTTAGTAATCCAATTTTTATTTTATGAATGACTGTCAAACTTTCTATTGTAAGTGTCATACTTTCAACATATGATTCAACAAAACTATCTATATAATATTGATAAAGTTATTGTACTACATATTTACTTGCTTTTTTTCTCCTGGATGTAATTTGTTGTATATTACTGTTGCATTCGTAATTAAAGCTTGAATCAATCGAATAAACAAACACCAAGTCGATTTTTTTTATTTTATCGTAGGTAGTAAAGAATTGCAATGTTGGTCATGAAGATCGACTCCTGCCATATAATTATTATAATTGGAAACAGCTTGAAGAAATAAAATTGTTTTCTTAGCCTGCTCATGCTACCTCTTCATGGGGCCTTTGGTTCATTACTAAAGCCTGAACTAAAGTATGATAATTGCAACAGAAACTTTGACAGAAATTTTGACAATTGGATTACTAACAAAATGTTCTGAAACAAATTGCAAGGTTAGAACTCAAAAATTTTGTGAAACATGCGTAAAATATTTGTGTTCAGAATATGCAAAACGGCACTGCTAAGCAATATCTTATTTTTTTCCGTAGAATCGATTGGTGTTATTAGTTTTTTGAAATTTGCAACTTTTTGGTAATTTGTTTAAATAATTTTACAATAAAAATCAGATCGTCAAACAAAAAAACACAGATATTTTAATTTTTGCTGAAGCAATCGATTGCGTAGTTAGTTGAAACCTATTTGCAATAGCGTGCTCATGGGACAGAACAAATTTGTTTATAATGATTTATTGCAAAATATAAGGATCGTACAAAAAAATATTATGAAGCTTTTTTTTTGCTTTTTCCCGTAGAATCGAATGTCGATATTTGTTAATTGAGAAAAAATTACTTTTGGTAATTTGATTAAATAATTTTGTAACAAACAATCAGATCATCAAACAGAAAATGGCGGGTATTTTATTTTTTGCTAAAGCAACATGGTTAGTTTAAGTCTAACTATGCTGTAGTAGCCATTGGTCTTAATGGGTTTATTTCCTTTGCAAAAATAAGCCATAAAAAATACTTTAAACTATGATAAAAATAAGTTTTATTATTCTGTTATCAATATATGCAATATTAAACATTCACATCTTTCGTGAATAGATAGTTTTGAAAGCCGTGAAACGTTTTCCCTTGTTTCAAAAATTAATTGTTTTTTACTTCTTTTTCTATGACGTTGAAATGTAATTATATATAATACAAAAATAGGATATCTTGCTTTTCTGTAAGAAATTCAATATGCCAACAAATAATAAAAACTGTATAAAAATACTTTAGCTTTAACTAATCACTGATAATCAAATTTCCTGTGATAGCTAGTAATAAGCCTCGGTTTTCTACAGAAATACTGGTTTTTCGAAAATAAAAAAGAAGACAATGTTTCGTGTTTTCCCCCTTATATTTTTCAACAATTTTGAGATCAAGATACCACTGATTAAAGTCATATTTAATCTGTAAATACCATATATGTCCTTATTAAATTAATATGATTAAACTTTCGTTATAAAATTCTAATATTAATTACACAAAAATGGAATTAAGATAGCTCGACCGAATTTTTTAGTACCTATTAAATGTATTTGAAACTGTAACAGTAATAATTAATTTGATGCTCTTTCGGATTTTGATACTTTAATTCAATGTTAATTTCCATATAACTTATAGCTTTTTTAAATTAAGTAATGAAATAATTAAAAATAAGTTATTTTATATACAGTATTAAATTTAAGTATAATATTTAATTAGTAGAATTAATTATATAATTTATGTTTATAACTTTACTTATTAAAATGAAACCATGATTGTATTAAGTTGAACTTAATATGGCATTATACACTTAAGTTATTTTTAGCAAAGATATTATATTACACAGAGTATCAGTGTATATCCCTGTTAAACAGGCAAAAAAAGTTTTCAACGTATAATAGATTTTGTTCTTGTCTTTTCTACTATTTCAACTTTCATCGGCCATGTACAAAAGACAATGAGGGTACGTCTGCGTGAATTATTAAAAAAAGCGTAGTTGATACAAAAAGGAAGACAGGAAAATTCGTAAAAAGAAAGCCTTTCTGGCAAAGGGAAGGTTAGTGCTAAAATGATAGATAAATTGACGGTTTACTAGGAACTGGCTATTCGACGTAATCACGATTCAATTGATAAGATGAAAAATGAAATTTGGGCTACTAAGTATCACTACAGCTCCACCGACGAAAACCCACAGCACGACAAATGCCCAAGTGGCCTAGACTCTTGGTGCGAATGGCAGAAAGCCGCAGCTTCGGATGCTCTAAACTCTTTTAAACGCAGCTATACAACACTTCCTACTGAAGTTTTTAGAGCTATTAGACACATTTATGAGGACTTAAGTAAAGACAAACTCTTGCAACGATGTCTTGGAGGTTTCATGCAAATAATAATGAGAGTCTCAAACAGCTAATCTGGAAAATCTCTCCAAAGTCATTGAGTGGCACCTCTACAATTGTTAAAATTGTAGCTAAGGTAACTACATGTACTTTCAATGAAAGTTCTTTTGCTCTATTAGCCATTATAAAAAAGATGCAAAGTAGTACATGGTCAAGTTCCCACGAATGGGCGCGACAAGTTGACGAGTAGCGAATAAATAGAGCAAAGGAACAAGCGTCACAGAACAGTAAAGAAGGAAGAGTTTTACGTAGACAAATACAAAAAGATGCTTTAGACCATGTAGATGAAAACATATTGCTATATTGACCTGGTAATTGACGATTCTATATGAACCTGAAAGAATTATAAAGTTTTATTGTGAATTTTTTAGGTTACAATACTTTTAAGCCGTTTCCTGAAAACTGTTATTTTTGAAATTGGTATACATCCTCACAAAATCTACTGAACCGATCGGTTTGAAATTTTGCACAGTACATCTTTACATAATTCATCAGGTAACGCTGTCGAGTTTTTTTGTTATTTTTATTAATTCTTAATTTTACAGTAACAAATAACCCGATTTTTTATAGCAAAAATCGGATTTTTGGTTTATTAGGGTTATCAAAAATTCTAAAATTAAAAAATAATTCGACTGCATTACCTGAGGAAATACCTCCATTGAAGAATGCACTTTGGTTTTTGCGATTCCGATGATTCTGTGGTGCGTAATCGTGTACACCGCAAAACAACTTTTTCTCGAGGAGCCTCCGGACATTCAATGTCATTCGTTTAATTTTTAATATTTGTCAATAAAAATTTAGGAAAATATTGTTCAAATGAGACATTATTATATGCATATTGTCTGGGTAATCCGGCTGAATCTGTGTTCTTAAAAACATGGCTGTTTTATACCGAATTAACCTTACCCCCCTCCCCCAGACGTGGCGCGGAGCGGAAGGCCAATTGAAGTGCGAACCGACGCGAAAGCTCAGCGCGTTCATGCTCTTGTTTCTCAAGACCGGCGGCTAACCATTCGAATATTAACTGACGAGATGCATATTAATCGGGAAACAGTTAAAAAGATTTTAACCGAAGATTTCGCCATGAAGAAACTGTGCACGAAGATGGTACCGAAGAACCTTTCAGATGAGCAAAAAGCACACCGAATGAATATCGCTCAAGATTGTCTCGAGCAGGTTGAAAGTGTTCCTACTCTTTTCAATCGAGTTATTACTGGTGATGAAAATTGATTCTTTCAATATAACCCCGAAACTAAACAACAAAGCCAATACTGGCTGTCCCCTGGAGCGCTAAGGCCAAAGAAGGCGATAATGAGCAAATCCAAAGTCAAAAACAAGTTCATTTGCTTCTTTAACAGCAAAGGGGTGGTTCACAAAGAGTTCGTACCACTTGGACAAACCGTAAATCAAGTATGTACTCGAAAAATGACGAAAAAGTGTGCTCAAGTACGTCCAGAGATCGAGAAGACTTGGGTTCTGCATCACAACAATGCTCCTGCCACAGTGCATTCAGTGTCTCTGATCAGGATTAAGGAATGCGACAGGTTTGTGAATGCTATGAAAAGGGGAATTTATCTCGTCCAACTTTTCCAAAAGAATCTTTTCATAAATCACACAACATTTTGGATTTAATTCATACAGATATATGCGGCCCTATGGAAACAATGACGCCTGGAGGGAACAGTTATGTCATGACCCTCATCGATGACTATTCAAGATTTATGACGGTTCACCTACTGAAAATAAAAGATGAAGTAGGGATAAATGTAAAACAATTTTTGCAGATAGCGGAGACGTAATTTGGAAAAATCTCAAAAACTATAAGGTCCGACCGTGGAAAAGAATATATTAATAAAAGTTCACACAATTTTTTCGCCGAAAAAGGAATTAGATCGCATTATACTGCAGATTATTCGCCACAATAAAATAGTATTGCCGAGCGAAAGAATAGGCCGCTCATAGAAATGGCGAGATGCGTGCTCATAGATGCAAATATTGAGAAAAAGTATTAGGGCGAAGCCGTGAATATGACAGAATCGATTGCCATCAAGAGCGACAGAAAGAATGCCATATGAATTATTGTTTAAAGAAAAACCAAATGTAAAAAATTTACATGTGTTTGGTTGTAAAGCTTTTGTTTATGTACCAAAAGAGCATCGAAAGAAACTAGATACGAAATCGTAAGAATATATTTTTATTGGCTATTCTGAACAATCGAAGGCATTTAGATTTCTCCATGCAAAAACAGGCGTTTTAAAAATCAGTCGCGATGCTACGTTTTCTGAGAACGATCAATTGAGTATAAATATGAATTCGGATGTTGAATACACATTTTCAGAAAATCATGTGGACCATAAAGAAAAACAATGAAAGTGTCAATGAATCATCCAACTCGAGTGTGGAAGAAAATATTCTAGAAGAAAATAGTAATGTACAAGTAGATATAGAAGTTCCCGTAAGAAGATCCGTGAGAGATAAGAAAGGGGTCCCACCTGATCATTATATGGAAATTTCAAAGTTTGCAGCAATTTCCAATGATGATTCGAAAAGTATAAAAGAAGCGTTATCAAGTCCGGACAAGGATTATTTGGCAAAGAGCAACGGGTGAGGAGTACAATGCGCTCATAGGAAACAATACATGGGAAATTGTACCTGAATCGAAACATATTATTATCGTAATTTGCAAGTGGATCTTTAAGACAAAAAGGGATCAAAAGGGAGAGGTGCGCTGATATAAGGCTCGATTCGTTACGCGTGGATCCTCCCAAAAATTTGGAGTAGATTATAATGAAGTGTTTGCCCCTGTAGTAAAACAAACGACCTTCAGGATTTTACTGGCTATTTCAAGTAGTGAGAAATTACTACTCAAGCATCTCGATGCAGAAACAGCATTTTTATATAGAGAACTTAAAGAAACTATATATAAAACAGCCAGAAGGATATGAAATCAAGAGCAAAGAAAGACACATCATGGTTTGCAAGCTACAAAAGGGACTTTATGAATTGAAACAAGCACCTAATATGTGGAATAAGAAGATCGAATACATTATTAAGAGCAAGAATTGTTTACAGAGCAATGCGAATCCTAGGTTATACATTAGGAGAGATAAAATTAGCATCATCTACATAATAGTTCATGTGGATGATATGTTAATTACTGTAAAGGAATCCGTGGTAATTGAGAAAATTATATTATTTTTACAAAAAAATTCAAGCTCACTGATTTAGGATTTTTGAAAAATTATTAGGTATAAAAGTTAGAAAAAATAACGACGGATATTATTGCATAAGGCAAAGCGAAAATTTTCAACAAAAATGTACAACAAAAATGAATATTTCAAACATTGTATAGCATTATAAATATTTATTTAAGAAAAAATACAGATAAATAGATCTTATAACAAATTGTAATACTAATCATTTTAACAATAGTTGAAGAAAATTTAACAATTATAATTTGGTATTATATAATTAATATACATTTTGCTGAGAAAATATTTTAACACCTTGGCGCAAAAAACATTTATGGACGTCTTCATCGACTACTTTCAGATACAAATGACATATAGAACGTCGCAAGTTTTAGTATTTGAAACTATAATTTAAATGTATACTATCTTTTTGTATGATTTATTTTTATTTCTTTTAATATTTATTAACTTTCTGTTAGTCAGAAAGTTCGAAATTAAATTAAATTAGTTAGAACGATCAAAAATTTCTGATTGGATGCTGAAATTTTTTTCTTATTTAATTACATACATTGTTAATAGTAATTAGCCTGAAATAGACATGTGTTTTTAAGCAGACATACCGAGTTTTTAGTTAGCATTACGTGTTAAACAGTACAGACATCGAATAAATATTTCTTAAAATTTATAGCCGTTCAGAAATCATTTTTGCGATTGTGGAATAGATTGAAAGTATAATAATAATTTTCAAAATTTTTAGATTGCTTTGCTCAAAGAAATTTCTACCTACAATTTAAAAGTCTACTCGACGACTTAACTTATTTATATGTGACATTCTTAGGGTAAACCTACCCTATACGTTTATAACAATAGACAAATATCATATTTATAATATTCGTATGTATATTCATATGAATATCACATTTATTCAACCATCAATTAAACTTTCGTTATTGTACGTACAGTTTCAATACTTCATAGGAATATTGTTCGTGCTCTTACATCATATTAAGCTTAATTTAGAAAGTGTATTGTTTTGTTTTATTAGGTAAAACTGATATCCGTAAAGAAATCCTATAAAATATCTTTAATAATATAGTATATGATATAAATAACTAAATACTGTCAATAAAAAGTAAGTGAATTAAACAAACGGAGTGAACTTTACAGAAACAGGTAGCTCTCTACATTAAAAACAAGGTCTCTCGTATTCACGAAAAAAGATTCTTTATCTCGGAATATCTTTCGTTACTCAGACAGCTAGCAATCATATAAAATTAATGTCAGAATACAATAAGTAGTTTTAACTGAATTAAGTAGAATCATACATAAAAATAAATAAATAAAATAAAATAAACATAAAATCATACGTTAAATATATGTAAATATATTCAAGAAATTCAGTTAAAGTTATACTTAAAAAAGTTCTTTACCCATTATGCTTGTAAATCTAACGGATCTTTTCTTTCAGTATTATGGCATTTGTGTAAGTGCCTTTTTAGATTAACCTTCTGAGCAAATTTGGCTTGACAATGTGAACAGGCGAATTTAGGCTCGATACCACACTCAAACTTCTGATGCCTAAGGAGTGACGGTAGGTGCGCATAGCTTTTGTTGCATTTGGTACAGGCGAATCTCTTTTCTACCATATTTGCTATTCTGCCCAATGTTTTCGTTTGAGAAGACGACGACCGAAGGCCCTCGCATTCGTATATACGATGTCCAACGAGCATTGAAGGAATACCGAAAGCTTTTCCGCAATCCGGGCAAGGTTCGTATTGCAGCGATGTTACCTCGTTCGAGTTTTCGTTGGAAAGGATAATGACCATTGACTTTGAGAGGCTACTGATACTGTTGTCTGAAATCAGAGAAATTATCCAATGTTAGTTGAATTGGGCGAATAGTCCGATGAGTACAGACGAATAAGAGATGCCATTGGAGTGATAAACAAAATATTGATTGAGTGAAAGTAGAAATGTATCGAAAATGATGGCCGTTTGATGAGTCTGTGCCGAGGTCTGTGCTCTATTTTGGAGATGAATCTTGGATATGATGGATACATTACAATACAGGACCCAGGTGAAAAAAGCTACCACCAATTTTGTCTAGCTTAGATTACAATACAAATAATAAGGATTTAGTACAGATAATAGAGTGTCGTAACTCAAAAGGTCGTGAATAATTTATTTATATGAACATCAAAAACTTTTCATATAACACGTTAAAATATGATTTTTGAGCATATAATTTATTTCAAAACTTTCTAGTATGCATTTATGATGAGTGCTAATAAAGGGATAAATGTACGAGACAACATTATTATGGAAATCTAGATCAAATTATATTTAACATTTATAATATTTTATTTATCATACATGTCCCAACTATTTGTGTTGATTTCAATCTTTAATAAATAAATTATTAATTCGAATAAACTTACTTTTTAAACCTTTTCCATTTTTCAATTAAGATTAATATTGCTTTACATATAACCGATATATATATATATATATATATATATATATATATATAAAAATTTTTTTATAAAAATAATTATTCCAATTTTTAGTTATTGAATTAATGGACTTATTTATATTTACAATTCGATAGGTTTTCAAGCAAATTTTGTGTATGATCATATAATTATCCAGATTCGTGAATTATTGAGAAAAAATATATATCAATTCTTCAATTAAAACAACTAAATAGTTAAAGTTTAAAATTAAAAATTCTACTTGCATCAACTGATTTAAAGCAAACCAATCAATATTTTTATTGTTACTGCAATAGTTGTTATGCATTAATGATATAATTATAATAGCATACAAGGGAACTGTTATTAGTTTCTAAAGATTGCTTTAAAAATTTTTTTAAGATTCTTTAAATTTGATCAATTGGAGCAGTTGAAAATATCGAAGTTTGATTAAGGGGACAGGTTGTCAAATTCTCCTTGATTAACAAAATTAATTTTAATTTTTATGCTTGATAGTCTACAAAGGCTATTGTAAATAAGAGAAATATGACTGTACTTATAATTATTTAGTTAAAAAAAAAATACTGTAAGACTGATAAAAATATTAAAATTATGTTATTAGTTTTATTATTAAAATTTACTTGGGATATATGCATCCGGGTGCATGTATGTACGAAATTTATTTTTTTGAGATGAATTATTTATCAAGTTATGATTTTATTTAGTTTCTTGTAAAAATTATTTTTTTTTATTACTTCTAAATATTTATTTTAATTATTTACTTTAAAAGAACGATTGCAAAAAGTTGCTTAATCGTATCCCTTCCCCAAGCCTACTTATAAGGCAAATTGGGGTGTATGAATCGGATGTATTTAATGATGCTGGCCTTATACTTTGTGAAATGATCGCAGCAGGGGCACTTAAGTCTCGGTGCTTTACCGCACTCGACCTGAACATGACGAGTAAGCGACCGTTGAACTGAATAACTACTGTCACATGCAGGACAACGATATTTCTTCTCGGGAACAGACAGGTAAGGAAACCCATAAATACTGGCCAGTATTATATCAAAATGTACAGTCGAATGAATACTGATTTCCCCTTATGTAGTTTTAAAAATAAATGTTATTTAAGATACAATGTGAAGCGTATATACGTATCTCTAAATTTTTTTTACGATTTATTATTTGATTATTGCTAAGAGTTTTTATTGAATAGTCTTCTATCAATATAATTTAATATAATGTTTTATTGCAGCTGTTATTTTGATTTGGGAATTTATTACTAATAATTAAATATACAATGTAATCAAGAAATTTTAATGAAAGCATACATTTGATATCACATTCAAAGAAAAAATAACATTTCGAACTAAAACGTTTAAATAAACATGAGTTGGTTAGCTGCTAATCTATTAGTTAACAAACAAATTATAAATATTTTTATCGGTCTTACAGCGTTTTTAACAAGCCAATATAATATAATTATGATGAAACTCAGACTGCCCGTGTTTATAAGCACCCCCGTAGAATGTGAAACATATAATCTGAAATATTAAAATCAAACTTAATTTTGTTAATAAAAGTCAGTCTGACTCCCCCTTCACCTAAAAAAACCTTCCACATCTGCAAAACATGTCGAACTATTTCAGAGAGTTTTTTGCTCTTAGTTATTGGAAATTGAGAATCGATTGAATTTACTATATTAGCAAATTGTTGTCTGTACCTATATAAAATCGAACAAATTTTGGTTTGTAAATACACATATGCATTGATAAGTTTATTAGAACTATTACATTTGAAATGTTATTCTGCCTTCGAAACTGGTGTAGATTGTAAATGTAAATAGTGGAGATTTCGATTATAACAAATTCTTCTAATCATCCAATATATCCAATTTAATTTTTATAACAGAAGAATACTGCTTTGTAAATAAATGAATTCGATATATTGCAAATGGAATAACAGTAAGCTCTAAAATATTATTGCATTCATTTTAGAGATAATGACAGTTGCATCACTCAATCTGAACCAAATATTTCCCATTTCTAACCTCTCCTTATGAGATTTATAAAAAGTTTCGATTATCTCTTTACTTTATGATATCAGCATTATAATAATAAAGGCTTAAGTAGTATTTGTTCAAATGAAATGTTAAAAAAGTGATTATTTATTCTCAGATTAAAATATATAATGTGAAAATACGAATTGAAACGAATGTACTAGTTATTCCACAAAAGCATTAGTTGCATATAAACTGAGAAATATATTTAGTTTTAAATAAATCTTTCTAAACATGAATTTAACTGCATTTATGATGTCCTTACTAAATCGAAAACTTTGAAGATATCAACTTAGATAATTTTACGACATTAAAAAAAATAGTCAAGAGTCATTAATGTAGATAATACTCTATTCAATTTAAAACAGACATGGAAATTAATATAGTAAACATATATAAATATAAAAAGTATAATACATGTATAATTAAATAATATGTATTCCTAATTACAAAATATAACAATACAGTAGTTACAAGAATAAAGCAATTCAGAAATATTGCTTATTTCATGTTGTATATTAGAAGTAGCTTTACTTGCAGATTAGAAAAATACAGCCTTGTGTAATATAATATCAGACTAGAGAACTAATTATAAGTACTGAAAATTATTCAATGAATGTTTTGTATGATCTCCCAAAAATGAATACCAAAAATAATTTACATTACTCAGCTTTATTTGATATAGATTTTAATAATTTCTAGAATTTTTTGAAGCATTTCCAGTCACTTCAATGATTTAGCTAAAGATTAATTTTGAAGATACTATTAATATTATATTAAATAATTTTTCTCGCTAGTTTTTTTTTTAGAGAATTACGTAATAAAAGTAAAGTATTAAAGTAAATATATAATGGATAATAAAATATTTTAGTAAGATTTTAATCAAGTTGAATACAATATTGAATACTGTAAGAAGACATAGACCTTACACATATCAAAATAGATAGAAATTATGATATCCCTTAAAACTAAGATTACTTCTATGCATGAAAGTTAATTGTACAATTAAAAGATAGGAAATTATTATTAAAAATAAGAGAAGTTTGTATAAAATGATAGTATCAATTATTATATAATATTATTAGAATAATCTTATGATTAAAATAAATATCTGCAAAAAGGTTATTATTATCAGACCTGTACATGGTAATATCATCTAGGAATTTATCTTTTCCTTATTCTATCCTATTCCGGTTCTCATGAAAAAAAATATAGTCCTTACCTAGTACTATTAAGAAGGCGTTCAAGCAAGCTCGCGTATTTAAAGCACAAATAAATTTTATTTGTATAATTTTAATAAATATTCATCAAAAATGTATTATTTCAAGTACTATTATCAATTTGCTTCAATAATAAAAAAAGTAGAATAACAATATACATGTTTTTTGTAGAAACCAAGATAATAACTAAAATATCCAACTAAATGAAAGTCTTATTGAAACTACTAATACTATATTGTATATCTAATGGTAAAAATAATCAACTATGATAATTTTTTTTATTCTATTATTATTTTAGTGTAGTTCTCATGAAAACAATTCTTGAAGATATGTTTTCTGAATGCTCACAGCGGAAGGTTCCCTGAATAGATTTTAAGAGAATATTAAAATTTAAATGTAAAGTTGCAAAACGTTTTCCATATTGAAGAAAATCTTTTTTTTCTTATACATGAGTTATGTAGTTTTTCATGGTAATGACTCATTAAAAGAATACAGAGACCGACAATGAACAGTGAGGAGCGTAATGTGTCCATGATTTTTACCGCTTAACTAAAGACAGATATGAAGAAAACAAAAAAAAGAAAAAAAGAAAAAAGAGAAAGAACGAGAAAGAGAGAGAGAGAGATCGTAAAGAGAGAACAATTTGAAGTTATTAAAAGAACTTCTTATCAAAGCACCAAATACAATAATATTTTCTTAATTTGAACAATACAATAAAAGACGCACAATGAATTGTAGAGGAACTTGAAACGGTGATTGTTTTATTTTATTTTATACTAAATATTTTCGCAAGCAGGTCAACATAATGCTATAGGAGCGACTATTTTTATAGTAATATCAATTTTATGGCAGTTCGTTTAAGGCTATCTCGGAAAGCATCTGTAAAAAATGTTTCGATGATAGGAAATTTATGCATATACGGGTACCTCAATTGGGGAGTACTTTGAAGACAATAATATGAATTTCGATGATTGAACGTAAAATTTGATTTTTATTTAATAAATTCCTGGTATTTTTCTGATAGAATGTAAAATATAATAAAAGGGGCTTTTACAGACTTGGAGTAATAGAGATGAACATACTCTTTTAAATAGGTAATGTTAGAAAGGAGAAGTTCATATAATAAATATAAATCTTAAGAAATGATCTTAGTTGCATATGGAGTAAGTTATAAAGTTATACTGATCATTTATATAAATTAGTAAGGGAAGTGGGCTCCAGGTCTATATATAATTGCCAATGGTAAAGAAGTAAAAGAGGTTATAAAGTTGTCAGGCAGCTTTCCAGAAGGACGCAAAGATGCATTAGAACGTTATAAAAGGCGTGAAAAGCCACCTGTAACTCATTCGTGCTTTACTTGGCATGCCAGATATCGTTAGGATTTTGTAAAATTTTCCTGTTGGCGTCCTGCATGAAATTTGCTCCAGGAATGGGATACAACTTCAACGCATGGAACTAGTTTCTCAAATCTTGGTAGAAACCGATGTCAACGAGCTTAATTAGTATTCCACACATATTAGTGAGATAAAAATAGAGGCCAGGGTATTGCCCATATGCCGCTGGCTCGAGTACAGGCATACAGTGCCAAACCCACAAATTTTCAATCTTTTCAAAGTTTTTTAATTTTCATCTAAAATTAAGATTTTAAGTCTGAAATTAAATCTCACAATATGAATTTTTTAGAATCTTTTCACCCGGTAAACTAATTTGATATTTACTATATAAAAAAGATAAAAGGTTTGGTTATAAAAATAATCTTATCACTAAAAATAAATTAGGTTAAAAATTAAAACTAATAAACTAAAATAATAATAATAATAAAATAAAATAATATAAAATAAATTAAAAATAAAAATAATAAATATAATAAACTATATTCTATGTTAGCAAAGGACAATCTGTCTGCCCTCAGCACCTTATTTTCTTCTTTGGTTTTCGACGTTTCGAACTACTACAGTTCATCCGCAGAAACCAAAGTTTCAATTTTTAATTTAATTAAATTTAGTAAAAAGTTTTCTTTCAGATTCTTCGGAGGCGATAATTTTTTTTTTTTTTTATTTAAGGTTTATCAACCCTGTGAAGGATTATTTAGCTGCATTTAGAATATAATATACAGACTTTCGTGTGTTACATATACATTATATATGTTCGTGAGTTATGATACATGATTTCCTTTAGAATTTTTTTAAAGATTTAAATCGCATTTCTTAAAAAATTTACATAATATTTTACACGTTCTTGGTGACGACAGTAATAAGCGACTTCTCGAAGGAAGAAACATGTTTTTATTATTTAGCATATGTAGTAAATACTCTCGCTGTTCATCGTATTTTGGGCATTGCCAAATAATATGATCCAGATCCTCATATTGATCACCGCATGAGCAATGAGAATTTTGTACTACCTTTACTCGTACAAGTGACGCAGTTGCCTATGAAGTTGCCTATAGTGAACCTATGAGTTTTCGGCTAAACTTAATATTTTAATACCACGGAGTACATTTTTTTTGTAAAAATATTGAAAATATTCTTTGCCTGTTTCTTCGCCCTGTTTCACTACAATACGATCTGTATTTTATTTTGTTTGGTGTTCGAATTTATATCGATAATCTATAAATGGAATTTTATATATATTTTCAGGCTCCTGACAAGTAGCTGATTTAGCTAAAACATCAACCTTTTCATTCTCTTGAATCCCTTTATGCGCTGGAATCCATATTAGTTTTAATTTTTTATTGTTTTTACACTTTTTTCGAAAACGAAGTATTATTTTGTTTTATCTTATTTATTAGATCTGGTGTTTTAATATAAATTTTATTTGAATTTAATTTTATTAGCACGTTAAGGGAGTCAGTAAAAATGAGATTGTTACAATCTATATTTTTTAATGCTATTTCTAGCGCATCATTGAGAGCGATGCTCTCCACCGTAAAAATAGATATTTCTTTATATAAGCCTCGTTGGATGTATTTGTTTATATTTTCGCGCTGACAATTTGAGCCGACTGATGGTGCCCTTTTCATTTTGCTTCCATCAGTAAAAATGGCTATGGCATTTTCGTTTGATATGAACTTCTGCAGTTCTGAGTTTGGATTTTTATGGTTTTGAGGTCGAACTCCTCGTTCTGTTTCATATTGAATCGTTGTTGTTAATGTTTCGTAATCTGTTTGGTATATGCTGTATTTCTCGTGAGAGTCCAAGAATTGGACATGGGGGAAAATTTCATCTATACAGCTGTATAAAATGCTGCTGTTTTCTTTTGCAGCGTTTACATTTCTATTATAGATCTTATGTGCAGTTTTTGTTATTAATAAGTTTGAGTTTGATAAGATTTTCGATCAGTAGCTTAAACATAAATATTTAGCTCTGTCTTGTAAGAGCATTAGTTTGAATTCCGCAATTAGGATATTTGTCGGCGTGCTAAGACGATATCCTAGTGCATACCTAACTGCTTTATACTGAATTTTCTCTATTTTATTTATAGATTTTTTTGCTTGGGAAACATATATAAAGCAACAAAAGTCTATTATTGCGCGTATATAAGCCTTATAAAGGGTGAGCAGACTGCTTGGATCCGCACCCCCCCCCCCACTAAGTTCCTCTGAGATACTTAATTATTATTGCGTGTAAACACCTATTTTTGACTAATTCTAAATGTTTTGAAAATGTTAATCTACAATCGAAAGTTACTCCCAAATATCGTATGCTTTCACAGCTTTTAATACGAATTCCTTCAATTTCAATTTCTGTAGATAAATTTTTTTCTATATTTGCTGAAATGTAGAAAGACTGTTTTATGTGGTGCGAGTTATGGTGCGACCTATATCTTCTAAATTATTTTTAATAGTTTTTATTGTCTTTTGCATAAGCTTTTTACTGGACTCAATAGATTTTCGTTTTGTGATAGTAGATATATCGTGGGCAAATTGAGATATGGATGCGCTTTTAGGTACGTGTTTTGTAATTTCAGCTGTATATATTATAAATAATAACGGACTGAGTACTCCTCCTTGAGGAACTCCCTTGTATGATACCCAATAAGATTGTTCATTAACCTCTGTTGATATACGTCTCTCATAGGTCAGAAATTTCACTAATTTTATTACTTGTATGGGACAGTTATATTTAGCAAGTTTGTTCAATAGTATATCACAGTTTACATTATCGAAGGCACTACTAATGTCTAGAAACGTACCCAACACATTTTGTTTTTTTGCCAGTCCTTCTTCTATTTCTAATGTTAAGTATGAAATGTTATCAGTGCAAGATTGCCCTTTACGAAATCCTGTTTGTGTTCCTGGTATTAAATTATTTGTTTCAAAATACCATTGCATGCGATTTTTAATAATTGTCTCAAATCGAGACTGACTGGTCTGTAATTTATTCCGTCTGTTTTAGGGATAAAATGTATAAAACTGAACGACCAACTTTCTGGAAACACACTTAACAAATATGTTTCATTAAATATATCAAGAAGAAAAAGCTTATATTTAGTAGGTAAAGCTTTAAGAATGTAATAGTCGATTTGATCCGTTCCGGGGGAGGCTTTTACTTTTTTTGGAAGAGAGAGCTATATTAAATTCTTCAAAATTTATTAAACCGCTTAAAAATTTGTTTTCATTGCATAGCGGAGTCAAATTAGGATCTGTAGGAGCCCAATCCAGACTAATTTTATTTAAGGCTTCTTTTAGCTTTTCCTTTTTCTCGGGATCCAATTCCACAGAACTATTTATTTTAACAACTTTATTTTTATAAATTTTAGTTACATTCCATACGCGTTTACTGTTTTGTACGTGGTTTATTGTTTGTACGAATTGTTTATAACTTTCTTTTTTTCTTCTTTTTACATATTTTTTTTAGCTTTAGCAGTTCGTTTTTTATATAAAAGAAAGTCATCTAAGCTTTTTGACCATTCCCATTTTTTTAGTGCTGCCTTTCTTAGCCGAATTGGTTTATCGCAGTCGGAATCCCACCATGCAACTGGGTTCGAATTTTTCTTTGTAAATTGTTTCGATTTACTTTTTGGTGTATTTAATGCAATACCTGTTTTAATAACATTAAAAAATCGCTCATATTTTACATTTGTAGACGCATTACAGTATTCTTCGCTTAAAAAATATAAATACTGATTTTCAAGAAATTCTAGTACTGCTTGCCAACTTGTACGAATAGAGTGTATTTTAAACGATTTTTTTCTATATAAATGTTTATTTATTGCAATAGTAGAAAGAACCGAATAATGATCCGATCCGTATGTATCGTCATATGCTTTATTGATTATTTTATCTGCTAAATTCATAGAAGTTATTATTAGATCTAGCTTTAATTTTGTGCCATGCGAGTGATCTATATGAGTAAGTGAATCCGTATTGCTTACGTACATATTTTTATTTTGAATTGCTTCTAAAAGTATTTTACCGCTGACATCAGTTTTTGCACAATTCCAGAAAGTATGATGGGCATTAAAGTCGCCTAATAATATTGTGTGAGTATCCTTTTCGATATTTTTCATTAGCATGTTCGATTCCAGTTCCGAAAGAGCTCGTCCTGGAGGTCTATAGCAGACTACAAGATTTAATTACGGTGCACTATTTTGGATTTTTAGTTTAGTTATTTCCATGTTATTATCTGGGTGTAAAATATTTCCATTTACTAAGTCTTGTATAATAATTTCAATTTTTTTCTTCACTGCCATCAAGATTCCGCCTCCTCGACCAATTGGCCTATCTTTACGAATAATTTTATAACCAGAAATGTCAAACTTCTGTGAGCTTGGGGTTAATCAAGTTTCAGTGCAAACAAAAATATCAATACCGTTTAATATTGTTACTAACTCTTTTCTTTGAATTATACTTCTGGCATTCCATAGGATAATATTAATATTACTTGTATTATCCATTTCAGTGTTTTTTTTTGTTTTTTTTTTTTTTTTTTTGTTTTCACTGCGAACGAAGGGATTAGAAATTAAGAAATTGTGCTTTCACTTTCTGTGCTAATATAATCAATGTCTGTGTCAGCGTTTGCTTCCGTAGTCACTTCATTTTTTTAAGTTTGTTTTTTATTTTAGTTAACTTAATTTTCAGTTTTTTATTTTTTGTTATGAGATACAAACTTTCAATTAGTTTTGTTAGTAAAGTAGTGTCTGATGTTAGTTTCTCTGCTTCCTTTACAATATTTGTGTTTTCGTAGCTTTTCTTAATAAATTTTGAGAAATTTTCTTGACTGATCATTTTATACGTTTTGTCATTGAATATTTTACATGTTGATTGTATTTCTGTTTCGATAAAGTTGATTTCATTTTTTACTTCGGGTTTAGTTTCGGTTTTACGTTTTTTTGCTCTCTCTTTTATAGGTATTTTGAACTCCTTATTTTCTTCAATAACTTCTAATTTCTGTAATTCCTTGATTTCTTGTTTCTGTTTTTTTAATATATCTTTTTCCAGATTTTCGTCCTGAATTTCAGTAGATTTTTCGGAGGATGAATCGAAAAGGGATCTCTGTATCTTTTGCTTTCATTTTATAGATTCTTAAGTTCGACTTCTGTGTTATGTTCTGTCATTATAGAATTTTCATTATTCACCTCTTGCGCAGAATTCTGAGAATTGTTAATAGCTATCGGGCACGATTTGGCTATATTTAGCTATATCCAGTTTGCTGATATAGGAAGCATGACATTGAATCCGTGGAGAGATATGCCCAGTATGTCGTATTGTCCTGTGATAGCTGAACTGTTTCAGGCAGATATTTTTTTTCTTCCTCTTTAATATAGAACTGTCATCTGAAAGACAAAATAGTTGCTCTCCCTGGCTTAGTTAGTCCAGCACGAATATGAGTCTTGCGTCATGTTATTTAATGATAAACTTGTAGAATTTTATTCATAGTCGGAAAATTGTCTCTTAGAATTGCTCTGTATGAAGCCTCCACTTTACGATGTCATATCGCTGATACTGCAGCTAGAGCTGCAGGCGATTAGATTCCTTTTCACTTAACACACAACTTTACTAGTAGTTTACTTAAGATACGGTATTGAAATCGTACTAACTTTTAACGCGACAGGAGCAAAACAAAAACACGTCTGCTCGCGAAGGCGATACAAATCGAACTCCGAGGCGATAATTAACAAGGACAGCTAATTATCTAGAATGTCATTATTTTAGTTAATATATTATATTATAAGAACTGTAAGTCCGAAAAAATATTTATTAATTTAATTCAAAACAGTCGACATAAGTACAATTTTAATTATATATATATAACATTGTATGCGAATGTGTAAACTATTATCCATGCGTTTAATATGTATTTTATATGGATAAGATATAGTTTGCGTATAAATGAATTCAAAATTCAAAATTAGGAACTTGATGTGAATTTACAATTTATTAATTGAAATAACTATCAACGTTAATGAATTTATATAATAATGCATAACAATGATATTAATATTTTAGCTAGACTATATATTATACCTAGCTTAACCTTGTTTTAAGATAAATTTGACTCATAACGAAAAATACATTAATACGAAACTAACTATTCTGGGTCTTAGATACCTAAAAAATAGTTCGAGAAAATGTATCTATAAATCGGCCGAAATGACCGGAAAAAATGATACACGTTAAGCCAATTACTAACGAAGTTCAATACCTTGTTACTCAGTCTCATCATAACGAAATACCTTGTTTATATTTTAAAAATGTTTAGCATTTCTACATAATAATTTATTTTTTAATATCATTTAATAAATTGTATAATGTCATCTAAATTAAACCTTCTCTTTTTTTTGCATGAATATTTCAGACTATATAACGCAATTTCTAAAAGAATGAATAAGAAAACGTCTGCAAAATACTAAAAATATAAGTAATACGGGAATCATTTTAAACAGATAATCGGCAGTAATACATTTATATTAATAAAATAATAAATAAATCGTATTAGCATATTTAAATTATAAATTTATAATGTACTAAAATAATTACTTTCTCTTCTGACCAATATCAGTAGTGAATTTCTAAAAAATTTTCAAGTATTATATTGTATAAATGTAGCTAGTAATTTGAGCCAGCTTCATAACTCTGCAACCCAGAGTTACTACACTTCATCTATTTTTACACCAGAAGTATTTGCAACTCATTTTCAAGGGAAATGAGCAAAGGGAATGATTGACGAGGAGTGAAATGTAACAACATTTAAATTAAAAAAATAAAAAACGTAGTGAAAAGTAATAATTTAGACTAAGAATATATGGATATATGCGGAGGAGGAAATAGTGACATATACACTTTTTAAACAACAATGTTATATTTACTTCACATTTGAACTTCATAATTTTCCTTAAACTACATTACATAGACTATTGTTATTCGTTCAATTTAATTAAATTTAAAGTAAATTATTGACTTAAATTTTTTCATGCTACAAATGTTATTTCTTCTGTTTTGTAGAACTGAATCATTAAATGTAGTGTTACAAAAGCGTTTCAATATGTAGAATATATATTTAGTTTTAAATTTTATCATATAAATACAATAACACTAAATTATATAAAATTTGTTATACGAAGCAATCGAAAATAAATTAAGTTCCTATTTCAGTCACTACATATAGAGCATAACTTAGATTTCAAATTAAATAAAAATAATTAAATAAGCAAATTAAAACACCTTAAATAATTCAATTTAGTATCCTTTCAGCATTTCAAAATACCTATGAAGTTCGATCTATTCTTAGTTCTATGCTGGAAACTACCGTTGGGCTTATTCGAAGTTTCTATCATAATTCTAAAACATCTCGTGTAATGGAATTTTTAAAATAAATATTTATATTATGTATGATTTAATTATATAGAAATTGTTTTTTAAAGAATATATTATATAATTTAATTAAATTTTTAAAAAAATCTCGAAAAGAATGGATAGATTTCCTTTCTTGAGATAAGGATGAAATGTGAAAGCAAAAAGTTATTTTATTTGAAATTTTTTCAATTTCTACGTCTTATTATGACTATAACATAACAGATTATTTTATTAATTAAACATTAACAATAACGATCATGCGGATGAGGAATCTGCTCTAGATTGAGCGAGATAAAAATTGTGGACCCGTAACTATGTCCTAAGGTACGATATTTTTTAATTCTTATTTATTAATACATAATTCTAATTATATTTTTTATACTCTATATAAAGTACAAGGAATTATTTTAATGTTAGCACATTTAAATTGTTTAAACTTTAATCAACAATAACTGAACAAATTATATATTGGTGAGTATAGGTTCATTAGAATGTTTTTTTAAAATTGTATTGTTCCTTGTATTCTGGCGATATAAATATTAATCGTAACTAAAAATACTATATTTTGGAAATAGATAGCGTTAGACCCTAAATTTTTACATAAATACATTTGATGGTAATTAAGAGTTGCCTCGCAGGTAATAAATTTTCCATTCTTATTGTGATATTCTTATTAGGTCACTTACTAAAACTAATTATGAAATGAGATATGGGAAATTAGATTAATTTTGTTTACATTTATAGCATATCTAACTGGATTATTCTTCTTATAAATATACATTGTATTCAATATTATATTTTAATGCTTATATTTTCTAAAAATGGAACCTTACTCCTTCAGTAATTTTTAAAGATTATATTAAATTTTTTTCAAGTTCTACATGAGAATAATAAATAAAATTCTAGTATTATATAGATAACAGAAAAAGAAAACAAAATCCTTTAATTTTTTTGCCCATAACTTTCACGCCATCAAACAATAATTTTTAAAATATATAAAGTATAAGAAAATTCTATCTGTATAAGCAAAAAAAACTTAAACAATACGCAATAGTTGAAGAATATATGAGTAAAAAATATATATAACTTTCTTAGATTCTTTGAACATAAAAATATTCATATAATAAGTTTTTATAGAATAAAAAACCGAGCGTGGTCGAAACGTCGAGCTCAGCTCATTGGAGATATGGGTAGATATGTCGGTCAAGGGGGACAGTCAGATCGTCCTTTGCTAACCATTTTATTCTTTTAGAATAGATATAGTCATAACAGTTCATTATATTTCAAAGTTATAGATTCTTTGAGAGTAATTATAAACAAAGACAATCAGTCTTACTATATTTATAATATAATTGTAAGATCGATAAAAATATTTATCAATTTATTAATAAAATAATTCAAGAAACCATACAGATAAATGAAATGGTGACGAACTAAAATAAAGTCAATGAATTGTGTTAATCGCATGGTATTCTGAATGTTCATTTAAAAGACGAAAATAAGTCATTCACGTCAACTTCAGTGCCCTCAATCCACGATCCTAAGCACGTGAACTCGTTTGCCTTCATGTCGGCGTCTAACGTGTTCCTTCACATGACTCTGTTGTTTAGTTTTATATCCACAATATGGACAGCGAAACCTCGGCTCTAAGCCACACTCCCATTTCTGATGCCTGTTTAGGCTCTGTTGAAAAACATAGGACTTGCCGCACTTAAAGCATACGTGAGCTTTATTCACTGGTTGTTTTCGCCGCTGTGGATATGACGAACCCATGCCTCCAGTATTATCAAAATCAACATAATGGAAATATGGCGGCATCCGGACTGCGAACAGAAAACAAATATTTTTGGAGTTAATTAAAAGTCATGGTAGAACCTATAAGGTAAAAATTTCAAACAAAGAGTCGTATATTGATTTATTGATTGATTTCAGATATTTGCATGTGCAATCCTTATCCTTTTTCGAAGGTGTTCTAGGACTTCCTTTGAATAACTGATTACTAAAAGGAAAATTGTAAAACAAAATCGTAATTAAATAGGTTAAATTATTCTCATAGTTAATTAAAACTGAAAAATCTGGACTATTTATGCGTTGGTTAAATTGTATCAATATTTTGTTATCAATGTATAGTAAAAATTATAGCATCTTTACATGTTTCAACATATTATATAATCAATTTTTTAATGCAAATTCTTATTTTTTAACTTATATTAGTTTTGTATTCAATTTTCTTTACTAAAGCGAATTCGAATAATAAGACTAATAGTTGAGTGCAATAATTAATAATCGAGTATAATATTATCAATAAATCTGTTAATAATCGAAATCAATATATTAACCAAAGTATAAATAACTTGTGATAGTCAATTATCTTTATTATTTTACAATTAGAGATAGAAGATTTTTAATCAAAAGTACCTGTGATATTATAAAAGTTATTTCAAAAACATTTTTTTTATTTTAAGCATTGGAACGAATGGAATTCTTTTAGGTACAATTTTCTTTTGAATTTAAAAAAGGTAATGCTTTTGGGAATATATAGTTT
Organism: Sycobia sp. Sy_11; assembly: GCA_018907035.1. NCBI lineage: Eukaryota > Metazoa > Arthropoda > Insecta > Hymenoptera > Epichrysomallidae > Sycobia > Sycobia sp. Sy_11. The sequence continues at coordinate 933,751 of JACCIC010000062.1, read as the reverse complement.
AATTATAACAGAAAATAATTTTTTACATTATACGCATATTTGTGTTATAAAATTAGATATACTACAATCTAAAGAAAATACTCGGAACACAATCTCAGGTTCACATAATTTCCATCACTTGCATTTACTACAATATTTAAAAATGTGCTCTTTTTTATAGCCACCTCTCGTACAATATATGTATATTTTTTATGTTATTTAACGCTCTATATATGCTTCCAAATACCGGTGTTAATTAGCGACGGAGGTCTACGATGCGTTTGTAACCAAAGCACATGTAAATTATTACAGCGGTGCTTGTGTAAATCGGCCGAGACCGGGATTTGAACTCGGATTACCAAGTTACTAGTCCTTCGCTCTAGTGATCGAGCCATCGTAGGCCTCTCTCATACAATATATTTCTATTCTTAGGTATTTATTTTAAGTCATTAAAAGAAGAACTGAATTTTTTTACTATAAGTTTGTGACATTTCATATCAATCTTTTTGAATTTATACGTTCCTACTATATGTACGATATATTGTTTTAATAATTTTAAATTAATTCTATGTCTTATTTTAACAATTAAGTATATTGAATTATTTTTACTATTATACAATCTCAAACTTAATTTTGATATTTGTACAAAAAAAAAAAAAAAAACAATCAAAAGAATATAACGATTCTATTTATTAGAATTTTATGATATTCATTATATAATTTATTTGCAATCATCAAAATTATTCATTATTATAGATTATACAGACATATACCTTCTATGGCATTAATCAAATTGTCTAAATATAAGTTTCTTAATTACGTGTTGTTTAATAATAATCGATTGTCCAGACTTTATTCATAATTGTTCATTCTTTGTCCAAATCAATTTCAAAAGATAATACAAGTGCTGTCGTCGAAACTGTCAATAATCATAAGTAAATAGAGAGAAGTATAATATAATACTTTACAAACATTAGAAATAAAGAAATTAATTTTAATATTTAAAATAATATTATTGGGTTAATTGTTGTAATTTTTCATAACTTCGAGTTTATATTAGCAAATAAATCTTAATCAAATGCAATTAGAGTATCATTATTATTAAAGTATGACACAATCACTATTGCAATTTAAAATAGACCAAGTTGCATGGTATCAGAATAGAACTGAAGGAGTATGAGTTCACTTCCAATCAAGGTTCTATCATTTTATATTCTGCTAAAAATGTGTAAGGCATCATTACTACTACTAACGTCATGAAAAATGATTTCTACAAATTTGTTGAATTTTCTCTTTTTACAAAAGTTTGAGTAGAATATAAATATCTAAGTTCATGGTTTGATTGTTTGAAATTAACTCAAATATAAAAATATAAGAATATCATAAAATTAACAGCATTATCTTATCCAAATACAATTCAGTTTCTAATATAATTTTTATTACCCTGGTAGAAATGCTAAACATTTTTAAGCTATAAAAAAGGTATTTCATTATGAATAAACCTAGTAATAAGGTATTTAACTTCGGTAGTAATTAGCTTAACACGTATCGTTTTGACCGGTCCTTTCGGCCGATTTATAGATATATTTTCTCGATCTATTTTTTAGGTATTTAAGACCCAGAATAGTTAGTTTCGTATTAATGTATTTTTCGTTATGAGTCAAATTTATCTTAAAACAAGGTTAAGCTAGGTATAATATATAGTCTAGCTAAAATATTAATATCATTGTTATGCATTATTATATAAATTCATTAACGTTGATAGTTATTTCAATTAATAAATTGTAAATTCACATCAAGTTCCTAATTTTGAATTTTGAATTTTGAATTCATTTATACGTAAACTATATCTTATCCATATATAATACATATTAAACGCATGGATAATAGTTTACACATTCACATACAATGTTATATATATATATACACGTATATACTTACTTATACGTATATATAAATAAATATACGAAGATTTAATCGGGTTTACATAATATTAACCAAGATAATTTTTTGTCTCTTATACGAGTGTCAAGTCACCAGACATGCAGTGTGTGCACGCTCCATAAATTTAAGTTTTGATATTAACTCAACTTCACATGAATTTTAAAACAATTTAAACAAATAATAAAATTATATTAGTTATTAAATTATTTATTTTCTATATAAATCGATTAAAATTAAAAATTATACTTATATCGATGGTTTACATTAATAAATATTTTTAATTTTTTTCTGTCTTACAATCTTTATAATATAATATAATATAATTTAATATAATATATTAACTAAAATAAAGACAGTCAGACTATCCTTGTTTATTAACACCTCCGGATAATCTGAAATAAAACTTATTACTAAAAATAAAATAGGTTAAAAATTAAAACTAATAAAATAAAATAAAAATAAATAAAATAATAAACTATATTATATGTTAATGAAAACCATATATATATATATATATATATATATATATATATATATATATATTACTAATGGTTTTTGAGGATGAATAGGAGCTGTTTGAAACACCGGACATGAAGTATATTTAAATTTAAGTTAGTGGGGGTAGTCAGGTTGTCATTTACTAACATAGAATATAGATTCTTTTAATTGAATTTAATAATTGCGTTTTATATCTTAGTATAGTGACATGTGAACTAAAAAATGTAGTTGTCCATCACTTTTAAATATTAATCTTTGAGAACGGAATTAGTTTCGAATCGTCTTGTATGAGCGTGATAAAGTTTATGCGCCTAAATTCAGAATACGTCTAAATTAAGTTTGTTGTCTCAAGACGGAAGTCTATTAGTGGAACAACCCGGATGATCTGGCGTGGTATGCATAGTACTACTTTGTATAAATATGAGTGAGACTTTATTTATAACTTTTGAAATCTTTATTTATTCTTCTAAATCTAATTCATTCCCCTCAAAATAACCCCCCACCGGGTGCAATGCAGATATACCAACGCTTCTTCCCATTTTCAAAACATTTTTTATACTCGTATTCCTGAATGGCCATCATTTCCTTCTTCGATTCGACTTTTATTTCTTCAATAGAAAACAAAACCGTGACCCCGAAATGGTCTTTTGAGTTTGTTGAACCCCCAGAAGTCACAGTGTGCTAAATCAGACGAGTACGGTGATTGCGGAATGATATGAGTTGAATTTTTGGCGAAATGTTCACGTAAAATCGATGCAGTGTGAGCTGGTTCATTATCGTGACGCAAAAACCAAGAGTTGTCTTTCCAAAAATGTCGTCTTTTGAGACGAATAGCTTCAGACCAACGACGCATCACACTCAAATAATATTCTTTATTAATCGTTGGGCCGATTGGAAGGAATTCATAATGCATCACACCACGATAATCGAAGAAAACAGTGAGCATAACCTTGATTTTTGAGCTACTTTGGCGTGATTTTTTCGGTCTCCGTTCTCCTTTGGCACGATATTCGCTCGATTGATCGGTTGTTCCTGGATCGTAAGCGTAGACCCAAGTCCCATATCCAGTTATTATGCGTTCCATCTTGTACTAATAGTCCGAAAGCATCGTTTCAGAGACCTCCATGCAACGCTGTTTTTCTAAATAATTGAGTTTTTTTGGCACCAATCGAGATTTCACTCTTTTCAGACACAAAATGTCTTTCAAAATGGTGTTGACTGATCCATTTGCAATTTCAACAATATTCTTTGATTTTGTTGACATGTAGGTCATCAGTAGATGTTCTTGATCGTCATTGATTGGTTCGTCTTCAACGCGTTCTGGACCTTCTTTGAACCATTTGTGTCAATCAAAAACACTTGCTGTTGACATTAACTTATCACCCAAGGCCTTCTGCAACATTCTGAACGTTTCGGCGGCCGATATTTCATTTCGCGCACAAAATTTAATGCTACTTCTTTGTTGAATATTTTCTGACATTATAAAAACCGAAGAGACAACTTTTCTTTTTTCACAAAACACAAGCGTAACTATATGAAAAATGAAGATAATTGCATGAAATTTGGCACAGATAACTCTTAAAAACATTTATCCGAATCAATAAACCAAGTTTGAATTGAAAAGTCTTACTCATATTTGTACACAGTAGTATACATAAATAGATACATAGATAAAATTTCAGTTAATAAAAATAATTATTATATATATATATATATATATATATATATATATATATATATAATAATTATTTTTATTAACTGAAATTTTATTCTTGCAGAATATATATAATTAAAGTCTGAAAATTACAGCACCACCAAATTATTTATAGATTTACATTAATTACAAATTTTCTACTAAAATGTTAAAATTATAAACTGTACTTATGTCGACTGTTGTAAATTAACTTAATACTATTTTTATCGGTCTTACAGTCTTTATGTAATAATTTAATTTTAATTATATAATCACAGTCAGACTCTCTTTACGTATGACCTCCGTAGAAAATGAAATGGAAATTAATACTAAAAAATAAAGTAAAATTAAATGAAAATTTAAAAAATAAAAATAATGTAATCTATATACTATGTTACTAAAAGAAAACCTGCCTGTCTCTATCACCTAAATTTAAATATATTTTTGATGCCCGACGTTTCGGACCACGTCGGTTCATCTTTATGAAGTAAACTTATTTTATTTAGTAGATTCTACGGGGTGATTGTAAGCAAGGACAGTCTAAGTAACATTATATTAGTAAAGTATATTATTGTATAAAAAATGCAAGATCGATAAAAATAATTATTCAAATGAAATGTTAAAAACTACAAAATAGAACTATAAATAAAATATTCTTATTTTTAAACTTTTATTTTAATCCATGGTAATATTTTTAAATTTTAATTATGAAATATTTATACGAGTATAATTTTTCAAATAAAATAAAATTATTATTATTATATTTATAGAATAACTAAAATAAACTATCTTGAATTTATTATAGAAAGTAATAATACTAAAATATGTACTATTCTGCTCAATGCATTTGTTTTATTCTACACACACACGCATATAGCAACTCAAAATATAAATTGCTATAGCACTACAATAATTTATTCATATTGGTGCGTTCATTGTAATAAATCAAATTACATAACATCAATCCTTTTAAGAATTACATTTTCTACTTAAAAATACAGACATTTTTGTATTTATTATAAAATCATAAATTATAATACATATATAATAATAATAATAACTTGGAATATATGTTCCGATTAAATAAATTTTTATTATAAATAGTATAAATTTGACTAATTTTTCTAAAATTATACTTAATTATTGTTATTATTTATCTTGGAATATAGATGTTACGAGTAACATAATAACTGCATCGTCTTGGTCATTTTCAAAAGGGAATTCTACTTAATATTGGGTCATTATACTAAATACTAAAATTTTTTTACTACTCGTAAAATTCGTGCAATAAAGTAATATAACGATATAAAAGAAATCTTGCTGATAAAAACTAGGCAAATAATACCAACATTTGCGAATTTAATTTATTATATATTTTTTCTTATTATATGCAAATCTCATGTTTCTTGATCTGTCTTCGAACTATCTACAGTAATTAAGTAAATGTCTTGCGCAGGATGTTTTTTTCTAATGTGACTGTATATCTGTGACGTCTGCTTGCATCTTATATGGCAATAAGGGCACATAAATCTCGGCATCTGTCCACATTCATATCTTTCGTGTCGTACGCAATTGCTTTTGAGTGTAAATCCTTGATTGCATTTCTGACAATAAAATTGCTTCTCACGTTTGCCCCACTGTCGCTCCTCTTTTTTACTCAATCCGGGATCGGTTTTTCCCATTCTTACATTTTCTATTTTTACACTCGCATCTTCTGACGTTGTCAGCGTTATTTCCTTTTTCATGGCAAATTTGACATCACCTGAAAGCAGACAAAAGTTATTAGTTAGATAAAAGACAGCAAGAAATAAAAGAGCCTTTGCTACGTTAAATGTTATTTAAGGTGAAAGTTATGTGTGAGGGATACAGTAGGGATTTTTTAGTCTTTTAAATTAGAATTTTCTTTAATGCATTATTATGCTATTCGACAAAAATATTTACACAACTAAATAATAAAAATTAGTATTAGTATTTTGCAAGTTTGTCCATTATGAGACACTTAATACGATATTGTTACAATTATTAGATTATAAAATAAAAATATATGTACAGGTTAAGTTTCAAAGAAATTATTCAACTTAATCTTTTAGTAATTAGTGAAGAAGTAGAATAATTATATCTATATAAAATAAATATTTATATATTTCGAATTTTTAAAACTTTAAAAACTGTTGAATTATTAATCAAATAGTAATTTCACTATACGCTATAACTTATTATATTTCATAAATAAAATAAAATATTGATGAGATAATTTTCAATAATCCTAGACCATAAAATAAAAACTAACAGTAATAAACTACTTTAAATATGATTTAGATGGAATTTCTATCAAAAATATTCAATATTATATTATAATATAAGATAAAAGTGAAAATTTTGATTATTAAGAAATTGAATTATATGAATACTATTTTTTGTAAATTAAAGTATTACTTAAATATTCAAATTTCCTAATGACTTTGCAGCATGATAGTAATTAAATGAGAATCAGACTGTCATTATTCTATAAAAATTGTAAGATAAAAATATTTATTATTTTAGTTGACAATAGTCTTCTTAAGTACAATTTATAATTAATTTTTGAAACACAATCAATCCGTAAAGCCAAAGCTAGTTACGGTCGAAATTGTGCAGGAATTTAAATCAAACTGCGTGACATTTTTTATAGCATCTAAGGCTTATAGTATCAAAAGCTAGACACTGTTACAAAAAGAAGCATCAAGGCACAACAACCTGGCTATTCCTTGTAATGCTTAGTAAAATTTTGTGTCTGCTACATAATCGAGTCTATAATGAGAAAAAGCTGATGTATAGTTTTTCTTAGATTAAGTCGAATATAACAACAATAATACATGGATGATATATAACTAATACATTGAAGCAAATTTAAATTTCGCTGCACTCAGGCGATATACTATATTCTTTGAATTGGCCGAGCTCCTGCATCGCATATGTAATTTTCTTTATAATTTTTGGAATTGCTAAAGATTGAAATATTATAACAATTACTATTACATAAATAATTTTTTGGAAACCTGCTCTTATATGTCATTAATGCTATACAAATGATTTTAAATTTATTTGCTCAATAATCTCTATATTGAGAACACACATTTGGAGTGTTATCACCTACAGTTACGCAGTAAAGACTTAGTCGACCAACACTATAATACGCAAATGTATATGAACAAATTATTTTATAATAATATAAAAATAACAAGCTTTAATTATAATGTTTTATCGATGTTAACATGAAATTTTGATACTTATCTGTCAATAGATTGTCTTAGATCAATAGGTAAATATGTAAATCATGATTTATTTATTTTTATTTATTTATTATATTTTTAACGTACTGGATAGTTCTTTTAGAGATATATACATAATACTAAGCCCAATTTTAACAATCAAAAAATCTGTTAATCCTATTTTTTAAAATTATTGAATCTCTATATCTATATGAAATAAATATTAAACAGTGTGGGCTAAACTATAAATTTATTTCAAAAGAAACAAAATGTTACATACAATTTTACACTGATTTACGCAACTCTAATAACAGTCGTTTTGCACGTTGTGCGTACCCGAATGTTGCAAAAGACATTATCCTCTTGCAGGTACATTCCTGTTAGGAGTTACTGGTTCGTACACATGCGTACTTACAACCTGTAATACGCCGTCCAGACAAAATATAATACAATTGGATCTTATGCGCCTAATTACGTGCTGGGTTTAGGGAAAATCTCGGGGTTTCCCCGCATTCAATTTCAAACATTTAAATTATATATAATATTATTCTCTAAATATAAATTATACTATATAATTAACAAAAATGCCTTCGAAAAATTGGACTGATAGGAATCAAATCTTAAAAATTTTTATTTAAATATCTTTGAAAATGTTGACCAGTCGATGATGGGCTATGGTATATAATATATATATATATATATATATATATATATATATATATATATATATATATATACACACTACTGTTACACCTTAAATAATTTATTCTACGTACTGGTTGTAAAGAATAAATAAAAATGATTTAGAATTAAAATAAACTTTTAAAAAATAAAGACCATCCGTCTATATTTTAAAAATAATATTAATTCTGAATTCAGTATTGCACAGGTATAATTGTTAAAAATACTTAGCTGAATACAATTTAACTTAAATAATTTTTTTCTTAAAATATGTATTTTACAAGTCAGAATTAAATAAATTAGGACAGAATCTAAGTAAATCTACATTTAATTCACAATGTAATTCCAATATTTTTTGCATAAGTCAACCATATGCTAATGTAACATTAATACGTGACTACTAGAATAAAATACTGAGTTTATCTTATCAGTTCTCTCTTTCATTATACGTATACTTTATGTCAACGAAGGAAAAGGTATACTTGTAAAAATGGTTATCGAGAATGATGCCTCAGATGAACTGACCAATTCTAAATGAGGTTGAGCTTAAAACTAAAGAAATTAAATCATATCGTGTTCAAATGCTGTTATAAATCATGCAGTAAGAAACTGGTCTCGCCTATTTTGAAAAATTTATTTAAATTTGGAATCAAGAAGATGTTTTAGTCACTATTCATTCAACATTTAAGGAAAAAATTAATTATTTATATTTATATACATTCAATTTATATTTTTGAAAAAGTTATTTGTCAATTATTGGTCGAAAGCAATAAAAAAAGTATAAGATTGCTCCACTGAGTATCACTATATCAAATAGACGTGCAAGTAGAATCAAACAGACATCTATCATTTAAAAAAAAAATTTTAAATGGTAAAATAAATTTTAAATCATAACAACCTTTTAATATTTGATTAATGTTTCAATTACGTATAACCTCATAGCTGATTTAAACTATCAACTCATTTAAACAGTCATGTCAGTCCATCCAACCCATAATAATCTTTAAATTTATTTGTTAAATTGTTTATATATTGCAATGCTATCTTTTTCGTTTTAAAATAATTGTTAATAATTAATCTTAAATTTTCCATTATTATTATATAAATCAAAATTTCAAATCTGTGGATTATTTATCATTCATGCTCCATAAGCTACAATGTCAAATTACAATTGGAAAATGATTATTTTTTTCGTATTCCCATGATTATGCTATATTCATTGACAGAATTTGGAATTTGAATATTTAATATGCATTACGGAACTTTTTTATGTTGATGGCAAGATTAATTTTAAAAATAATAGAGCCACCTAAGCAACTGCAGTTAGGTTTTAGATATTTATAAAACAATCTTGATATTTTGCTATAAATTTTGTAATTTTATATAGATAAATTTTATTATTGATTCCACATCTTTATCAATTAGAGAACAAATGATTTCTCATTGTTGAGAAAAGCTTTTCTTACTCTAGGTTTCATATCTTTATGACATCTTCTAACACTTTTACATATATATTTGATGAATTGCCGCCCAAAGCTTGGCAGTAGGGACACTGGAAGAGGGGGCCATTGCCACAGAAATAAGGCACATGATCAATTATCGTTGTTTTTTGGGAGAATCTCCTGCTGTATTTCAAGCACTCAAAACGTTTTGTCTTTGTTGAGTGAATTTTACAAGCTGACCTCACTTGTTCTTGAAGATCTTTCCTTATAATAATGGACGTCGAAAGCCAAGCGTTATCTGAAAAAATATATCAACAATAGTAATTTTTGTTAATTACAAATAATATTAAATTATTGAAGGTAAACAAATTACTGAATAGCACAATTACGATTAAATATATTGCGATCATGTTACTGTAAGCAAATACTTGCGTATGCATGCCGGTATCTGCAATTAAATTCTTAAAATGAAATGTAACAATAAAGCTTTTTAAATTTGATATATAACTTCCCAAACCAATAGTGATCATTGACTTTTGTTTTATATCAAACTGTTTGTTCTGAATCAAGGAACAATTCTGTGTAAATTTTTATAAATTGAAAAGAACATAAACCAGTCACATTATTTTATAAAAAAATAAAAAAAAATTGTGCTATTAGTAGGATACAATTTTTTTTCATTATCTTTTAAATAAATATTAATATATACATCGATAAGAAATTTTTCAAGCTTTAAAATTAGACATTCTAAGGTAAAAAATTCTAAGTTGAACAGGACTGATTAGGAAAAGTGTCATTCGAGAATGTAATTGTGCTTAAGGGGGCATCTCTAGTCTTTTTGCATAAATTTTCAAGATTTTTTTTCTTGCATTAAACTTTATTATCACACTACAATTTTTTTATATTAAAAAAATACATATTGAAGTCTGCAAAAAATTGTTTTTCATTTTTCATCCAATATGGCCCAGATATGGCTGCCACAACGAAGCTTGCTTTTTTTGGCTGACATCGTATCTTGACACAGGAAGCTCTGAAATGAAAAATTCAAAAAGCATATTAAAGTGTAAGAAAGTAGCTATAGCCCGTACTAAAATTATGAATATTCGATTACATTGGAGCACTTTTTTAAACAACATAACCTCAAAAAATAAGCCGAAAATTAGAAAAGCCCGCCATTTTGTTTTTACTTTTACTTAAACTTCTTGATTTTAGTACGGGCTATAGCTACTTTCTTATACTTTAATATGCTTTTTGAATTTTTCATTTCAGAGCTTCCTGTGTCAAGATACGATGTCAGCCAAAAAAAGCAAGCTTCGTTGTGGCAGCCATATCTGGGCCATATTGGATGAAAAATGAAAAAAAAATTTTTTTTTGCATATTTCAATATGTATTTTTTTAATATAAAAAAATTGTAGTGTGATCATAAAGTTTACTGCAAGAAAAAAAATCTTGCAAATTTATGCAAAAAGACTAGAGATGCCCCTTAATGTTGATTAAATTTGCAATATCTCAAGGCCAAATAAATATTTTTAGATTTTACAAAATTTATTTGAGTTCTAGGAAAATGTAAAAAAGGTGGAAGTTTCAAATTTCATTTTACGACATAGTCTAAAGTAAAGCTTTAAAGTCTGTTAACCAACTAAATTGTTAAGAATAATTTATCTAGTATATTTTCGATAAGTCACCCTCAAAAAGGAGGATAGCAAATAGGCTTAGAATATTTTGCTGGATACGGGCGAATTGAAATGGTCACGGGAACCCTTTGGACTCCTAGACTAGTTGACATTTCTTGAAATATACATTTTACAAGAAACTTACCAGTGATAAAAAAATCTTTTAAATGTTAATATTAATTAAAATACTTGGAATTCAGCATAAATTTTTTTCAATTTTGAAAAATGGCCATTTAGAGCAATCATAGAACTTATATTGAAAACAACTAATTTTTCGCCTAAGTAACCTAACAGAATAGAAGAAGTGCATCGAAAAAGAAACTTTCACCAGATTACTGAAGGGATCTTACATTGGTCACTACCAATCTTTTATGCACGTGGAGTAAATAGTTTATCGAATGGTCATATCGTACTGAAGATGAACGTAAAATACAATAGATTAAAACTTTGTTATACAAATTTTACAGTAATGAATGAATCGGAATATTCATTTCTATTCTGTTGGACTAATAGATATATCAGCAATTTATCATTAGAGATTTCTATATCATGTAATTTCATATTTTTATTTGTTAGTTTATCGTATATTTTTGTAAGGGTTATTGTCAAAATTAGTCAAAACCAAATACAAATAATACATTTAAGAATACCAAATTTCATTCCATTCGATGAGATACACTTGTTTGTGTTTATGTATTTCTAATAACGTTTGCAGTAAAAAAATCCATGTCATAGGATATCGAATGAATTTAATTGTTTCAAAATTAATTTTTTACAATTTCCAATATCAAGTCCATCAAATTTATTTATTATTATAAATCTTAATAATATTAATTATTTACTTAATAATATTAATAAGATTACTGAATATAGTTTTTTAATAGATCAATACTCACCCGTGCCTGAACAGGTAACATTCTAAGGTTATATTTGTGTAATGGACTGCCGCAAAATTTTACGATGAGTTATATTTTTATTGGGTTTAAGCTATATTAGATAAACATAAAAAGTCTGACTGTAGTTGTAGTATTCTATATATAGATATATACTTACGAGGTACGTTCAAATAATAAGGCGACTTTGCAAATATCTATCTTTGTTTGTGATAATATACAATTATCAAATATACAAATATCTATATTTCTAAATAATATGTTTATTTGTGACAGGTATACAAAGCTGTAAGTATTTCGTATTAAAAAAGAGAATTATGAGCATATTATTATTTCTCTTTTATTTAAAAAAGAGAATTTATGAGCATAAATATAGTTTACGTAGCTCACATATTACTTCCGGTTTAAAAGAGCATTATTTAAAGTTTTTACATTCTTTTGATTTTGTGAATGTGGATATTTTGGAACATGGTATTAATAATAAGTATAAACGGGAGAGTCTTGAAAGTATTCACATTTCCAGGAATCGAAATAATGTGAATTTAATGTTAGAGTCTGGTAGATTTGACAGTGTTTATCATTCCTTATTAAGTTGATTGGTTTTGGACAATTTGTGTAGAGGGGGAATTGATATTTAATTTACTAAATTTGGTGGTGGGGATGGGTATATATAGATTAGAATATAAGGATTACATTAGTCCCTGACGAGGAGCCGTAGCGAGCTCGAAACGTTGGACAAGTCTTCAATTAGGTAAGGGTGGTGGGGACAGTCAGACTGCACTTTACTAACAAAAAATTTTTTCAGCTAATATTTTATTTTCAGATTAGTCTACGGGGGTGAATGTAAACAAGGATAGTCTGACTGTCATTATAATTTTAATTTAATTTTTAATTTAATTTTTATTTTTAATTTAATTTAATTTTTTTATTTATTTTTATTTTTATTTTTATTTTTTATTTTTATTTTTATTTTATTTTTAGATTGAATTGATTGGACTGTAAGACCAATAAAAAAATATTTATTAATTTGTTTTGTGTGCTCACTGATTTTCTTTTGTCAAAAAAATGCAAAGCGTTTGCATGAAAACGTACATGCAGTGAAAGATATTATGTTAAAAAATTATCGAATCACTATCAGAGAAGTTGCTGAAGATGTTGTCATATCGGTTGGCTCATACCATATTATTTTTTCGGATGTTTTCGGCATGAGATATGTGACAGTGAAATTAGTTCCAAAACTGCTTAATTTTGATTTAAAAAACCGTCGCATAACCATAGCTTAGGAGATGTTGATTGAAGTCAATAATAATGTTGATTTTATTTATAACTGGTGATGAATAGTAGGTATATGCTTATGAAATTAAAGCCCAATCTTCGCAATTGAAGAGCCCAGAAGAAGCAAGACCACGAAGAAAGCACGCCAAGTTTGATCAAATGTCAAGGTTATGGTCACTGCTTATGAGGGGGTTACTTTGAAGGGAATAACATAAGTATTGATTAATAAATAAAGATTTGTAATAAAACAAAAAGTCACGTTATTATTTTAATACACCTCGGAACATACCTCTTGAACATATTACACTATCGGAACTTCCAGATTTGTCGTACAAGATATCGTATTTTATCGTCTCAACACGAATCTTCCCATATAAGCTAATTTCCTCATACCTGGATCTCGTTTTTTATTAACTAAATACAATATTCCCCGTAGAAATCGCCCAGAAACACCTGGACATTGCATTCTATCATCCGAACACACAACTGCCTATAGAAATCGTTTTGAGGCAACGGGATATCGTAATCAACCACCCGTACACGCCAATACAATATTTATTAGTATCATATGTGCAATATAATATACATACAATATATATACATTTTTTTCTCTCCATTTTTTCAATTAAAAGCTGTGAATATTTTCGTAATGATGCCAACTGAAATTCTAGAAAAATGTTGGTATACGCATAGCATATTTTTTAAGCAAACGATGGATTTGCCTTTTTATGCAGAAGTGACGATATATTTTATTTACATATATATAGTTTCGTGGTTGTTAATAAAGAACCCTATTTTGCCATCATTTCTTTTGTTCGAACTAAAAAAATAATCTCTTGTCACAATTCTGAAGTTAATAGAATGTATAAAAATAAAAAGCTAATTTGTCGTCACAAACTATATTCAGTATGATTTGGCAAACAAAACCATTTTATAAGAGAAGGAGAAAGAAAGGCAGAGAGAGAGAGAGAGAGAGAGAGAGAGAGAGAGAGAGAGAGAGAGAGAGAGAGAGAGAGATTGATTTTCCCACGTAAGAGAAAATAAAATTTACAAAAATCAAAAGATGTCCATACGGTGTGAGAGTAGTGTCAGATTAACCTGAAGAATAAAAAGGTAATACCGACTAACGTCACACCTTCTTTAGGATACGAATCCCAAAGTTGGAAATAGACATTCAACTGAGCTGGCCTGGTATTAATACTTTAAACCGACTACTTTGAGTTGATGTTTGTGATTCAAGACGCTACCTAGTGGCCGCTGGTGGAGCTGACTTTTAAAACCATTAACTTAATTTATTGATGTAAGTAAAATGATTTTCAATAAAAAACATAGCCTATGTCCTTCCCAAGAATATAGAATCTATATGTCAAATTTCAGAACAATCGGTTCAGTAGTTTTTTTGGTTATCGTATACAAACAAAAACACGATTTGTCTTTATAAATTAGTATCAGTATGATATGATATGATATAATATGATATGATATGTATGTATGTATGTATGTATGTATGTATGTATGTATGTATGTATGTATGTATGTATGTATGTATGTATGTATGTATGTATGTATGTATGTATGTATGTATGTATGTATGTATGTATGTATGTATGTATGTATGTATGTATGTATGTATGTATGTATGTATGTATGTATGTATGTATGTATGTATATATAGGTATTGATGTCCAGTGAAATTGAAGCATATCAAATTGGTCTGCGAAATAGCACCTTCTTGAACTGGACGCTTAGATAGAACCTTTTGAAGCGGATACTAAGATAGTACCTTTTTATACGGAAGCGACGATATTAAAAATATATTCATATATTTAAAAAAAAAATTCATATATTTTAGTCAGAATAATTTGCAGATAGTAAGCGAAACTTTTATTAATAATGTATATCCGATTGAATTTATTAATAAATAAATTGCAGAGAGATTGTTTGACATTTAGTTATTTAATAATTTCAAAGATAAGGATGATCTATATTCAAAATCTGGAGTTGTTTACAAAATTAATTGTATGGATTGTAATGAATGCTACATTGGACCAACAAGTAGATATTTAAGAAAGATAATTTATGAACTTAAATATATAAACCATATGGTATTAATAATAAGTACAAAAGGGAGAATTGTGAAAGTATTCATATTTCGAAATAATATGCATTTAATATCAGAGTCAATTAAATTAGATAACATTTATCATTCTTTATTAAATTCATTGGTTTTGAACATTTAATGTAGAAAGGGGATTGTATATTCAAATTATTAAACATTTTAGTTTAGTGAGGATAGGGGTATGTATAGATCAGAATATTAATATAAGGTTTAGTTTAGTCCCTCATAAGGAGCTATAGCGAGCTCTTCTCGAAACCAAATACTGAAAAAAGAAGGGTTGAAGCAGCTCAACGAAGTGAGAGGTGGAAGGCGTCGTTGTTCATCATTGGGTGGTATTTTTCAGCGTTGTTTTAAATAAAGATTGGTTTACTTTATATTGCTAATCATTAATTTTCACGATTTTTTAATTCTTTTTTTTAGATACAAAAGAAATAAATTTATTGCATTAAGCCTCGTACGTGTGCAAGGAACTTAGTGGTGTTTCTCTCTTAGACATACCTAAAAGAGAAGATATAAGTCCGCGAAATATTGATTTTATTGATTGCGTTGCGCGTATTACTCGTGAATACGCTTTTGTTCAGCCGCGAGCAGGTCGATGGGAATGACTCCAGCAATCACGAAAACCGCGATCTCAGACGCAGTGCGATACGCGCACGTGATTCTTAATGCACCCACCCTTCGTACGCTTTTCATAGCGTTCGCTCGTTTTCTTACATTCATCGCGTTGGTCCACACTTCCGCCCCGTAAAGCAGGATCGAGTGGGTAACGCTCATCAGCAGTCTACGTACGTTCTGTCTAGCTCCATCTCGTGTTGGCTATCAGTCTGCTTAGAGCCTTGGTCTTTTCTACAGCCTTATTGGCCACGTTTCGTAGGTGAGGCCAGAAGCTTAGCTTCGTATCCAAGGCGACCCCAAGATACTTAACTTCACTCCTGGTCTCCAATCTTTCCGTCCCTACCGTTATCGAGACCACCGTCTCTATACGTCTATGAGCCAGCAGCAATAACTCGGTCTTCTGCAGCGCGAGCTGCAGTCCATGGTCTGTCATCCAATCAGTCACCCCTTTATTCAGTTTTATCTTCAGTTTTAACTGAATCAAGTAATAGTCGCGTGCGACTATCACGACTGCCACATTGTCAGCATAGGCGATGAGGCGTCCAAGGGCATGTCCAGTTTTATAAGCCGGCATACTGTACGTTCCAGAAATCGGAGCCCCGGTGGGTCTCTGCGTGACTCCCGCTGCCACGCGTTTTCGTTTCCGTTTTCTGTCTGGGAAGCAAAGACAGTACGATATTATATCGATTCATAATAGCATTTTCGGTCCAATCGTGTGGCATTTTTTTCTTTCTTTATGAATCTTTCCCATCGCATGTAAACATTGGCCAACTGCTCTGTCACTGATTACTAACTTATTAGGGAGTTCTTTCTGTGTTTGGGCTGACTTTTCGTCCAATAAAGCTTGCAATTCACTATCTTCAAACTTTTTCGGTTGTCCAGAACGTTCTTTGACATTAACATCAGTATCTCTACAATTAAACCGCTGAAACCACTCTTTTCATGTTGTAAGCGATGGAGCTTATTCATCATAAGATTTTTGAAGCAATCGATAAGTTTCTGCTACACTTTTATGCAAATTAAACTAGTGCAAAAGAACATATCGAAAAAACGATTTATCACGATTCATTTTTAGCTGATAACAAAATTATAATGTTTACAGAAATGATGGCGCCTATTAACTGAATTTTATCGTTATATGCCAAAACTAAAAAATAAGTACTAGGTTGTTGATAAAGAACCCTATTTTGCCATCATTTCTTTTCTTCGAACTCAATACAACCTAGTCTATGTCATTTCTGAAGTTAATATACCGTATAAAAACAAAAACATAATTTGTCGTCATAAATTATGTTCAGTATGATTTGGCATGTATATATATGTATATATATATATATATATATATATATATATATATATATATATATATATATTGATAAAAAGAAATCAACACTTATTTAACAATTAAAGGATTTACTATGTCGACAATCAAATTTTATTAATCAACAATTACTAGTTTTATAATGTAAAATAATATTTAAATATAGCAAAAACTGGTCTAGCTAATTCCCTAAATGAATTCCGAAATAAACATTTACGGTAATCATACTTATACTTTTCATTTGTCCAATAAATCTTAGACATGTGAAAATTAGTAAAAAAATCTAGACTAGCCAACATTGAGTTTGTAAGAGCTATAACTTAAATGAGAAACCAGAAAAAAGTTGAATCCAAATACACTCTACTCAGACTTTAGGTAACTCTTTAAAAGCAAATTAAATTAAAAAAATGTTTTTCAAATCGTACACATATAATTTTCAGTTACTTATAGAACAAAGTCGTTAAACTGCAGAGTAATTACAGCAATATTCGTGAATTTCAATTTTTATTTTAATTAGTAATGCTTCCTAGATTAGCACAAATTTAAGGATAAGATATGAAAAAACTTATAACCTTGAATATCGTATTTTCCATAAGCTATATTTTTATTTTGTCCGCTTATCATGATTGTATATAAAAATTAGTAGAAATTGAACATTTTTTGATTTATATCTCGTTTTTCGAGATATTTCATCTGGCAATTTTGAATACACTATATTTAAAATTTTTCAGAATTTTCCAGGAATTACCGACATAATTCTTCTAGATTTTAAGATTAATAAGTAATGTTTCAAATATTATTATTACAATCAATTCTCGGGAAACTCTTATGTTAATTAATGCCAATGTATTTATCAAGAATTTAAAAATTATAGTGTTTCATTTTATTTCGATCCTTCACTTTTTCAATGGTTGAGAGATTGCCTTAAATATAGATGCAGATAGAAATCAAGGAGATGAATAAGTCGTAGTCAGTGTTTTGATATTCATGAATAAAATCTTGATTTAGCTATAATTTTTGAAGAGTAATTTTGAAAACCTGAATATTGATACAATTTCGAATGATAACAATAATATTCAGTTTGCATTAAATTTTTTGTGTAGTCTGCTAAGTAAGAGCGTGGGCGTTAATTTATAAAAAAATTTATTTGATGAAACATTCATATGTATATATGTTCGCGCCTCATGCGCTAAGTATAATGCGTAGTATTAAGTGACACTGTAGCGCCAAAAAAACGCACACCATAGATCGAATGACGTACTATGACTATACTATGACTATCGTGTATAGCGCTCTTGTGAGTCAGTTGCGTTTGAACCGTTGCGAGTTTCAGAGCATAATTTCACTTGTTCTAAATTTTAATAGATTTGGTTGTGATTGCAGTGCAGACTTATCCGCGAAATCGTCGTTCTTGTTTGTGCTTTCCAATTGACAACTAAGGGTTAAAGCGCATACGACTTGCCTGCCGATTACATTACGTTTGCCGGCCTTTATTTGTTGCGAGAAACTGCAGTTAGCGTGCGTAATTTTAGTTTTTAGTAAAATTTTAGTAAAAATCCCTGCTTTAAGAAGCAGCCCCAAAGATATACCTTTATTCCGTTTTTTTACGATCCACTAATTAAACCCATTGGTAGAAGTTGACCAGGCTCGCGTAAGGACACAACGTGCCCATATAGAAGATTCATCAGTAAAATGACATTTTCAAAATCTCTACCAATATTCCCATGCAGCCAAGCGAGTCTCTTGTCACGCGTTCTTCGGTTCACGCCGTTTCAGGCCATGAGTACAAAAAATGGGTTCGGATAGTTTCGTAGAATATATCTAAACTTTTTTGCATTCATTTTTCTTGTCCTTGCCGCAGTACTAAAGTAGGATTCCGCGAAAACAGATTCATGATTCTTTTTTCATCTTTTCTGTCCACTTTTCCTATCGAGACACATTCGATAAAAAATCAACTTATTGACATTTTTAGCCATTTTATATCGCTTAACCCACTTCTATAGTGTTGAAATGCCTTCGATTTTCTCATATATTTAGCAGCCGCTAATTGCAACATTTCAGGACCTTTCGGGTGGATGCAAAGGAACACAGCCTCGTGGCGCGACGCATACTTAGCACTTATAGCAATTAACGTGATTTTCTTTCAAAAGGGTAACGACATCTGAATCTTTGTTGACAATGCATTAAGAAAAGGCTTCCCTCTATCGGCTCGCGGAGGAATTAGGGCGAAATCTTCATTACCTATCAGTAAAGTAGACCACGCTCTTACTTGACTGACTGTATGAGAATATATGCGCTGGCAAGGATAAATAAAGTAATTTCTCGAGACAGATTAATTTCCCTGTCAAAAAACAATACTAAAGATTTTTTATATATTTTGCTCTTATCAAAAGAACTGTTGTTATGATTTATACATCTTTATCAATCAATTTTTGATCATTTTTACAACTAAAATATTGAACATTTAGGACTTTAGGTTTCTTTTCTTTGTAATGTTTTCTAAGATGCTGTAACGTATTTGATGGTTTACATTACTTAAACAACCTTTAACGCAAAAATAACGTACACGATTGATTATTTTAGTTTTCTGAGTGAACCTCTCACCGCATTTGAAGAACTCGAAATGTTTTGCATTGGTAAAATGCACTATATAAGCAGTCTGAATTATGCTTAAAAATTTTTCATTCAAAAAATTGAGCTCAAATGCCAAGCATAATCTAAAAAATACTAATCACAATTATTTTTTATGGAAACACAATTAATGTAATACGAGTATATTCAGATTAAGAATCAATTTAATCTAATGGACATACACCTATATAATTTAGAATATTTGTCATTAGCTCTTATCAATTAAAACAATTAAAGTTTGTGGATTCCTACATCCACAAACTTATCAGTAAATCTATAGTATCACCATTATTTATACTACTAATTATTGAAACTTTTACGAAGGACTTCAACTAGCGCTGCAAAAAACCGAGTTACTGTTACTAACTCGCAGACGCATAGAGACGGTAATTCCGATCATGTTAAGCACGGAAAGATTGGAGACCAGGAGTGAGATCAAGTATCTTGGGGTAACCTTGGATACGAAGCTGAGCTTCTCGCCGCACCTACGAAACGTGACCAATAAGGCAACTGAAAAGACAAAGGCTTTAAGCAGACTGAAGGCCAAAACGAAAGGACTTAGACAGGACCGCGGTGGCGGAGTTAATAATAATAATAATATATATATATATATAATTTTTTTTTTTTTTTTTGAGGAGAAGTAGAAAAATCCTTTATGGATCCCGGAGACTAGTCCCCGAGTATGTAGGACTCACCTGTGAGGGCATACCCACTAAAAAACTACCTCCTCAGTGCATTCCACTCGACTGCTTCCCACAGCACTGAAAAGAGCTGCGAGTCGGGGTCGGCAGGCGTGCACCGAGGAGACCTCCTCACGATGGCGTAAATGCAGCCCAGGAACCGTCTATGAGGACATTATTTCTGGGCTGCGCCATCCTATTCGCCCTTGCGGGCTTCACGCCTTCTTCAATTCTTCGTTTGTGGTCCAGGATGGCTTTGCAAAAATTGCAAATCCTGGATCCACATGGTCCTACGTCTCTCCAGAGGCACTCCCTTTCTAGGCCAAACACCTCGCACTGAAAAAATGTGTGAATCGCATCGTCTCGGGGAGCGCAACAGTGGGCACAGTTCGGATCTGGTACTTTCCCCATCTTGTGTAGATAGGATCGAAACCGACCGTGCCCCGTTAAGAGCTGCGTGAGGTGGTAATTAACCTCTCCGTGCGACCTCTGGAGCCATGGCTTTAACTGACTGATCAGTCGAGCTGTCCATCGGCCGCGCGGATCCCTCCCCCAGCGCTTCTGCCATTCGGTCATCGTGGCAGCTCTGGCCCGTGCAGCTGCCTCTATTCTGCCGAGAATTTTTATTCTGGTGGACAAATTTCTTTTCTTGTGCTTGGAGATCAATGGGAATAACACATGCGATTACCAGCACCGCCGACTCGGAGAGCGTTCGGTAGGAGCTCACAATGCGTAATGCCCCTCTACGCTGCACCGCCGCCATTCTTTTTCTATATTTTTGGGCCATCAGTGCATCGGCCCATACCTCCGCGCCATATAGCATGATGGATTCAGCTGTCCTTATGAGCAGGCGCCGCTTGCAGGGTGCTCGACCGCCGACATTGGCCATCAACCTGCTAAGTTGTGCTGTCACTCGGGCAGCTCTATCCGCCGCTTTTTTTATTTGGTCCCAGAAGGTCAGCTAGGAATCAAGCGTTACCCCCAGGTACTTTACAGTTGCTTTGGTACTCACCGTCGTGTCTCCAAGCTGCATAAGGCGTATCTTTGGGATACGTTTCTTAGTCAGGAGCACGATCTCCGTTTTCGCCGCCGCCAGTTCTAACCTATTGCTCTCCATCCATCTCTCCACGCGACGCATCGCCTGATTGAGTCGCATCTGTACAGCGTCATAATCCCTAGCGATGATAACAGCTGCTACATTATCTGCGTATCCAACCAGAAAGGTGTCCTCAGGTATCTGCATCCGGAGTATTCCGTCATATGAAACGTTACACATGTCGGCTCCGAGTACAGACCCCTGAGCCACTCCGGAACTAAGTTTCCTTCTCCGACCGTCCAATGTCTCGTAAACCAAGTACCGATCTTTAAGGTAGTCACCCAATATACGAAGTATATAAGGTGGCATCCGAAAGTCTCGTTCCATTGCCTTCAAAACATTTGCCCATTCAACAGAGTTGAAGGCATTCCGAACGTCAAGGGTAGCCAGGAGGCAAACAGGTCGGGAGTAGTGATTACCCCTCTCTGTGCGTCTCGCCGCATCATCAACCTCGAGGATTGCGTCCACCTTCGCCCTGCCCCTCCGGAATCCGTACTGTCTGTCAGCCAAGCCGGATGAAGCAGCAACAGCCCCCAGGAGTCGTAGCTTCAATAGACGCTCCATCAGCTTCCCAGCTGTATCTAACATACATAAAGGTCGATACGATGAGGGCGCCTCCAGGGGACCCTTGCCCTTGTCGATAAGCACAAGTTTCACCACCTTCCAGCTAGAATAGAATAAACCAGCTGTCAAGCACGAATTGTACATCGACAGAAGGAGTTCTGGATGCTTCT
Source organism: Sycobia sp. Sy_11 (assembly GCA_018907035.1). Classification (NCBI taxonomy): domain Eukaryota; kingdom Metazoa; phylum Arthropoda; class Insecta; order Hymenoptera; family Epichrysomallidae; genus Sycobia; species Sycobia sp. Sy_11. The sequence continues at coordinate 911,226 of JACCIC010000062.1, read as the reverse complement.
CAACTACTATTTTCAGCACCTCTCTTGGAATTCCGTCAAGTCCTGGAGCCCTCTTATTCCGCATGGTTCTCACGGCTCTGCCGAGCACCTCCTTGCTGAAAAGAGGTACATCCAGTTCTTGTTTCGGTGGAGCTGGAACAGACCTATCAGGGTGGGTAGAGAACAGGGTATCTACGATGTTCTGCATTGTGCCGGAGTCCAAGGTGCCCATGTTTCCATGAGCTCCCAGTTTTCCAGCAACTACCCTATATCCCAGTCCCCATGGATCCCCATCTATGTCCTCACACAGCGCCTTCCAGCATGGGCGTTTGCTTTCCTCGGTCGCTCATCGAAGGGCTTTCTTAGATGGCTTGTATTCAGCCCTCCTCAAAGTGATGTCATCTCCGTGTTTACGAATTGTCTGTGACATTCGTCGTAGATGTCAACACCTACGCCTCATGTCAGCTATCTCAGCCGTCCACCAGTAAACAGGACGTCTTTTTCCATCAACCAGTTTGCACGGGATCGACTCTTCGCAAGCCCGGCGTAGAATGCACATTGTGGCGCTAGTTTTTTTTTTACTTCACATCCAATCCTCTTTTTGTCCTCCTAGCTCTCCCTTCTTTTTTTCTCCTCTTAGTAAGGGAGATATATATAGGAGTGAAGTCAAGTACCTTGGCGTTACCTTGGATACGAAGCTGAGCTTCTGGCCCACCTACGAAACGCGCGACAAAGGCAGCAGAAAAGACCAAGGCTCTAAGTAGACTGATGGCCAATACCAACGGACCGAAACAGAACGTTCGGAGACTGCTGATGAGCGTTACCCACTCGATTTTGCTTTACGGGGCGGAGGTTTGGGCTGACGCGATGAATAATCAGGAAACGCGCGAACGCCATGAAAAGCGTACAAAGGGTGGGCGCGTTAAGAATCGCGTGCGCGTATCGTACCGTGTCTGAGAGCGCCGTTTTCGTGATTGCTGGGGTCATTCCCATCGATCTGCTCGCGGCCGAACGGAAGCGAATTTACGAGCGGAGCTCGAACGTTGGAAGGGAAGACGCTGTGACTGAAGAACGGACGAAGACCATCGAGACATGGCAGAGACGGTGGACGACGGACGAAAGAGGACGGTGGACGAAAAGACTAATACCCGAAATCGGTCCGTGGAAAGAGAGGAAATACGGAGAGGTGAACTTCTACCTTACCCAATTTCTGTTCGGACACGGATACTTCCGTAAGTACCTCTGCAAGATGAAGAGGGTCGCCTCTTCAGAATGCAAGTACTGTGGATGGGCTTGGGACGATGCGGAGCACACATTTTTCGTGTGCGAACATTGGACTGAGCCACGACTAGAGTTACAGACGAGGACAGGAGTGATCACGCCAGAAAACGTGACGAAAATTATGATGACGGACGCGGACAGCTGGCGGTTGATCGCAAAATACGTTATGAATGTGCTTCAGAACAAAAGAGCAGATGGATGTTTGGACGATTGAAAGTCTATGAAGAGTGAATGTAATATCGAGTATGCATGAGAATCTGAAATGAAAGATATGAACGTGAAATGACCACGCAAGGACTGCCGCCCAGGCTGAAGTAATGTGTATAACAGTTCCGGGCTGGTGTCGGTGCAACACGGAGATATGTGTTTAGTGCGTAGCCGCCGGAACTACGAGACGCGAAAGTGATGGAGCGGATAGTTGAGAGACTTTCCCAACCCATCCCAACAGAACGGACACGACAAACGAAATGACAGATATAGAGATCCCTCTCTTCACGCAGGAAGAGCTCCGCAGAGCTTCGAATGCGTTGAAGCCTAACAAGGCCCCGGGTCCCGATGGCATACCTAGTGAGGTGTTACGGGTGGTCGCTTCGCGCCGCCCGGACATCCTTTTGGGTTTGTACAACGGGTGTCTGGTGGAGGGAGTTTTTAGCAGGCTCTGGAAGGAGGCTCGATTGGTTCTCATCCGTAAGTCTAAGGGGAACCCCGATTTGCCTTCTTCATACAGGCCTCTCTGCCTACTAAATACGGCAGGGAAGCTGTTGGAGCTACTGCTGAGACCAAGACTGTCACAGGCAATTCAAAACGCCGGAGACCTATCCGAACAACAACACGGATTTAGAAAAGGACGGTCGACAATCGGAGCTATAGGTGACGTGACGAACATCTTTCACGCGGCGAACAGGGGCTGTCATGCAACCAGACCACTGGTTCTGTTGGTGACCCTGGACGTTCGTAACGCCTTTAACTCTGCAAAATGGACAGAGATACTGGGGGCGTTGGAGTTGACTTTCAAGGTTGACTCCTACCTCCTTCGTATCATACGGGACTACTTACGAGACCGAGGACTGACGTATGATACTTTGGACGGAAAGAAATGGAAACGCGTGACAGCGGGGGTGGCGCAGGGTTCCATTTTAAATGGAACGTACAATACGACGGTTTGCTGAGACTAGAAATGCCCTCCGACGCGCGTCTCATTGCCTATGCCGACGATGTGGCAGCCGTGATAGTCGCACGCGACTATCACTTGATTCAGTTAAAGCTGAATCAGGTCATGAGACGCGTGAACGAATGGATGACAGATCACGGACTGCAGCTCGCGCTGCAAAAGACTGACTTGTTGCTGCTGACCCGCAGACGTATACAGACGCTGGTTCCGATGACGTTAGGGACGGAAAGACTGGAAACCAGGAGTGAAGTCATGTACCTTGGCGTTACCTTGGATACGAAGCTGAGCTTCTGGCCCCACCTACGAAACGCGGCGACAAAGGCAGCAGAAAAGACCAAGGCGGCTCTAAGTAGACTGATGGCCAATACCAACGGACCGAAACAGAACATTCGGAGACTGCTGATGAGCGTTACCCACTCGATTTTGCTTTACGGGGCGGAGGTTTGGGCTGACGCGATGAATATCAGGAAACGCGCGAACGCCATGAAAAGCGTACAAAGGGTGGGCGCGTTAAGAATCGCGTGCGCGTATCGTACCGTATCTGAGAGCGCCGTTTTCGTGATTGCTGGGGTTATTCCCATTGATCTGCTCGCGGCCGAACGGAAGCGAATTTACGAGCGGAGCTCGAACGTTGGAAGGGAAGACGCTGTGACTGAAGAACGGACGAAGACCATCGAGACATGGCAGAGACGGTGGACGACGGACGAAAGAGGACGGTGGACGAAAAGACTAATACCCGAAATCGGTCCGTGGAAAGAGAGGAAATACGGAGAGGTGAACTTCTACCTTACCCAATTTCTGTCCGGACACGGATACTTCCGTAAGTACCTCTGCAAGATGAAGAGGGTCGCCTCTTCAGAATGCAAGTACTGTGGATGGGCTTGGGACGATGCGGAGCACACATTTTTTGTGTGCGAACATTGGACTGAGCCACGACTAGAGTTTCAGACGAGGACAGGAGTGATCACGCCAGAAAACGTGACGAAAATTATGATGACGGACGCGGACAGCTGGCGGTTGATCGCAAAATACGTTATGAATGTGCTTCAGAACAAAAGAGCAGATGGATGTTTGGACGATTGAAAGTCTATGAAGAGTGAATGTAATATCGAGTATGCATGAGAATCTGGAATGAAAGATACGAACGTGAAATGACGATGCAAGGACAGCCGCCTAGTCTGAAGTAATGTGCATAATAGTTCCGGGCTGATGTCGGTGCAACACGGAAATATGTGTTTAGTGCGTAGTGACATGGGTTTTCTGTCGAGTCGCACATACTCCGGTGGTCGTTTTTCAGGACCATTCTTGCTGAACGACCATCGGAGATGCAGAAACAGCATTCACAGACTCCGAAAAAAAAATTAATAATAATAATAATAATAATAATAATAATAATGTGGGGTCTTGAATTCAGCTATCACACGCGTCCCCGGGGTTGCGGATAGGGGAACGACCGCTCGCGGTCAGTCACGAAATAAGCACTTCTAAGAGTGACGAATAAGTGGCCGTGGATAAGAACTTCGAGCGAAAATAGTGGTATTCGCCCGTCTACGCACCCACTCATCATTCACACACCTACATATCTGTAAGATAGCCGTACTCGGACTGGGGAGTATATCGGGAACTCTATAACGAGTTTCCCACGAATGGTGGAGATGGAAACCCTATAAACAGGTAATTTTCAGGCGGGTTATGAATGAATGAGATGCCTTATAAACGGGCATCTCTCACGTATGAATGTGACCAGTTTGAGCGACGGTAAGGTCTTGCGGATGCAGTGATTACTTGTTGATTGGTGGGATTAGCTGCGCGGAAATCACTTCATGCTTATGTGCGTTCCTCTTTTGGAGGGTACAGTTGTAAAACCAGATGGCACTCCTGGGCCACCACAAGTAGGGGGCCCGAACTTAGTCTAGCCAACATGGGAGGCTATCCCACACAGTGGTAAGACGTCGTCAGACGTCAAATCTCGCTTTTCGTAGTAGTGCCGTATGGCGTACGGATGGGACCCTGCTGCGAGTCGTGGGGGAGGAACAGCCGAGGCCACCGGAATGTAGGAGGGCTTCAGTACTGGGGAGATTCAGGACCCCAAACCGTCATTTCTAAGAAGTGATCTTCCTGACCATCACAAATATAAAACATTTAACACAAATTAATAATATAACCATGAAAGGTAATAACAAAATTATAGCAGGATCTCGAGTGCCGCCTGCAAGCGACTTAGTAGAGTCAATGGAGCTTCCCGGCTCTCCTATCACACCAGTAGGCAACCTGGCTGGTGTGACAGAAAATGTTACAGGTAGCAGTATGAATGAAAGTGCGAGTGTTTATAGATCGCCGACAACTTGGGAAGTTGCTGAGTGTAAATTGCAGGAGCAATTTTAGACAATAAGCAGAGTCCTAAGTAAAATGATGGAAAGGAATTGCACACAAAAAAATGTAAGTCAAATAATAAAAAACGGTCTGCGTGAGATCAACGAAGGAAGAGAAATCGGACAGTATGAACTCAAGCGAATGAGACTGCTCCGACAAAAACAGAAAGATAAATGACGGAGTGAATGTGAGGAGGCAACTCCTCAAAAACGGAAAGGAGACCGTCAGACCCCGACTCCGGAACAGGCGGCCGCACAACAGCGGACGACCGAGACCGAAACATGGGCGACGGTGGTCTCAAAATATAAAAAACGTAAAACGACCGAGATAGACAACAAACCGACAAAAGTGCAAACAAAAGCGAGACTACAAGGTCGCGGGTCTGATCGTCCTAACCTCAACGGCCGGGGAGGAACGATCATGATCAAGCCGGCTGAGGGACAGATGTACGTAGACGTGGTACGAACAATACGGCAAAAGGTGGACCCTGACAAGAGTAATACTCAAGTCAGAACAATAAGAAAAACAAAAGACGGCGCGGTACTTTTACAGCTGTCCAGACTGAACAACGAGACGGACTTCCGACAGGTTCTTCAAGACGCTGTCGGAAAAAATGGACGCGTAAAAAATTTGACCTCCAGGGTGACACTGGAATTCCTAGACTTGGACTGTGTCACGACCGAAGAGGACATCGCGAACGCGTTAAATCGGAAAACGGGATGGACTTCAGACCGTCGGCCCAATGTTTTCGACGTTAACAGTCGAGGACAGAGAATGGCGGTCTGCGATTCTGACGTAAAAGAGGCTACCGACCTCTTAAGGAAAGGGCGTATTAAAATCGGGTGGGTTATATCAAGAATACGAGCAAGGATACGCGTCTCGCAATGCTATAGATACCTCGGGTTCTATCGGTACGGAAAGACTGTAAAGGACTGGACAGACGAAGCTGGTGCTGGCGATGCGGTCTCGAGGGTCATTCCCACAGGGACTGCAAGAGTCGTGGGGAGTATTTCCTGTGCACTGGAGATAATATCCGAGACAGAGGATACTTACCCGGCTCGTCCTCGTGTGCCGCGTTCAGGATAGCACTAACAGAACAGAAGTTCAGGGTAGCATTAACAGAACAGAACAGAACAAAGACAGTCACACAATGACGATGACGATACTCCAATGCAATATGAACGGAAGTAGCCTGGCAGACGCACTGCTCCCGCAGATTGCGGCGGAACTGGACATCGACGTGCTGATTATCAGTGAGCAATACAAAGACAGACGATTATCGACTTGGCTCGCAAGCAGCTCGGGCAAGTCCGCAGTTTGGCTACGTGGAAAGGGCGCGTCGAATATCGTACGCAGCGGGGCTGAGGAGGACTGTTTCTGGGTGACGGTCGTTGACATAATCTATGTCAGTGTTTACCTGAGCCCAAACAGCAGTGCCTCCGAGTACGCGGCTAAAGTTGGAAAAATCGAGGACGAAGTGCGGGAAATCCCTGGTAACGTGATCGTGGCGGGCGATTTTAATGCGCGGGCGATCGAGTGGAGAATGTCCTTGACCAACAGACGGGGAAGACTGCTGCTGGAGATGGTCACAAGGCTGGACGTGGCAGTAGTTAACGAAGGAACGATACCGACGTACAGACGACTGGGATATGGTAACTCCATACCAGACGTGACTCTGACCTCGGACAGAATTCGGACTAGGATAAGGGCGTGGCGGATGATCCAGGCCTATACGGCCAGTGATCACAAGTACATTGCCTTCAAACTTACAGACTCGACGAGATAGACGAGGAGACGGGGCACAAGATTTACAGGGTGGAGCACCAAACGCCTAGACATAGACGATCTCGAAAGGTATCTGCAAAATGCAGAACCTCCATTACGAGAGGTGCCTCAAGAGTTGACGAACCGGGACAGGGTGGAGGCAACGACTGGCTTTCTCTAGCGCCTATGCGATGCCACCATGCCCAGGAAACGGAAAGTACGAAACAGACGACAAACATACTGGTGGACGACAAACATCACGGATCTCAGAAGCAATTGTTTGAAGCTGAGACGGAAAGCTCAACGAACCCGAAATCGAGGCGTAGTGGGACTATACTCTACGGAGTACAATCACGCCAGACAGCGACTGAGATACGCGATCAATGACAGTAAGAAACGGTGTTGGACAAAACTTATCGACGAGGCGGACTCGGACCCCTGATGAGCGTTACCCACTCGATTTTGCTTTACGGGCCGGAGGTTTAGACCGACGCGATGAATATCAGGAAACGCGCGAACGCCATGAAAAGCGTACAAAGGGTGGGCACGTTAAGAATCGCGTGTGCGTATCGTACCGTGTCTGAGAGCGCCATTTTCGTGATTGCTGGGGTCATTCCCATCGATCTGCTCGCGGCCGAACGGAAGCGAATTTACGAGCTGAGCCCGAACGATGGAAGGGAAGACGCTGTGACTGAAGAACGGACGAAGACAATCGAGACATGCCAGAGACGGTGGACGACGGACGAAAGAGGACAGTGGACGAAAAGACTAATACCCGAAATCGGCCCGTGGAAAGAGAGGAAATATGGAGAGGTGGACTTCTACCTTACCCAATTTCTGTCCGGACACGGATACTTCCATAAATACCTCTGCAAGATGAAGAGGGTCGCCTCTTCAGAATGCAAGTACTGCGGATGGGCTTGGGACGCTGCGTAGCACACATTTTTTGTTTGCAAACATTGGACTGAGCCACGACTAGAGCTATAGATGAGGACAGGACCGATCACGCCAGAATACGTGACGAAAATTATGATGACGGATGCAGACAGCTGGCAGTTGATCTCAAAATACGTTGTGGATGTGCTTCAGAGCAAAACAGCAGATGGATGTCTGGACGATTGAACGTCTATGAAGAGTGAATGTAATATCGAGTATGCATGAGAATCTGGAATGAAAGATACGAACGTGAAATGACGACGCAAGGACAGCCGCCCAGGCTGAAGTAATGTGCATAACAGTTCCGGGCTGATGTCGGTGCAACACGGAAATATATGTTTAGTGCGTAGTGACATGGGATTTGTGTCGAGTCGCACATATTCCGGTAGTCGTTTTCCAGAAATGTTCTTGGAGAACGGTCATGGAAAATGCATAAATAGCATTCACAGACTCCTCAAAAAAAAAATTCTTGAAACTTTTACTATTAAATACGTAATAATGAATTCTTTTTTGGAAATTGGCACAAAAGATACATTTTCTTTTTCTTAATAATTTATTTTTCTTTTAAAACATGCTAATTGTTATTGAACATAAATAAACGAGACGAACATATTATTTATTCGATCTTTTCACAATACTATTAGATCAACAGAAATTTTGATGAATATCTTATTTCTTATATCCATACGCCTGTAAAGAGTATAGTAATTAAGTTATAATATTAGACATATGCATATGGAAAGAAATATAAAAAGAAATATAGAATATATAAAATTAATATAAATATCTAAAATGAATATAATCTGGTCAATATAAAGTAAAAACAAATTAGTTACATTAAATAGTTTCATTTGGTAAGTATAAATCTATGCAAAAAATTGAATTAAATGTCAAAATGGATAAACATAAATAATAATTTATGTTTATTTAACATAAATAATAATTAATAAAAAATTAATTCTACAAGAATCATATGTTATTAAATACATAGTTTTTATATATAGTAGACTTGTTTATTATATATTTTTATTATATTTTTACACTAAACAGTTTTATATTTAAAAGAATTATAATAAACTAGTTGATACAATGATTATAGTATTTGGAACTTGTAAGCGCAAATATCATCCATTAAAATAAATGGAAAAAGTAAATATATTGATATCAACTACTTAAATCTTCAATTTATAATAGAACTTATAGAATTTTATATGAACTTACTCTGTAGCATATACTATATAATACAATATACGATAATTAATACTATAATGTATTATAAATATATATATATATATATATATATATATATATATATATATACACAGGTGTGTATGTGTGTGTGTGTGTGTGTGTGTGTGTGTGTATAGCATAAATTGTAAATTATAGTTTCATGAAATTTTCAATTTTCAAACCTAATATTACATAGATTTATAAATAACGATGTTACAAGACTTTTTGCATTACTATTAATTTTATAAAAAAAGTTTTCAATGAAACTAAAAAAATTTTGTAAAATAGGAGAATATTCTATATTACACACATGACTCAATTTAAAAAATAAATCAAAAGTAAAAATTAAGCTGGTTTTATCGTCATGATGCAAGACCCATCCGTCTCCCTGTATAAAATACTGCATTGGTTGCCCTTTGACGCAGATTAGATATGGTACGCTGGCTGCATTCTCAATTTTTCTTTTATTGGCAACATAAAGTTCTACATTGGTACCTTCCTATGGTATTAAACATCGAAGAATAATATTTATTAGTATTCTGCAAACATTAAAAAGTAAATAGTATTTTTCGACTCCCGAGCGACAAGCTATCGCCTGTGTGTCACTTTTTAAAAAAATGTATTCTTCGACACACATAATATATATACATATATATACATATGTATATTTATATGTTCATTATAAATTTTTCAATTTTATAATCACTATAAATTTAAATGTTATAGTTATACGCATTACGGTTATTTAATAATTGACTAATTTATGTTATTCTAATATTTGAGTAAACTAAAACAAAGTGGTTAATATATTTACCATTTTCAATAAAAATAATGAAATAATTAGAATAGAATTAAACGAAACTTATTTATTGTTTAATGTATGTGCATCTTTTATGCTTTAAATGGTTTAATCAATCGCTTATTTTTTATGAAATTACTTTCCAATCATTAATAGAATATATTTAGGTGTAAAATTCAAATTGTATGACTCGTTTTTATCGAATAAAAATAGTTCATTATAATTGACTACCATAATTTTACGTTTGAATTTTACGCCCATTACTATTAGACGTAAAATACGTTAAAAATACTTCTTAACATAGTAGGTGTTAAATTATCAAAGCAGTGCATAAAATGTAGAAATTATTTTCTAGATTAAGCTATAGTTTATAAATAAAACATACTTTATTTATTTTATAAAAATATATGAATGCAAACATAAATAATTATATTATAAATAAAAAATTCATATATAATTGTAGTAATTTATATAGTATAATTAGGCGCCCTAAAAATGAGGGTAAAATATGATTTCTACGTCAGCTTTATTACAAACATTTTTTTCACAGCTCCAACCTCAATATCATAATTTTAACGTGGTTTTCGTTTTCATGATATCAAATATATTATATAAAACTGATGACTTGAAATGCACTATTTCCAAATTCCGAATTGTAAAGAAACAAGAGCCATAGATGAAATTTTTGTTTTGAATTCGACTTTTGAAATTTAGAATATAGAAGATAAAATAGTACACAATCCAAATCAATTTAATATAGTATATTTTATATTATCAATTTAGTACTGTCATTTTTACATTACGGTATACATCCTTCAAATTTTGATGACTTCCAGATAATATTTATTAAACACTCTGTATAACATTTCAGCAAATTTTGCAAATCTATTTTAAAAATATTTAATTCTCAATTTAATAAAGGAATTTTACCAAATCAAAAATGTCATAAGGTAACTCGTATTATAGTTTCTATTAAAAAGTGGTATCTTAACAGCAGTATTCCAAATTTTATTGAAATTCTAATTTTCAATCAATATTTATTTATGTTAATGGTTCATATTACATATAGTACTTCCTTTATAAATATATAAAATAAATTTTTGTATTATGAGAAAGTAATTATCAAAATACTTACAGGTATAATTTCTATGAAGGTAGTAGGATACGCTGGATAGCTCATGTTTTTTCGTTTTTCGCTTTCCTTAACTTTGCCTTTAACAGAATTTGCAACAGGAAGAAGGTCAATTAATAGCAATAATGCTTTTAAAACATCTGAAATTTAATACACTCTTTAAATATAATCATCATTCTATAATAGATTAATAGATTACAGCACCAGATAGTTAGCATAATATTTATAAACAGTATTCTTAAATTTTACAAAAAAAAAATTAACAAAAAAGTACTTCAAATGTTTTAAAACCAACAAGTGTAGTGCTAACTAAATGGCTCTGATGATATCGTTTAGTATTAATGGCTTATTAAAAGAGTCTTCAAATCTTTTAATATTGTACATTTATTTAGTGAGTAAAAAATGAGTAAAAAATACTATTTAAAAGTATGGAAATCGAAATGAATACAATGAAACCGAATAATAGAGCAAAAAATTATGGTCAAACTAAGGTTTTACGAAAATTTTACCTTTAATATTTAACGTTCATGTTTTACTATATACATACATATATAATTATTATAAAATATACGAAAAATTCATAAAGTAGTTCTAATGTAATAGTCGCAAACATAATTTTAACTAATTCAACCTTCAATTTTATTTTCTTAAGGTAACTATTTTATGACATCGATTAAAATAAAAAATATTGAAATTAAATACTGAAATTGTAAATGGTAAAAAAGTTTTATATGGTTATCAGATAGCAAAAAGAAAGAAACGTTTGAAACACGTATACAGTTTGACTGTCTTTAGAATTCGAGGGTGGATTGATAATTTCACGGCCTGGCCAAGAGATGGCGCTACAAGGCCTACCTTGAGGTGGCGTTCCTTAGTAACATCTTTAGATAGCTTGTAGCTATAGTTTCAGTTCGATCGCCATGTTAGTTTAGGTTTGAGAGCACGCTCAACAAGACGCCTCGTGTTTTTCGTAATAATGGAAAAGCTGGAAAATCATGCTGTCATCAAATACTTTTATTTGAATGGGTTAACGCTGAAGGAAATGAAAGAATAGATGGACTCAACACTGAGGACATCCTCCCCATCATTTTCAACCGTTAAGCAGTGGGTTTCCGAGTTTAAAAAGGGTCGTGTGAGCACCTCTGATGAGCCTCGCTCAGAACGCCCCATTGAGGTCACAACTCCAGATATGATAGAAAAAATCCATCAAATAGTGCTGAAAGACCGCAGATTAAAAATGCGTGAGATAGCTGAGACCTGTAAGATGTCATATGAACATGTACACAGTATTTTGCACCAACATTTGTATATGGAAAAGCTCTGTGCAAGATGGGTGCCGCGTTAGCTAACAGTCGACCAAAAATTTATTCGAAAGAACATTTCTACCGCCAATTTGGCTTTGTATAAGCGTAATCCAAGCGAATTTTTGCGTCGATTCGTAACCGTTGACGAAACTTGGGTCCACGACAACACTCCTGAAACCAAACAACAGTCTAATCAGTGGATTGGATCAGGGGAACCAACTCCAAAGAAGGCAAAAACAATTTTTTCGGCGAACAAGGTTATGGCTACTGTTTTTTGGGATCCAAGAGGTATTATATACATTGATTACCTTGAAAAGGGTAAAACTATCACTGGTCAATACTACGCAGACTTATTGCAACGTTTGAGCCACGAAGTGAAAATTAAATGACCTCATCTGGCGAACAAAAAAAATCTTGTTTCATCCCGATAACGCACCAGCGCACACGTCAATCGTTGCGATGGCTAAAATCAACGATCGGAAGTTTGAATTGATGCTGCATCCTCCCTACTCTCCAGACCTAGCCTCGAGTGACTATTATCTGTTTCCTAATCTCAAAAAATGGCTTGGTGGTAAGAGATTTGCGGACAATGAAGAAGTAATCGAAGCTGTAAATGGGTATTTTGAGGAGCTTGACGAATCAGTCTATAGACATGGCATTACTAGACTAGAACACCGCTATGAGAAATGTATCAGCCTTGGAGGAGATTATGCTAAGAAATAAAAAAAAATTCTTAAAAACGTTGTTTTTCTTGGATTTGGAGGCTAAAGTGATATAAATATTTTTTGTGGTGAAAAATATAGTCCAACTAGTGTGCAAAAAGATTTTTACCTCGAGCGATTTACCTTACCTCCCTCAGTTAGAGATAAAAGCTCTCACCAGATAATCAACTTCCACACTCGTATTAAAATGTACTAGAAAAGCACCTAACAAAATTCTTGAAATATAGAACTCTAAGGTAAAACCACTTTGACTGTTAATATATTAAACCTCTATTACTTTCATGTCAAAGTAGTCTTTGAAAAATAACTCAATTTCCTAATAACGTTATAGGATCAGTAAATATTTATAATTTTTTATATTAGTACAAAATTAAATCTCGTTATATATTGTAACATTTTTTTAATTCTGCAGTAAGATTATTTAAAAGTTAATACCTTTTCAATATTTGACATTATTATAATTAAACAATATAATTTGAGAAAAGAGCAATATATGAAAAGTTAAATGCGATAAATTTTCGAAAAATATTATTATTCTTAATAGTCTATATTTTCACTAATTGTACTAACTTTTCGTTTTCAAATGATTCAATATTAAATTACATCTAATAATAGATTTACTGTAAATATCTACAAAAAATTATATTTCAAATGAATTTAATGCATAATTTTAAAATGCAAAGTAGTATAAAAACAGACTGATTTAAGATTATGTATGACTATGAAAAAACTTCTTGAAGAAAGTTGTTTTGATTCTTAACTACCCCTTTAACAAAATTTTAAAAGCAAATTGAAAATTATACTTATATCGACTGACGTAAACTAAATTACATATATTTTTATCAGTCTTACAGTCGAATAAAATCAAATATTTATAATTAAATAATGACAGTCAGGCTTTCCTTAGTTCTAGTCACCCCCGTAGAATCTGAAATACTATTATTCGTAATTGGATAGCCTGAGTGTCATTAATTAATTATAAATACTTTATTTTATACGACTGTAAGACCGATAAAAATAGTTATTTGTTTAATTTTAAAAGCAGTTTTTAATTGTTATTTAAAAATATGGTTTTATATTTACTATCTTCAATGTCCCATTTGCTCTTTAAGCAATCGAGTTTATATATTTTTGCATATTCTACTATTCTTGAGACATAAAATGTGTTAAACTTTGTTCTAAAATTATCTTCATGTTTGGGAAAAAGTAGTTTAAATTCTTCATTCAACTGAAACGGTAAATAAAAAAATGTATTTGTAATATTGAATATTATTTTTTATGAATTGACATATATACCATGTCACCATTATAATCGAATAAACGTGGATATTTCTTAAATATTGCCAATATTTCAGGTCGTTCTTTTGAAATCCAGGCTCTCCTGTTTGGAAATGTATCCTTTAAACAATTTAAAATATAATCTTTGTTAAAATTAGTAGCATTTACATTAATCATCCATGAAATCTACAAAATAATTTAATTATATATATAGTGTTTAAATAGCATTTAAAATTATATTATACAATTATTTTAACATACTTTTCCGGTCAATTCATCTTCAGGTAGTAAAGCAGAACTCAAAGAGTTAAAAACAGAAGACCTTGCCTCCTTTCGTGAACCATGATACCGTTTTTTATCTGGTGGTAATGATTTACGTACAGTGAACAAACGATACTCAAGAAATCCAAGTTTTGAATAAGAATCGTAATAATGTTCCTACAAAAAATTTAAAATAATCATTTAAATTGTCTGACTCTCAATTAATTTTTTTTGTTAATTTAGACTCACATATCCCAATTTAGAATTAGCATTTTTTAATAATGGGAATTCAGTAACAATTGCCTTCGCAAGAGCTTCTTTAGACTCGGTAGGAGGATAACTGAAAATATAATAATACTTTATTTTGGATTTTGAATGTTAAGTTACCAACAATTTCTTTAAACTTAAATATTTACCAACTATCATGAAATAATGTTAATTCATCAATAAGAATTCTTATCATGGCGCGTCTGTTCTGTTCTGTAAAAGATCCATTTCTAGCTGCATAAATAATTTTTTTACCCTGACTGTAATTTAATAAAGTTTGTTCTACTGTCGCATAACGCTGAAAATAGAAATACTCTATAAAACAATTGCATACTGCCCATTCACGGATAAATTATCTATTATTATAAAATTATATTGAAATAAGTATATTTTACATTTAAATAATATAAAGGAATAAAAAATCATGTTGACGTTAATTTTACCGAAAATTTCTGATTCTTGTAATGTAGATTTGATGAACCAGCTCCATAAGGAACTTCGTTCAAATTTTGTATTTCAGGTTCAATAAAGGAATATCCATCATCTATGTTTGGAATTGTATTATCCACATTAGTTTGTAATAGCTGTTTTGTAAAAACTTGTTTCAGTGGCTGCTGTTGAAAGAAATGAAATTCGAGAGTTTCATGATCAGTTTCCGCAGAAAATATACTTTGTGTCTGGCAGTTCTGAATGTATTCAACAGATATCTGGTATACATAATTCTTAATTTCTAATATGTTATAAACTATGATTGAATTTCAAAATTTTGAAATGTATTATTATTTGAGTAAAAAAACCTATTGAAAATTATTTCCTAGTGGATTAAAATGTCCAAGGATCCATAATTTTCGTATTATTATTATATTATTAATTAATACAAAATTTAATGAATCATCAAATAAGTTAAATGAAAATAATTTCCAATAAATTGGAAATAGAATGCATGAGAAAAACTTTGGCGAATTTTTCTGTCTTTAATTTGGTACTCACGCGGAAATCTCAATGGCCTTTGTATTCAAAAGCTAACACAATATTGTTTCTTATATGAAAAAAAATTTTATCAAAAAATTTGAAACATAGTTTCAGGACTGTCAAATTAATTCAAATAGATTTTATTATAATTGGATCTACATGGATACTGATAAAAATAAAAATATTAAAAGAATATAAAAAATATTAACAAAATGTCTAGTTCGTGATTTATGAACTGTTTGAATTTCGGTTATACATTGTTACACATGTTACTTATGTTTATGACAGTATGTAAATATTATAGAAACGTATAATTATTTTTCTTTTATAATTTGTAAACTTTTTGAAAATTGTTCTATAATTCGTGCTTGATTAAAAATTTCAGATACAAAATACAAAGCATGAAGTTAAAATACGTAAATAAGATGAATTTATTGTCGTTCTTACTATGAATTCTCTAAAAGATTTAGTGATAAGAACTAGACATTGTACTAGGACGTCAAATTAAAAATTTACTATTCTTTGCAATAAAAATTTCAGTACTGATACAATAACATCCTTAAATTAGGCATCCAACATAAGTTCTCAACTTGATATGGCATCGTTGAATATTCAGATGTTGAATAATAAAATATTGAATAATGAATGTAATCTTTAAAAAAAATAAAATGAAATTTCAAAATCTGTGCATGAAATCATTTTTATAGGGATTTGGTAATAGATAAACTATTATATTAAAGTAACATATCTCAACATAGTTTAATGAAGATATGTCCATCAGATCTTTCTCTTAACCCCGATCACATTTATAAATTAATAATTACGGCTGTACATACCAAGGGTACGATTCCATCCTTAAGATCCAGTTTGCTCTTTGCTGTCAAATTTTCCCTCTGTACCAACGACCAATTACGATTCGAAAGACGACCTAGAAATAAATCAAATTTAGTTAATCTTCTATACTAATTAAATATTGTGTTCACAATATTGATTTTCTACAATAGGATTTTATAATAGAGCTTTATCATGTACTGATAAATAATGAATGATTATATTAAAATGCATAAAATCAATAATAATTATAATATATAAGGAATTCTAAATGTTAGAATATATTTACAACAGTACATACAATTTAGAAGTATAGAAATATTGATTAAAGTAAAAAAATTTTTTATTTTTTTATCATTTTATTTATCATTTTAAATAAAAATGATAAATTTCGAAAATATTATGTTTAGTGGCATGACAGGTCAAACCACTGAACAAAATTAAATGAAACTGAAGTTTAGATGTATGTGTAGACTGGCCAGCAAATGAGGTATGAATCTTTGTATGAGTGATTGTTGATTTATGCTCGATTGTTTAGGGTGTATCGTCGCGAATCGAGGGAGGAGAGGAGGACAAGGAGCAGGGGCAGCAGCCAGGAGGGCCTTTAAGATTCAAAAAGGATAGTTTGGTACGGATAATTGATTGGTTCGTATTGTCGCGTCACTCGCCTACTAAATCATTTGATTATATCAATTTCGCATCATTGTTCTTTTGTGTAATTATAATAAGTCTTTTAGTCAATAATAAAATTTAATTATTTCGCTTTTAAGCCTACGCGCTTGGTACATTTTTTGGTACCTTCTATGAGTTTGGATTCATTGGGCTTTTAGTCGCTAGAAGCCGATCGAGAGAATGGGCAGCACCGAGAAAAGGATTAAGAAGGGTTTCCGTTATGCAAGACTAACTCCTTCGGTACTTGTAGAAGCGATCGGTTCCAATCTGATACCTCCAGCTAGTCAGTCACCAGAATGTCCAGTACTTCAACATAAATATAAGTATTTTATATATGTATATTAAGCAGTTACAATAAATAAGTAGTAAATAAAGGCCGAGCAATAGGTAGACATTTTGAAATTTTATCTCTTGTTTCTCCTGGGTTTACATAAAAAATAAGAATTTGAATAATATATTATTAATATAACTTCGTGTTAAATTTTCAAATATTATTCATGCCGTACAACATTTTTATGCATTTCTTTTTTTAAAAATTTTATTTCCTGATTATATAACAAAAATGAATGTTTTTTCATTTACACACACACACACACACACACGCGCGCGCACGCGCGCTTTGTATATAGATATATTTCTTTTTTTATTTAAATACATTTAAACTACTTAATAATTTTATATTTGGTTGGTGGGAGTTATATTATATTAAGAGACATACTTTAAAAACATACATACTTTCTATATAGTTTTTTCTGCTTACATAATACATCATAGAAGGTTTGAATTTAAATTTTGATTTTGCGCCTCAATAAACCATTTATTTATGTTTAATTTTGATGCCAATTAGTTTAATTAATATGAAATTGTCGCATTATTAAATTTGTAGTTTTTTGAATAAATGTAATCGTATATTAAGCAGCGATGTTTGCTTAATAATATTATATAATTCTTGAAATATATAATACTGTTTAAATTTATTGACAACAAAACTACGGCGCGGGGATGAACTCCTGGAAAAAGAGTGCTTGATATTCGAACGTAGGTCTCTTGTGCCGTCCCTTTTATATACATCGATTATTATAAAATATTCTAGCTATTTCTGCAATCGTTTCTCATGATTTTGTTCTTCTAATTTTTATCGTAATACATTGAACATATATAATAATAATTTCGTTTATTGTATATTATACCATAAGCTTTTTTTTTATTTGACTGCACATTTTTAATGTTATAATATATTAAAATTTACTCGGCTTTCACATCGCAACGATAAATAGTTCGTGTAAAGTCGCTAAATTAATTAAGAATTGATAGTTAATAATTTCAATCTTTTACTACACTTAAGGAAAAGCCTTAGTACTTAGAAATCATCTCAATAATAATAGATTGAAATATTTTTTTTAATTGGATTTAGAGTTTTACATTATCGTACTGACTTACGTATTAGACTGTTTCATAGACGTATAATTTCGTATTTTTCTTTAATTTACACTTGCAACTACACATTTTAGATTAAAAGCCGTTTTACAATTTATTTATATATACGATATTTAACAATGAATGATTGCCTATAATTAAACTACAACTAAAAGCTATGTTCATTATTGATTCATTTATATACTGTAAGGAATTCAAAAAATAGTTTAAATTGTTGTGTATCTGATTTGATTTTACGTAATATTCACGAAAGGTAATATCACGCCGGTATCGAAGCACCCTTAGGGGGTATGAAGGAATGCTTTTGATTATTAGATAGAATAACTCAAGTCAGGAAGCTCATACGGTCGTGCATCAAATACATTGGCGTGTAAGGGACTCCAGTCGTATACAAGATGGGAGATCTCACAAAATCATGGTTAGGCGCTATGTCTCCATTTCTTCACAAGCGGCTCGGCTTTTTTTGGACCCTAGTTCGTCAAGAAAAAGTAAGATTGGAATCATAAGAGTATCAAGGTTTATGACTACGTCTTTGTATAAGTCAATATATGTAGAGATTATTTGTGATTTGACCAGAACGAATGGTTTTATAGCAGCTTTGAACCGTTTTATAGGTCGTAGAGCCAAAAATAAGTTCCGTGAGATATACGTTTTGATGAATTCGGAAGCATTTAATAACCGCGTACTTGACTATGCTACGTTGAAAGGAATAAACAGCTAATTTAGCTCTCCGGTATCTCCACATCGTTTTAATCGTATAGTAGGCCAAAGCTTGTTTACATCCGAGGAATTAACTACTTTCGTAATTGCAATTGAATCCATTCTAAATTCCAGGTTGCTATGCTCTTTCCCAAAAGATTCTAGTAATTTGCTAGCCTAACTCCTGCTCATTTTTTGATATGCAGACCTTTCAATATGATAGTTGAAGTCAATAAGTTAAATCTTTCAGAGAACCCAGTATCAGAACCCAGCTCCTGATAATGAATGTCCGATAGGATTTCAGGCAATGTTTGAATTTGCAGTATCTGTATGAATTTTGAAAGAGGTAGAAATGGATCAAAAACAAATCACAATTAAAGAAGGTATCAATTATCGTTCTTATAGATAAGAACCAGCCATGCATGCGCTGTCAGCTGGGGAAAGTTGCGGAAATTCATCCTGGTCTCGATGGTATAACGTGTCCTCATTCATTCTCCTTATCGTTTTTAAAATTCAACAATGTAATACACGTATGGAAATGTGCAGTCATAACTTTTGTCAAATTTAGGCCAATATGGATATATTGAATTCTATGAGGTAAATTTATATAATAAAGGTATACACCGAATAAATATAATATATAAATAGGCAAATCATAAAAAAATATTTATTTTCATAGATATATGATATTTTATCACGTTACTGATTTTGCTTTTTATAAAGCAATATTACTTTTTTTCTTTGAAGATCATCAGTACGATGGTGTAATAATATTTTGATGTTATTTATCCATTGATGCATATTTTTATATTAATTAAATTTAATAAATTAAATGCATAATATTTTTAATATTTTTATTTAGATTGCATTGATCCCTTCGTTCTCAAAGGGGGTGGGTATATTCAGTGGGATGATAACTACACTGAAGCCTAGTGGTATATATTATAGAGTAATGTAAGTTTGGATGTCTGAGTGGACCAATCAACAAATGAGATATAAAGCTTTTTACGAGTGATTGTTGATTTATGCTCGATTGTTTAGGGTGCATCGTTGCGCATAGATAGAGGAGTGGAGGACAAAGAGCAGGGGCAGCAGCTCAGGAGGGCCTTTAAGATTCAAAAAGGACAGTTTGATACGAATAATTGATTGATTCGTGTTGTCGCGTCAGTCACCCGCTAAATCATTTGATTATATCAATTTCGTACCATTACTCTTTTGTATGTGTAATTTTACTCCTTTCATCCATTTAAAACAGAAGAAGATCGTCTGAAGGGGAACTGTTTCAGTACAAACGTACATTTTCATTTGCATAAAAAATACATATAAAATTCAAAATACGAAAAATATTCATCTTAACAGTATTATAATCGCCAATTGATAAAAAATTCTTCACATATTCGATTAATACAAGCCTTGACCCAAGTTTAAAATTAAATTTGTTGCTGCAAATCAAATAGTGCGGTAGCGTCACGAAGGCGAGTGTGAAACCGCCAGCATGGCGCGACCGCTACAATATTTACTCCTATATTAGGATTTCAAATTTAATGAAAAAAATTATTTATCAATTCTCTATCAATAATTTTCCAAAGTGTATATACTATTTATGACCTAAAAAGCTATTTTTAATATAAAACTCTGCGTATGACTATAGAAAATGCTTAGAAACATTTCATTTTCATATATAGTAATTGGCGGTAGAAATGTTCTTTCGAACCAATTTTTGGTCGACTGGTAGCAAACGCTGGATCCATCTTGCACAGAGCTTTTACATATACAAATGTTGGTGCAAAATATTTTGTACACGTTCATATGACATCTTACAGGTCTCAGTTATCTCACGCATTTTTAATCTGCGGTCTTTCAGCACTATTTGATGGATTTTTTCTATCATATCTGGAGTTGTCACCTCAGAGGTGCTCACACGACCCTTTTTAAACTCGGAAAACCACTGCCGAACGGTTGAAAATGATGGGGAGGATTTCCCCAGTGTTGAGTCCATCTCTTCTTTAATTTCCTTCGGCGTTAACCCCTTCAAATAAAAGTATTTGATGACAGCATAATTTTCCAGCTTTTCCATTTTTACGAAAAACACAGAGCCGTTTTGTTCATTAACATGGTAATCGGACTGAAACTATAGCTACAAGCTATCTAAGGATGTTACTAAGGAACATCACCTCAAGGTAGGCCTAGTAGCGTCATCTCTTGGTCAGGCCAGAAACTTATCAATACACCTTCGTATAATATATTATACTAAAATAATGACAGTCAGACTGTCATTGTTGATTACCACCTCCGAAGAATCTGAAATAGAACTTACTACTAAAAATAAATTAGATTAAAAATTAAAAATCATAAAAATAAAAGTAATAATAAAATAACATAAAAATAATAAACTATACCCTATTTTAGCAAAAGAAAACCTGACTGCCTCCACCACCTAAAAATTAAATTCTCCTTTGGCGTTTGAAGTCTCGAACCGCTACGGTTCATCTATAAGGACTGATTAGTTATTATTTTTTATTGTTAATCTAATTTATTTTTAGTAGTAAGTTCTATTACAGATTCTTCATATGTGATGATAAACAAGGATAGTCTGACTGTCGTTATTTTAGTATAATACATTATAGTATAAAGACTGTAAGACCAATAAAAATATTTATTAATCTGATTTTATTACGTATTAAGATAAATAATAAGACACTTACCTCAAGAATTTTTTCTTTATACAATTAACATAGTTTTTTAAATCTTATTTAAT
This sequence comes from Sycobia sp. Sy_11, assembly GCA_018907035.1. Taxonomy (NCBI): domain Eukaryota; kingdom Metazoa; phylum Arthropoda; class Insecta; order Hymenoptera; family Epichrysomallidae; genus Sycobia; species Sycobia sp. Sy_11. The sequence goes on along the minus strand of JACCIC010000062.1, from coordinate 889,360 downwards.
TAATTTCCCCATAAAAAATGTAAATTAAATAAAGTATTATTAAAATGATAAAAATAATATCACATAAATAAGAAAAAATGTTCATTATACCTAAACTCAAGAAAAAAAGAACTTTGAACAAAATTAAAATAGTTATAAGTGAATTTGATGAGTTCTTAGCATAATAAGAATTTTAAATACATCCTCTTATGTATTTTATAAAAAATTTATATAAATTACTTTCCGACAATTCAAAATAGATTAACGCAAAAAATCATAATTTAATTAAAAATCAGTTCACTGATATAGTTACATGTTCTACTGATTGTGATAATGAAAAACATAGTAATGAAAGTTCATAGCATATTAAAAAATTTACAACTGATAAATCTTATATCTATTTAGAAAAACTTTATATAAAATATATTTTTAAAGTATTTCAAAATTAATTAACCAAAAATAAATTATATAATACAATAATAACTTAAAACAATGGACCATTAAAACAAATGGCTAACTGCATTTTATATGCATCTCCATAAATAACAGCATGTATAATTTACACAAAATATATCTAAAACTCTAAAAAATAATAATAAATAAATAGTTTTCACAGAAATGCAGTTTAATAAAGTAATACGATCATTTAGAAATAACCGAATGTCTTTTCACATCATGCTGTACATCCGGAAAAAATGACATATCTTCAGGATTTTTAAAAGTGTTAATAAAAGTATAATAAGCAGGCGAATAATAAATATTAAAATGAGTACGTACTCGATATCAAATTTTAATAAGCAGTGATCAAACAAAATATGTGTGTTTAAATATTACATGCGTAGTTTAAAAAATTGTTACTGAAAATTCATAATAATATATTTTACAAATGAATACTATTCATGTGTATATTTATAGAAAAGAATTAATAATCTTGAATAATCCATATATACTTAGGTAAACATGCGTTTGCTATTTATTCTGATAATTAATCGTTTATTAAAAAAAAAAATCATTTATGAACGGGCCAGGCCCATTTCCACAAAGTATCTAGGTAAATAAATTAAATTTAGAAATTCAATATATATATTATAAATCTGAAGGTAGATAATATAATGAAAAATGCTTACTTTTCTTTAATTTAATACTTTAAATTTGAATTCATTTGGAATATATTAATCAAATCTTCAGATAAAATATACAAAGAAAATAAATATGCATTGAAAAGTGCCTAAAGTGTCGAATTCTTGCAGGAACCGAATAAATCGCAAAATCCTCATAATAATAACAAAATTATGTTTTCAAAACCTTGTCTACAGGAATAAATATTATAGAAATTTATCCGTAAAAATAAAGCATATATATATATATATATATATATATATATATATATATATATACTACTTAATCAAGCAAATGCTTCACGATATTGTTTCTTGAAGATCCTTTTAATAATAGATTACTATTTTCAATTTTTATAAAAGTCAGGTTTTCCTTTAGATACAAATTATTTTTAAAAGGTCAAGAATTTTTAATTCACGTTATTAAATATGAGTAAAACTTTTTAATTCCAACTTTCCGGATTTATCGATTCGGAAAAATGTTTTTATTTTTAAGTTAGTAGTATTCTCAGAGTTATTGTACCAAATTTCGAGCAATTATCTTCATTTGTCATATAGTTACGCTTGTATTTTTTGAACAAAGAAAAGTTGTCTCTTCGGTTTTTATAGTGTCTGAAATTATTTAACAAAGAAGTAATAGGATTAAATTTGCACAATGTTGCAGAAGGCTTTTGGTGAGAAGTCAATTTCAAGAACAAGTAATTGGCACAAATTATTTAAAGAAGGTCGAGAACGCGTTGAAGACGAACCACATCAAAGACGACTAAGAACATCTATTGATGGGCTACAGGTCGACAAAATGAAAGAATTAGTTCTGCAAAATCGTCGATTGACTACTAGAGCCCTTGATGATATTGTTGGAATTTCAGATGGGTCAGTCAATACTATTTGAAAGACATTTTGTGCCTGAAAAAAGTGAAACCTCGATTGATGCCAAAAATACTCAATTTTTTGGAAACAGCGTCGCATGAAGGTCTGTGAAGCGATGCTTTTGGACTATTAGGACAAGATGGAACGCATAATAACTGGATATGGGACTTGGGTCTACGCTTACGATCCAGGAACAACCAATCAATCAAGCGAATATCGTGCCAAAGGAGAACGGAGACCGAAAAAATCACGCCAAAGTCGCTCAAAAATCAACCAGCAAAAATCAACCTTCCAACCAGCCAAACGATTAATAAAGATAAGATTATTTGAGTGTTATGCGTCGTTTGCGTGAAGCTATTCATCTCAAAAAAGACAACTCCTTGTTTTTGCATCACGACAAAGCACCAGCTCACACTGCATTGATTGTACGTGAACTTTTCGCCAAAAATTCAACCCATATCCTTCCGTAACCACCGCACTGGTCAGATTTAGCATCGTGCGTACACGGTTTTGATTCGATTGAATAAATAAAAATCGAATTGAAGAAGGAACTGATGACCATTCCGCAATACGAGTATAAAAAATGTTTTAAAAATTGGAAATAGCGTTGGCATAGTTGCATTGCATCCAGGGGGATTATTTTGAGGGGGTTCAATTCAAAAGTTATAAATAAAGTCTTACTCATATTTGTACACAATAGTATATATATATATATATATAGAGAGAGAGAGAAAGAGAGAGAGTGAGAGAGAGAGAGAGAGAGAGAGAAAGAGAGAGAGTGAGAGAGAGAGAGAGAGTAGCTTTAGTTCAGGCAATAAGGGCATCTGATTATTCATTAGCGCCCAGTATCGGGTTTTATTTGCTCAAATGAACTTTTTCAATGGTCCAAGTTCGATTTCCTATCAACCAAATTTTTCAGAATCTTTTTACAAAACAGTGATTTCCTATTTCTTTGAAAGCGAAAATTCAACTCATCTACCAGAATCCTTCAAAAATATTTTATAATCTGTTTAATTAAATAAATAATATTTTGTTATTTACAATTGTTATCTATAATTCACTCATAATAAACTATAAATTATATTGATTTAAATTTTTGGTTTTTTGATATTCTTTGAAAATTCGTGTAAAGTTGAGTTTATATTGAAACTTTAATTTATGAAGAGTTCACACACTGTGTGAGAATGTGTAAACTATTGTAGACGCGTTTAATATTTAACAATTCAAAATTTGGAACTCGATGTAAATTTACAGTTGATTAATTGAAACAATGATAGCATCAATGAATTTATATAATATATTATTTGAATTATACTTAATTATATTTAATATATTATACATTCAATAACAATAATATTAATTTTTGAGCAAGGCTATTCTATACATATATTATATACATATATACTATATATTATACCATTATACCTAGTTTCAAGTTTCTTTTAAGGTTAATTTGAATCATAACGGAAAATACATTGATACGAAACTAACTATTATAGGTGTTACATACCTACCAAATAGGTTTAGGAAATATATCGATAAATCGGCCGAAATGCTCGGACAAAAACGTTTCATGTTAAGCTAATTACAACCGAAGTTAAATACCTTGTTACTATGTATCTTCATAACGAAATACCTTGTTTATAATTTAAAAATGTTAGTTTTTGACCAGGATCAATGACTCAATATAATTAATTTTTTTATAAGTCCTCGCGTAAATAGTATTTATTTTTAAAATATATTATTATTAATTTTCAGTAACAATTTTTTAACCTACTTATTTAATATTTAAATACTCATATGTTGTTTGTCCTCTGTTTATTATATGTTTATATTCAGTGCGTACTCATTTTAACATCTATTATTCGTCTGACTATTATACTTTTATTAACAGTTTTAAAAACCATAAGATATATCATTTGTTGCGGATGTACAAAATGATGTGAAAGTTAACTCGGTTCTTTGTAAATGATCTCATTATGTCCGTTAAAACTATTTATTTATGATTATTTTTTAGAAATTTAGATATATTTTGTGTAAACTATACATGCTGTTATTTATAGGAATGCATATAAAATACATTTAGCCATTTGTTTTAATGGTCCATTGTTTTAAGACGTTATAGCTTTATTTTTTTTTTTTTTTTTATGTTATTTAACGTCGCTCTATTTATGCTTCCAAATATTGGTGCTAATCAGCGACGGAGGTCCACGATGTGTTTGTAAACAAAGCACATGTAAATTATTACAGCGGTGCTTGTGTCAATCGGCCGAGACCGGGATTTGAACTCGGATCACCAAGTTACTAGTCCTTTGCTCTAGCGATCGAGCCATCGTAGGCCTCGTTATAGCTTTATATAATTTATTTTTAATTAATCTATTTCGGAAAATTTTAGAATAATATTTTTTATAAATATTATTCCGGTATGTGAACATTTATTTGTTTTACTATTGAAAGATTTACAATATAATTGCATATATTATTATGTTCGTATTTTTGTCTTAAGGGGGCATCTCTAGTCTTTTTGCATAAATTTTCAAGATTTTTTTCTTGCAGTAAACTTTATTATCACATTACAATTTTTTTTATATTAAAAAAATACATATTGAAGTCTGCAAAAAATTATTTTTTCATTTTTCATCCGATATGGCCCAGATATGGCTGCCACAACTAAGCTTGCTTTTTTTTGCTGACATCATATCTTGACACAGGAAGCTCTGAAATGAAAAATTCAAAAAGCATATTAAAGTATAAGAAAGTGGCTATAGCCCGTACTAAAATCAAGAAGTTTAAGTAAAATAAAAACAAAATGGCGAGCTTTTCTAATTTCCGGCTTATTTTTGAGGTTATGTTGTTTAAAAAAGTGCTCAAGTGTAATCGAATATTCATAATTCTAGTACGGGCTATAGCCACTTTCTTATACTTTAATATGCTTTTTGAATTTTTCATTTCAGAGCTTCCTGTGTCAAGATATGATGTCAGCCAAAAAAAGCAAGCTTCGTTGTGGCAGCCATATCTGGGCCATATTGGATGTAAAATGAAAAAAAAAATTTTTTTTGCAGACTTCAATATGTATTTTTTTAATATAAAAAAAATTGTAGTGTGATAATAAAATTTACTGCAAGAAAAAATTCTTGAAAATTTATACAAAAAGACTAGAGATGCCCCCTTAATATATTACTGAATTTAAAAAAATATATTTTTTAAAGTTTTTATAAAATGCAGATAAGATTTATAAGTGTAAACTTCTTAATATACTAAGAACATATATTATTATGTTTTCCTTTATCACATCACTAAGGCATCTGAGTATATCAGTGAAATTTCAACTTCGTATTCAATTACATTGATAAACATTATACTAGTACAATAAAGGAATACGCGACAGACATGAAAGTTCTTACAAAGGTAAGAAGTGTCTACTAGTTTTTCTATTTTTTGAAAGATAGAATAGAAGTAAGCAAGTGCGTAACTTGATCAGTCATAGCCTGTAGTCATTCTCATTTGCGTGATACAAAAAATTATACTGTGCGTTCCGTTTTAAAAATATAATGGGGTGTCACTCATACGAGTGTACCTGTAGAAGATAAGAGTTCTTCTAAGAGTTCTAAAAAATTGAACTATACAGCAGCCACTCAAAGAGATCTTTTTTCTACCAGGAAATAGCGATTAATAATAGACTGTATAAACAACCTTACTCTCAAAGATTATGTTGAAACAACTGGAGAAATAGTGCAATCTTTTTTTTTGTTATTTAACGTCGCTTTATTTATGCTTCCAAATACCGGTGCTAATTAGCGACGGAGGTTTACGATGTATTTGTAAACAAAGCACATGTAAATTATTACAGCGGTGCCTGTGTCAATCGGCCGAGACCGGGATTTGAACTCGGATCACCGAGTTACTAGTCCTTCGCTCTAGCGATCGAGCCATCGTAGACCTCAAATAGTGCAATCTCGTGAGATTCTTTACGTACACAGAATGTCAAACAATAGAATATACCTGTTTTTAAAAAGGAATTAGTAGCAAAAGTTGCAAAAAATACAAGTTTGTTGAAATAAAAAGAAACAATTGTAACAACAAAACCATTAATTACTAAACAAACAAGAATTATTATCTCTATTGATGTTGCTTCTCCTATCCCACACTACGTCATTCAAGAGGGGTTAGATAATTTAAAAATAATGCCCCGATTTCTACATTAAGAAAAGCATTTTTAGAAACTTTTATGTGGAGGAAGATAAACATTCATAGATCTAAGCGATGCAAGTAAGCTACCTGAATTAATTAAAATAAATTTGAAAATATATTCTACTATATCTATCCGAGCATCGATTTTCAATGTAAGTTAAAGGGCACCTACTCAAACATTGTCCACAAATATCAGAAATTAATAATACGCTGATTACCAAATTTTGCGTCGCTCAGAGTCAACAAGCCAAACACCGGATTAACATTTCAAACCAGCTGGAAACGTAGATCTAAATATTAGTAATTCTCAGACCGCTTTTTAAAAAAATAACAAAACTAATAAATAAATTAGCAATTCGAAAACTGTTTCTATCGTTACAACAGCTATGCTTTTTCCAATGATGAGCGCGTTATCTCAGCCCAACTCTGTTAAAGGAGATAATAATTAGAAAACAAAAATAAATAATTCACCAAAAAAGAAAAGCGAAACAGACGATGGGATAATTGGTAATGAATAAATTAAACTACAAATGTTACCCGCAGAAAATTTATTTACAACTAACCGAGAAAAATATCCATTAACTTTCGAAAAACCTATTGATTTCCTTCATTCAGCTTAAACACATCAAAATCTACTAAACCTTGCTCTTTCATTCACCGCAGACTTGACAACATTAAACGCGTTGCTGCTGGATTTATACTATGAAATAAATGATTACAGGTTAAAAATAGAATTAACAGAATTTTTAAAAGATTTAAAGGTACAAACAACTCTTCTACAAATAGTAACTAATTCTTCTCAGTAGAACAATAAAGAGAATTATAAATAAATAATAACACGTGACAATAATTTTTTGGAATTTAAGAATTATTATTAATAATAAAGAAAAGATACAAAAACTATTGGAACATATCGATATTCTCGTCTGCATTGCATCCCGGCTGACATCTACAACAACAAATTTCGAATTTTCTGGTTTTATAAGTTATCGTAAAGACCGTATTAACAAAACAGATGAAAGTATAATTATTTTGATTCGTAGCGATACAGCGTATAAAGAAATTAATAATTAATATTCTAAATAAAGCGGTAGAGTTTTGTGTATTTAAAATTATAAACTGTTCACCTTCATTCAATCTATATATATTTTACAGAGCCTCGAGTAACACTATTAATTTGAATGGATGGAAACAAATTTTTTCCAACCTATCAATTCGTGAAAATTTTATACTTATGAGTGATTTTAATGCACATCATGAGGCATGTAACTGAGTGAAAACAGATTTGAACCGTAACAATCTACTGGAATGCATAGAAGAATTCGACGCGACCTCCAAATCAAATAATAATCCAAATCAATAATAACTTAGCACACACAATTGTTACATAAGTCTTTAATGATCCCGTGGGCTCTGATCATATTCCGTGTTTTGTTGATAGTTATTCTGATAAAATTCTATAGTTTTCAAAAGTTCATAAAATTAAATCTAACACTAATAACTTGACAAGAGTACTATGTATCCTTAAAACGGCTTTCATACAATTCTGAACAGAACAGCTTGATAGTACTTGTGCCACGCTTAAATATAGTAGCTTTATGAATATAAATAAGGAACCTATATTAAATAATACATTAGTAAGAACAGGAGTAAACGACAAATATCATAATTGTGATATATGTTCTATTATGGGATAATGTACGTTAGATCGCTAGAAATAATAGAAAAACAGCATATAAAAAATGGCTAAAAGTTCCAATTTAAAAATGAATGTATTCAATTTAGAACATCCAGAGCAATCACTAATAAAACTTTGAAATCTAAAAAACGACAAAGTTTCAAATAATTTATAGAAACCATGAACGTCAAAACAAATATTATCTATGTATGGAATAAGACTAATACTTTTAAAAATAAATAGACCAAAATCTGTTTCAGTAATCTTGAAAATCAGCAAATAGATAAAAACGTTACAGCACTAGTAAGATTTGCAATTTGTGGCTTCTTGAAAATCCAAATCATCTACTTAAAAAAACCAAAGAATTTTTCTTATCGAATTTTATCTTTTATAAAATTTAATTTCGCACTAAAACGTAGAAAAATAAGATTTATTGTTTGATGTCACAGATGCAAATAATTAATTATATGCAGAAGGAGAAATTCCAGAAGATTAGAATAAACCATATACACATTTTATTAAACAAGTCGACGTTGTAAATTTTAGACCAATTTCAATAATTTTTACAGTCTGCAAATTGTTTGAAATTATGCTCAAAAACAAACTGCAATGATGGTTTACAAAATTAACAAAGTTTTGAGTATTTGAACATTCTTCGCTCCAGGTAGGATTTTTACATATTCGTAATTCTGCTTGATTCTTGGTGCGAATGGCAGAAAACTGCAGATTCAGATGCTCTAAACTCTTTTAAATACAGCTATACAACACTTCCTACTGAAGTTCTTAGAGGTATTAGACCCATTTATGAGGACTTGAGTAAAGAAGAACTCTTGCAGCGATGTCTTGGAGGTTTCACGCAAAATAATAATGAAAGTCTCATTCGGCTAATTTGGAAAATCTCTCCAAAGTCGGTGAGTGGCACCTCTACAATTGTTGAAATTGTAGCTAATGTAGCTGCATGTACTTTCAATGAAGGTTTTTTTGCTCTATTAGCCATTATGAAAAAGATGCAAATCAGTACAAGGTCAAGTTCCCACGAATGGGCGCGACAAGTTGACGAGTTGCGAATAAATAAAGCAAAGGAACAGGCGTCACAGGACAGTAAAGAAGGAAGAGTTTTACGTAGACAAATCCAAAAAGATGTTTTAGATCATTAGATGAAAGCGTTTTGCTATATGGACCTGGTATTAACAATTCTATAGGAACCTGAAAGAATTATAAAGTTTTATTGTGAATTTTTCAGTTTACAAAACTTTAAGCCGTTTCCTGAAAACTGCTATTTTTGAAGTCGGCATACATCCATACACAACATCTACTAAACCAATCGGTTTGAAATTTTGCACAGTACATCTTTACATAATTCATCAGGTATTGTTGTCGAGTTTTTTGGTTATTTTTATACCGAATTAACCCTTAATTTTAGAATTCATATGGAACAGGCTTTCCATCACCACAAAGAACTCCATACAATATTTTTAGACGTATGTGAGGCATTTGATACGGTCAATATAAATATATTATTCGAACAACTTTCTCTTGATAGCTGTCCAATTCAAGTTATTACATTTGTAAATTTTTTAACCAGCGAACGATATATCCATAAAGATTTTACAGACCACCATATGCACTTCTATAAAAGAATACCACATTCGTACTTAGTCCCTTATTATATATAAGTTATGTGTCAAAAATATTAAAAGATATATCTAATACAATGTCTGTTTTGCAGTTTGCTGATGACATCTCTTAATTGTCAAAAAAAAAAGTTTCTCTGCAAAAAGCTATCAACACTGCAAATAGAGATTTGTGAACAATAGATCTTGAATTAGCTCTCCACAAAACAGTTTGTATTAATTTTAACAAACTAAAAAGACTACCAGGCCAAACACACATGGAGATGAATAAGAATTGCATAATCAAATCAAGCGCTACTGCCCGTATCATTGGCATAACATTTGTTTATGAAATGACTTTCTTAACACAGATGGGATCCCTGTTTAGCAAATTTCAACGAACCTTTAACATTTTAAGATTTTTACAAGGCTGCAAATGGAAAGCTGATCCTATTACACTCATTACATTTTCTCAAAGTTTTGAGTGATCGATAGCTGAGTAAGAAAAAAAACAATTTATTAAATAAATGTATTTTAGAAATATTAAATCCCTTACAACCATTTCTGCTAAAAGATTAATTTTCTCCATATGCACATTCTTTTAAGATCTTATTAATGTCGATTCCATTTGACATTGGACTTAAAAATCTCTTAAAATAGGGCACTGGTCTTAACGGCAGAATACAGGAACTTATCGATAGGAATAATTTTTGAAATATATACAGACGACCGTACAAATAATCATTTAAAATATATAAAAATGACAGCAAGAGTGAGTAAACAAATAATGCAGGGGTTGCTCGTTACAGTTCTTCAAATAATTTTAAGTCACAAAAACAAATAAAATCAAACTCTTCGAATTTTGCTGTGGAAACAATTACTATACTAAATACCACTAGTTTCCAGTTTCTGAAAGTTTACAAAAAAAAATGTAATATATAATGTAACAACAAATAAGTATATAATACAGATTTAAAAATGGGTTACAATTTCAAGAAGAAAAAAATAATTGTGATGTTAAATTTTGTTGGATTCCCTCTCATTACAGAATAAAGGGAGTTGAATTTACGGATTCCTTAGCAAGGGACACTAGAAAAGTAGTTAAATTCGATAATTTCAAAATATCTTTTACTTATTAGATCATAAGAAACTAGACATGATAAAAGCGCTAACAAAATCACAAATCACAATGCCTATTAAAATGTCAGATCTATTCGCGCATTGGAAAAAACTTTCGAATAAAACTGTATAATATGAGTGAAAAAAGGTCACTTATAAGGTAATATTCATTGAAAGTTTAAGCGTAAGCATAATTATGTATAAAATTGTTTTGCTACATGTTTGTTTAGAAATATGTGTCAATGGTATAGTTAGTTTGGCAAATCTTATATTATTTATACAATATTATTTAGCAAATACGAAATACATTAGCAATAATATAAAAAATATTGAAATATATTAATATATCAATTTTATTAGTAAGACAATTTCTTTCCCTTTTATAGATTAATTCAGATATTACTGTATTGATCTTGTAGTCTATTCTAATGAAATTAAGTTTTATAACATAGTTCTAAAAATAAGAACCAATCAAAATTCAAAACATTTCATAATTTTAAAGACGAACAAAATGATTTCATGGTTTTTATAAATGATATATATATATATATATATATATATATATATATATATATATATATATATGCACTCAACTATTGTTGCTAATTACCGACGGATGTCTACAATGTTTTACTTAATCAATATCATAATGGATTCAACAACCATTTTTTAAATCGAAATAATTAAAATTAATTGTAATTTTTCAAAGAATAACGTACAATTCTAATGAAAAAAAAAAATATATTTTGGGAAAAATATATATTTAGTATAACAGGAAATAATAAAGAAAGGATAATTAAATTTATGTTTTCAGGAAAAACTTTAATAGACTGATTTATGACGGCTTACACATAAACAAAATATTATACCTTCTTCATATATTGTTGCATGCGGTTAATTTAATATTCTCTTTAATCAAATAAGAAAAAGCAAGAACATTGGGTATTGGATTTGGCCCGGATTAAACAAAATATAGCTCTGATTATCTTAAAATGAGACCCAACATTAGCTATTAATAAATTTATTAAATATATTTTTTGAAAAACTATATATTATTACTTTTTTAAATATTGTTTTAAAAAAATAATAACATTTCAAGCGAAACATTTCTTTAAAATATTCGAAAATTCATAATTTTTTTGTGATTATTCAGTGAAGCTCAAGCGATTTTACACATGTGTAGAAAATAGGTGTCTCTCGATTGATACATAATAGAAAAACCAAATAGGTTCATTAGAACTTTTTTTAATTTAAATAAAATACTTTATATTAATTAATATTTTTATCGGCCTTAGTTTTTATAAAATAATAGCTTCAGATTGTCCTTGTTTATAATCTTCCCCGTAGAATATGAAATGGAAATTACTGCTAAAAATAAAATAAATATAAAATAAAAATAAAATAAAATAATCTATATACTATATTAGTAAAGCACAATTTCACTGCTCCCACCGTCTAAATTTCCCTTTGGTGTGGTCGGGCGTTTCAAACCGCTACAGTTCATTTTAGAGACTAAACCCTAAAAATGAATAGTAAGATCGATAAAAATATTTATTAATTAATTTATAACAGTCGACATAAGTACAATTTATACTTAATTTATAATACTTTATTTCAATCCGGTGTCAAACTAACGAAATTTTATTTCACAAAATTTTTCTGGCTTCATTACATATCTAATTTTCAAAAAAGGAAATTATACTAATTTTCTAGCAAGATAGTATTTTATTTTAAAAATAAGACTGCGAAGCTATAAAATTTTATAAAACTTACTTTGAAGATAAGTAGAGTTGTCTCGCTCAATCTAGTTCAAATTCGTCACCTAAATGTAAAGTGCTCTTCTTCTAAGTATTTCTTTTCATAAGTCAAACGTAAACTATAATACTACATGGCTATTTATCACACTAATAAGCACGTAAAAACAGAATGAGAAACTTATAGAAATTACTTACTATGTAATAAAAAAAAACATAAAATAAAATTTTAAACTACATAACAATTTTTTGTAGTAAATTGTAATCGGAAGCATTTCAATAATTTAGGTTAATTTCAAATAGTTTTTTTATTCAATAGGAAGAAGTCCAGTGCATTTTTATATTTAGAAATATTCTGTGTGACAGATTTTTAGTATTCAAAAATATTTTTTTACCTTCAAATTTAACTACGCTTTGGAAAGAAAACTTATATTATTAAAAATTAAAATAAATAGAAAGTAATATTCGTCGTTGAACTCTTTTAAATCTTCACGCCTTCGTGGTTCCTTCTGATATGCCGATACATATTCGACGAATTTGTGAACTGCCATTCGCAATAGGGGCACTTAAAATTATTGTCATCGCCGCAGAAGTAGCGTACGTGATCTAGAACCGTTGTTTTATTGCTGAATCGCCGGTAGCAGTTTATACATTGGTAGCGCTTACAACCTGTGGCGTGAACACTGTAAAAAGCCTTCATAGGAAAGCGAAATTCCTTCTTCCCATTTTTCATCTCTACAACATCTGTATCAACAAGCAAAAGTTAAAATAATAAATTATTAAATTTTCTTTCCATAATCAATTGTATGTATGTATATTATTTAATAAATCACTGTGAATTTCCTGATCGATCTAATTAAGCCTATTGGATTTTATATTTAATTAATTTTTTAGATAAAAGTAGATTAGTTGAATGACTATTTTTACGTTTTAAATCATTCAGTAAATTATCTAATGACTTAATCCTTCAAAGCTATATACAAGATCCTCAAAAAAAATTTCTAGGCTTCAAAAAAGCAAAAGTAGGTAGCGTAATAAAAATTTTAATTTTTAATATTATAAGATAATTATGTATTACTGATAAATATAGATTTAAATACACTTTTAAGAGCAACCAATATAGTTACTTTCACTGATAGCGTGGCGTTTGTACATGAAATTTTAATTTTTTGTTAATCCTTGATTGTCTGCCGATAGCCCAATAAATTACTGCATCTTTTTGTTTCAATATGTCATCATATTCTATGATCCATTATCATCCATAATTATTTTAATAATACATTTAATATTATAAATTTTTTCAAACGAATCATCATAAATATGGAAATACGGTTATATATTTTTTACATCTTCGTACGAAACCTGCAGAATGAATAGCAATGATGATTAAATGTAACTTTAGATAAATATCAATATTTATTCAGATTAAATACATTAAAACATTTTAAAAGATTATATATCATACATTTTATTAAATTTCATTTATAACTATTAATATGTTAATAACATTAACTCGTTAATCAAGAAATTATTAATAAAACACAATGTCGGTAATTCATCAATTTATTTATTTTTGTTTTTTTTTTTTCAAATATTTCTGTTTTTGTATATAAGTTTATGCATAGCAATTATTTCATCAAAAACATCATACAAAAATTCATATTATACCAATATATATATATATATATATATATATATATATATATATATATATATATATATATATATATTCTAATCAGTTCTATTTGCAGAATAAATTATTTTTTAAAATAATATAATTGAATTAATAATTTGGTTTAATTTTCGTCAGTTATTTGATGAACTGAAAAATCAAGCATTCTCTTAAATTTACAACATTTATTCGCAACATATATTATATCATTTTAATTTTTTCTAAATATATTTTTTATAAGAATAGAACTTGTAAGGAAATATTTAAGTCAAACACCAAGAAAGGATTTGATTTGGACATGATTACAGTACAAACCTTTTGCTCTATTAATTACCTTGTTATAGTGCTTGAAGAAGTAAATGTATTTACTTGTAATAACTAGAGAAAGATATTATTATTTAATAAATTATTAAGACTATTTGAATAATATTAATTTTGGCTCTAATTTGAACTAAAGAAATATTTTAAATGATCATAATTCTAATATGTATTTTGTTTAGTATCCAAATAATTTGAAGATGGGTCTGTGAATGAACAAATTATGTTTGTACGCACATAAATAATTTGAAGTTGCGATAAATTATAATATCAATATATTTTTAAAATATAAGTTAACGAGCAGCTATTTTTTAAATAATCATATTAAATATTGACCTTTTTTAGCATCTTTTCAATTTAATAACCTAACCAAAATTATAAAATATCTACTTAATTTGAAACAAATGGATTACTCCACATTGGCAGCAATTAATATTCAAATTACTGGAGGAATACATGTAAAAGTTTAAAAGAATAATTATTTTATAATAAATACTCTTTATATTGAATATACAGTTAAATTCTGGTTAATTATGTACTTGTAGAATAATTATATAACTGTCAAAATACCTATCACAATTTAGTAATACAAACATTCTTGAATTTCAAAATATCTTAAATTGATGGCATTGTTCAGATATTAATGACATTGAATAAATATGAAATAAATTCATAAATAAGTACTTTCTATCAAGACACACATTCACCCTAATGTTTTATCGATAGAATAATCGAATTAAGAAAATTAATATTGCATTTTTAATCGACAATAATATATACCTTTCGAAAAATGAAAAAAAATACTTTTCCTTATATGCTTGGGGTAAAGGATTATTTAGAATTTAACTTTGTTGAAGAAACTGAGAAGCTTCTACTTAGAGTGCAAGGAATAAAAAATTAATTTTTAAATAATTATCTGAATTCAAATATATCTAAAAAATTTTGTTAAATTTAACGGGCATTCGCGGGTGCCATCGTTTAATATGTCGATTAATATTAGACGAATAATTATCTTTCTTATGACAATAAGGACAGCTATAACGCGGCGGTGGGCCGCACTTGTGTCTGTATAAATCGGCAATCCTGCGAAAACCTGCACTACAGGTGTTACATACGTAGCTGGTGAAATTCACCGATGAAGAGGATGAGGATGAAGTGGTGGCAGTCCATCCCAAAGATTTATTATCGGAATCTGAAAAGAAAGAAAATAGACTATTAGCTTGAATGGGTTCAATAGGTTTAGCATTGCACTATATTGGATTTTTACACGTTGTATTTGTTACCTTAATTGTTGTTACTCTGTTGAATTTTCTAAACTTATTTTTATGAAAGTTTTTGTTTACTTAATATACATTTAATAACCTAAAATTTTTTTATTTTTAAATAATTCACAGTTCGGTGACACTGAATTTAAGTCTCAAAAGATTCAAATGGCTTATAACATAATAATGGATTATAAATACGATTTTAAAAGTTAACAAACAGAGAAATATTTATAGAGAAAATTAATAATAATAAACAAAAAATACAAAAAAAATAAGATCGTCAACTTTGACCTTTCGTACTTAAGAGAAATTGATTTAAAACATTTGAAAAAATTATGATATTCTGCAGTATATTGTAGATTATTTTCGATTATTGCCAATTAATTATTTAAAAAGATTAAGCAATTTGCTTTCAAATTAACAGAGTACATTCTATACTGTATAGTTAAACGTTGTATTCTTAATGAATATAAAAATGTTGATATAAGCTATACTGAAATATTAGAGAAGAAAAAATCAAAGATCATTCTAATTATCTTACAGTTAGATTATTTAGTGACATTATATCAATCTAATAACAATACTAATATAAAATAATTCGAACACATAAAGCTAGCATGATCAAAATATGCAATTAAAAATCCGAAGCTTCTTGTCTAAATAGTGATAATGAAAAATTAAGCTAGAGTCGAATCCAAAAGAATATTTAATTTTTATGATAGCCTATACTGAACTGATTCTTCATATCTTGTATATAATATGCTCAAAAGCGGTTCAGATGTTATTTAAAAATAAAATCAATATATTAGATTCGAAAATATTTATACCGTGTGTCCTGCAAAACAAGAATATATTAATTTTTATTTAAAAATAAGATATAATTAAGTTTGTCTAGTCGGAACAAATTTATTATATTTAATGTAACATAATTCAATGATATACATCTAAAATTTATAAAATATTTTAAAATAATATAAAATATAATAACATTAAGAAATATTAAACATCTATTTATATCCAATGACATTGATGCATTAAACATTTTAATCTAATATGTAGGATGTATGTTGAAGGTTTACATATAATGCAGATTATTAGATCATGAAAGATTTAATATCTAGGTATTTTTTGTTTGTAAAAATGAATCTAAACTTCATTTTCATTATTTGCTATGACATACTAAGAATGAATTTTAATAGCTCATATTGTATTAAGTTTGACATTTTCCTGTTGGCAAGTGGAAATTATGTGCGTTATGATTAATTATGTTTAAGTACAACATATAAATTTTTTATTAATGTAATTCGAATTATAGACGTAACTATAAACAGGTATGAAAACGATCTATGACTAATTATTATTGATTACTTTCATTATCTAAACCTGATTTTTCTATTAATAACGGTGTATTCTCTGACGTTTTCAGGTGGTGAGAACTCTTTTCAAAACAATGAGATTCTTGATCTTTATCTTTATGAATATAATCTGATTCTTCTATTGATGAAAGACCCAGCTTGAAAGCCTCTATTTGTTGAGAACTTTCTTGGCTACAAAATGCATCCACGTCTGTTAATTGCTTCTCATATTTCATATTAAAAACTGACTTGTTAATGGATATTGAAGCAACGTCAGATGTACTAATGTTCTCACAATTTTTTTCAAGAGAAGGTAAATCTGATTTAGGTTCACACTGATTTTTTCGTGGTATTGAATTTGTTAAACCAAACTCACTTTCATCTTGTTTACGTGTTAGATCAAAGTTATCATTTAATGTAACATCAGTTTTAGAGGGGCCACGATGTTGAGAACGTTTGTTGTCAGAAGATGTAGACAAACTAGACTTATCCTGATTTCCATCAAGTATAGAATTTGATGTATCTATCGATATATCATCAGTTATTGAGGTCTCATTATGCTGAAAATGCTTGTGAAGCGAGTCAAAGGATACTTTATTTAATACAGAAGTATCTGGATTATCATCAACTATTAAATTTAATTTATTCATTGATATAGCATTAATTTTCGAGAGTTCAATATGTTGAAAACTTTTATCGAAAGAAGATGAATGTTGCTCTTTTATCAATCTAGACTTATCTGGATTTTCATCAAGTATTAAATTAGATGTACTTATATTTATATTATCAGATTTTAGAGCTTTACAATGCATAGAATTACTGTCAACAGATGATGCATTGAAATTTGATGAATCTGCAGTTCCATCATGTATTGAGTCTAATGTATCTATCCATGTAGAACCATTTTTTGAAGTTTCTCTATATCGACAACTGTTGTCAAGAGAAGGTGAATGTAACTTAGGATCTTGGTTTTTATCAGGCATTGAATCTAATTTATCAATAAAATCAGAATCAATATTTGAAACATCAGTATGTTGAGAATTATCATTTATTAAATGAGAAACTATGAGCAACGATTTCTGATTAGTTTTCTGCAATATGCCTGATGTATCGATCATCATAGATTTCATTTCTGATTTATTATTTTGTTGAGAATTTTTTATTTCATCAGATACATTCATATTTGATACTCCTTTTTCGTCATTAAGTGTTAAAATTGACTTTTCTCTCAATACCAAATCAGTTTCCGAATTTTCATTTTTTTTTGAAATTTTCACTGTATCAAACGAATTTGTGCTCGATTTTGGCGGTTTTTTTGTCAGCATAGGATATAGCGGTGGTCTACCTCGTTTTTTCTTTATTGTATCTCTCATATTATAAAATTTTACTGAATCATTAAATAGTTTCGGCGGTCGACCCGGTCCTTGCTTGAATATTTTATTCACAATTTCAACCTTTTTTATTCTTGGGATTCCGTCAAATTTCTTTTCATTGCCTTTACTTATGTCGTTAATATCATGATTATTTTTGTTAAATTTTGGAGGCCTACCACGCTTTCTTTTTAGAATACTAATTTCAGGATAAATCGACAAATGCGAATCACTAGTTTCAGATATTGATTCAATCACAGGATTGTCAGACGGTGAAGTGCTTTTAGTTTCACTGATAGGAATTTTATGACTTTTTGGAGGTCTACCCCGCTTTCGTTTAACATCATAGTTCAAACTACGTATTGATTGCAAATTATCGACAACTAATGATTCTGATTCCGGTTTAGATTCATAATTAGATGATCGTAATTGTTTTTTAGTAATTATTTTTAAGCCACATAATTCTCTTTTTTCAATATTAAGAATCTGTCTTTCAAGTACATCATTATCATGTTTTGGAGGCCTACCACGCTTCTTTTTAAAACTCTGATCAAACTCTAATAATGGGACTGATTCAGTTTCAGATTCAATATGAGATGTGTCTATTTTATTATAATCAAAAGTTTGCAATGGATGAATATCCTTCTCTTTAATACTATGTAAAATTGATTCATCTTTTTTCTCAGCTTTTGATGGCCTACCCCGTTTTCTTTTCATAGTGTAGTTTGATGTATTTAATGTAGTTAACGTAGTATTATCTGACTCAATGTCATTTATATTTTGAGAACCGCATTGATTTAGGTAGTCAACATCAGTTGTCGACGATGGCTCACTTGTAATCCCTTCACTTGAACATTGTGATTGACTTGCACAATTTATATGTACTTCCATATTCTCCAATTCATTGTGGTCACAATTATCTGGAGTTTGCATATCTTGAATAAGCTGTTGATCTAAGTTTATGTCATGTTCTGTTTTCACAAGATCTTTATTAGAGCGAAGTGGACGTCTGGAATTTTTTTTTTCAATGAGAGATGAATTATCTTTAAAATCAATAACAGAAATTTTTGGAGGTCTGCCACGCTTTCTTTTCATGTCACTCGTCTTAGATATATTCGAGAGGTGTATCTCACTTTCATCATCTATTTCTTGTAACTTTGATATTATTTCTACTTCACTATCGGATTGCCTGGATACTACAATATCAGCAAATTGAACTTTAGGCGAATTCCACTTGGGTGGCCTGCCGCGCTTCCTCTTGGCGAACTTTTTATCTGATGGCCTCGATAACAAAATTGAAGGTGTGGGTTCCATAGAATTTTTTCTTGGTCTTCCAACATTTCTCTTTGTTTCTGCGAATACATTTGGTACGATTGTCATAATTCGTTCATTGCTGAGACCATTCATTTCTTCGAGCGATATGCTTGTCACATTACACACCATCAAGGATGTTGTTTTTTCCATCTGTACAGCGTTAGAATTTTCTTCAGTTTTGAGTATTGGTACTGTAACATAAAAATATAATAAATTATATTTCATAAAATAAATTAATAAGCATAATAAGTATAGCAAGCTTTTGTAATCGCAAATCCGTATTTTGTAAAATAAATTATACAAAATTAAAATATTTCAATATTCTTTTATAAATATAGAATTTAATATAATATTTTCTGAACATGCAACGAACAGTGTTTGATAACATAGGATTTTCCAATAGGGATTATAAAAACATTGACGGATATGGATGATATATGATGCTGAATAAATTTGCATAAAAATATTTTGATTTTAATATAAAACTAGTTTATAATAATATGATAAATGATTACCTAAAGTATTCTTTAATATTTACATAAAGTAAATAAGGAAGGTAATTGATTAAGATAACTACTTTTATCAATATAACAAAATTAATTAAACATTGAAATATTCGATTCATCTATATGGGCACGTAAAGGTTATACAAAGCTTATTAATTACTCATTAACTGAAATGTTTCATTACTAATTATATTAAACTTATTTCTTAAAAATTATTAAAATTATTTCAAAACGATAGAAAATGATTGATAAAATGTTTTACCTTAATTGACCGAAAAATTCATATTTAACGATACATAAAAATGAAAGCGGTCTGAATAATGAAAATATTTAAGCAAGAAAACCTTAAGCTGTGCTGAAGCCTAAAGTGCATAATTGACTAAAAGAAATTTTTAATAAGAAGTAGCTTAATCAATGAAATTTATTAGTAAATGGTTTTCCATCAATAATTAGTGAAAAGATTTCATCAACATATAACTTAGGTATTAAGGCATGCATTTGTTTACTTTATTAAATATAAATGTATTATCTACAAGGTAAATTAAAAATGCATTAAATTCTGAATATAATTTATTTTTTATGCCATTTTTCTTATAATTCAACTAATTTGAGTTTCGAGAGGTTTTTAAAATTGATAGAATTATGATTAATCTTAATAATAGCATCTACCTAGGGCTAATAGGTTTTTAACTGTTCGAACTGTTCAATCACTCGAGATTCGAATCTATTGGAATCTCCAGTTCAAGTAATTGGAAGCTCTATATGTTTCAAATGTAAGTGTTCAAATGGAATTATCGATATCAAAATCTTATATGTATAATCGCCAAGATTTCAACTTAATTTTTTACGTATTCTTCAGAATTTTACACCGCCTTTGATGATAGAAATTCTACCTTCTATCTTCTAAAACGTCCAATATTCACAAATGGTTCATGCTTATAAAAGGCACAGGGTCATAAATTACTTCGTAAAGATAGATCATTTGTGTATATTATGAATTATATATAATTATAGAGCATAACGACCAAATTAAATAGAAATCTTATAAGTATGTACATATATGAATTTAATATTGAAGATTAGATGAAACACTTTTCAACGTCAAGAATTCAATCATTTAGAGGTTCGAATTGCAGTCACGAAATCCGTGACTTGAGAGTTTCGAACAGAGTCAAGTTTCAGATTCGAATCTTTCGGAACGCTCAATAAGTTGAGGACGATTAACTAGCCCTCGTTTCATTCTGATCTTGTACGATAAAATTTATCATTAAAGCAGATAAATAAAATCACACAATGTTTTATAAATTCATGTCACGCCTGCAGCCTTCTTCCAACACTTAAAAAATCTAAAATCGTGAGCCAGTGCTCATGATGTCATTACAATAGACCCTTGCGCCAGGATGTGCGTGTCGTATTTGTTTATATAAACTAAATGTCCACTTGCTGCGTTGACTGCAGCAGGGATACGCGAACCTGGGCACTCGATTACAAGCATATTTCATGTATTGAATCTCGCTGCTTTTTGCAGAAAAACGCCTAGGGCACCTGGGGCATTGGAAATTCTTGAGCATAGGACTTGATGTTGTGGTGATCGGATCAATGGGCAGCACTATTATCTGTGAGAGAAGGCGCTTGTGATCGATGATTCACGAACGGATTTTGGCTGGATTTGGCACGTAAGGTTCCTAAGCTGTGGGTAAAAAAGCTTTGTCATTACAATTTTTCTTCTTCTTCAGAGATATGGGCAAAATAATACATCAATCCTATTACGGTAGATAGCACATATTTTTAAAAATTATTCAGCATGTTATTTCTTTATGGTAAAGTAGCTACTACTAAACCGACCTGTTATGAACGAGTAAAATCATAATATGCATGCAATAATAGCAATACGTTTTAATATTGCTTATAATAAAGAAAAAAATTTTGCGAATAGTCTACTTTGGCTATTAAGTAAAAATATTGGTTTTATATAATTTAATACAGACCGATAATTAGTCATCGATTATCTGAACATGAAAAACGGCTCGCACATAGTTTTTTCCTTATTTCCAGATCTTAAATTCACAACTCGTATAGAATAGTAATGTGTTTCACTGTATAAGTTCGAGAAAATTTGAAACATTGGAGGCTGTTTTAAAAAATCCTGAAAATATCAAAGTGTCGCTCGACCTCAGTTTCTGTCAAAGAGAATGAAAAAGTAGAAGATGCTATATCAAGAAATAATTTTGAATAATTGAAATTTATGGATATTTTCATTCATTTCAATTTATGGATTTAAGGATACTAAAAGAAGTAAATTTTAAATTAGATGTTAGTATCCTGGTAGAAATCGAATAATTTTCAATAGGTTGGAAAGTAGTTACTAGGTATTAAAAATAGAATCAACTGTCACGTCTTAAAACTTGGCAAAACAATGTCAATAAAATTAAGAACGAGGTAAAAACTAGGCTTAAAGCTTGAACCATGTTTCTGACTAGTAAATGAATATTGTAACTCGTATGTCAGTTTTAATTACTAAAATCGAAAACATTATCATATTTATACAATATTATGATATGTTGATTATAATTAAAAATTGTACTTATATCGACTGTTATGAATAAACATTTGTATCGGTTGCGAATAAACATTTTTATCGGTCTTACAGTCTTTCTAATATAATATATTAGCTCAAATAATGATAGTCTGACTGTTTTTATTTATATTTACCTTCAAGGAATCTAAAATAGAACTTATTACTAAAATCAATTATATTGAAAATTAAAAATTAAATATAAAAATAAAATAAAAAATAAAATAAAAATAGTAAAAATAATATTCTATGTTAGTAAAGGACAACCTGATTACCCCACCACTTTAAATTTAGATTCACCTTTGGTGTCCGACGTTTCGAACCGCTACAGTCCATCCTCAGGAACTAAACTGTAGTTGAAATAGTTAACTTAGTTAACTAAACTAAGTTTAACTTATTATTTTTATTTCATTTATTCTTAACTTTCGTTCATGTTTATGTTTAATTTTTAATTTTTAATATAATTTATTATAGTAATAAGTTCTATTTAAGATTCTTTGGGGATGAATATAAACAAGGACAGTCTGGCTGTCATTAGTTTAGCTAATATAAAATTAAGAAATATTTTTATCGGTCTTAAAGTCTTCATAATATAATATATTAACTAAAATAATGACAGTCAGACTGTCCTTGTTTATTACCACCCTCGAAGAATCTGAAATAAAACTTATTACTACAATAAATTAGATTAAAAATAAAAATAAAATAAAATTAATAATAAAATAAAAATAATAAAAAAACAATATTATATGTTAGTAAAGGACAACCTGACTGCCCCTAAATCCTTAAATTTATAATCACCTTTGGTGTCCGACGTTTCGAACCGCTACGGTTCATCCTCAAGATAACCTCATAAATATTTATTTATTTAATTCAGAACAGTCGACAGAAGTACAATTTTTAATTCTAATTTAGCTAATATATTATACTATCAAGACTGTAAGACCGATGAAAATATTTAATATATTGTTTATAGAATAAAAGAAACATCATAAGATACGTAAATAAATTGAAAGAATTACAATGAGATTTATTTTATTAATAACTTTCCCAAAAATGAAAGATTCTTTTTAGAAATGAACCGCGTATTAATTATTTCTTAAAGTTTCTAATGATATCTTGAAACAAATGTCACTTGTAATTTTGAGGAGATATTTAATTACAAAAGCGGTCATATCGTGTGTTGCCGGAAGTACAATGTCTGCCGTACAGGCGAGCTGACAGACGACGTTCGACAATTCGACGCATTCGTAATTGGAAATAGCATGAAATATTGAAGTGTTATAACAAAAATTATGATATATGTAATGATTTCATGTCATTATTATTATAATTATATTATGGTTATTGAATATTATAAATAGATATTGTAGAAGGATTTTTTAAATCAACATAGCTATATAATACAAGTTATAACAAGTTATATAATAATGCATAACAATGAAATTAATTTTTCAGCAAGGCTATATATTATACTAGTTTATCCTTGTTTTATGCTAAATTTTTATCATAACCAAAAATAACATTGATACGAAATTATTATGGATCTTAAATACCTAAAAAATAGATTTAGAAAATGTTATCTATAAATCGGCTGAATAGCCGGAAAAAAGTTTTATGTTAAACTAATTACTACCGAAGTTAAATACCTTGTTACTAGCTTTCATAACAAAATACCTTGTTTCAAGCTTCAAAATATTTACAATTTCTACCAGGGTATTTCAAAAAACTTTTATGAAACCATTGGATTGAAACTTCATTCTGCACAAATAGCTAGATTCCTTAGTGATTTACTTGTTTATGAATTTCTTTATTGTTAACAAATTTATGCGAGAATATTTTATGTTTGTTCATTTTTAAGAGTTTGTCATTCTTAAAGATCCAGCACAAGTCAGCCCTCATATGGTTCCACGATTCTGGATTTTCGATCTCTATTTCCTGAACATGCTATAGTGAAATTATTTGACTTCTTCTTTCTAGATTAACATTCCAATTTACTTGTCTATAAAAAAAATAGAAGAATTAATAAATAATTTGAAAATTATATATATATATATTCATCTGAACGGTTTTTGTTTATAGACGTTTAAAGGGTGTTTTACTACATAAAAGATAATATAATAATATAAATTAATTTTTTTCAATTAAATAATATTATATGAATAATATTAAAATTCAGTTTTTATTAAATTAAGTAAATTACGAAAAACATAAATCGATAATTTTGTAACATAAATTTGTTCAAATCACATCTACTCCACTAAAAACGAATTCATCATGATTTCTAATAAATGAGAAAACAAAATATTATGGATGAATTGTGTAGTACTGATAAAATATTCAATTCGCATATTTTTAAAATACATAATATAATACACGGTGCTCAACATTTACCCCGATATTCTTCCACTTTGACCGATAATTTTTATCCTACATTTCCAAAGCCAAATATGTTCCAATGTCAATAGAAAATGATTTCGAAAGGTGTACTTTGCTTTATTTTATTCAGATTTAGATCTCTATAATTATTAAAATTAAATATTCAGAATATTCCGTTCATATTACATACTTTTTATAGTCAATATTTATTTCTAATATTGTTTTCAACGTTATTTTGAATTTTTGATAACAGACACAATGTTAATTTTGCATAATTCATATTTAAACAATTTATTCGATTGAATAATCAAAAAATTAAAGCTTGAATTATTTATTTAAATAATTGAATTGTTTAAAAATAATTTCATATATATTATCAGTGATGATAGTTGGGAATTAAAGGGCCTTCGTGGAATAGTTTAGATATGATTGAGCAAGGTGTACTCTATATAGAAACCATCTATTGGCTTAGACTAGGCAAACACTGCTAGATATTTTGGTCTATTTGGTAAGGTCATTTTGATCGATCACCAAAGTTTTAAGGTCATTTGAATCAGACCAGGCAAAGTATCGTAATACTAGTTCAGATCCAGTAGAGTACATTAACCATTCATAGAGATATACAGATATGGATATATAGTTTTCAGTTCTTTTATTCTATAAAGTAAAAAATAAGGGATATAATTTAAAAAATTAATGTGATGTTAGAATGGTAGTTACGGTTATCTAACAGAATTCGATCAGAATATAAAATATGCTAGAACTTTTTTATTAGCGATATTTTTTTATTTTTTTATTTTTATATTATTTAACATCGCTCTATTTATGCTTCCAATTATCGGTGCTAATCAGCGACGGAGGTCTACGATGTGTTTGTAAACAAAGCACATGTAAATTATTAAAGCGGTGCTTGTGTCAATCGGCCGAAACCGGGATTTGAACTCGGATCACCAAGTTACTAGTCCTTCGCTCTAGCGATCGAGCCATCGTAGCCCTCAATAGCGATATTGTTCAAAGATTATTCGCTTTCAAAATATTTTACTTTTTTCATACTTATCTCATTTATTTCATATTGTATTACTCTGTATATAATAATAGCAATTCGATGAATGTTTAAGATTCCGAAGTTTTTGCATCGATTGAGTCCAACTGAATTCATGCGCTGTGTAATCAAATTTAAAAAATTACATAAAAATAAATTTAACTGATTTGTATTGATGATTTTAATCTAATTTAATTGACTATCTAATCGTTTATTTACAATTCAATGCTATTTATATTGAAGAATAATTATCACAAAAAATTGTTTTATTTATTCTTAATATTAATATTATATAATGCTTATTACTATTTGAATGTTCAATAGATATATAAAAAAAATTTAAATAAAAATACCAATAATTTTACCATATACAGTTATTATTAAAATATAATTACTGAGAATTAAAAGGTAACTTCAAATGATAAATTGCTCACTTAAGGTGCTCTACCTTAATATCTGAATTCCTTTTTCATTTGATGACATTCTTAGAGTAGTAGGAGGATGTGTAACTTCGTTATTTTCAGGATTATTAATCTTGATTCTAGTTTAAGTATGATTCGAATAAACTGATAACACTATCTGAAAGTAATATATAGTTAAATTAGTAAATATTATATTAATTATAAAATATCATAATTAAAAGTAGCTATATATTTTATGTTTTTCATTATTATGTTATTCAATTATCAATTTTAAATATATAGATACATATTTTTTTTTATATTTCATATTTTAATATTTTTTATTCCTCGAGAACTCATTTTTTTTATTTTTTTTATTTAAGCTTTCTAACCTCCATTCGGAAGTTATTTAGCTAGAATTTAGAGAACTCACATAATACTGCATAACAAAATTTAAAGTACACTAACTCGTTCTGCGTAGTATCTGAAAATAAAAAATAAATAATATTAGTAAAATACAACATAAGTACTTTTATTCTACGTTAACTAGTTATTATTTAATTTCTGTTAATTAAATTAAAACGGGAACTTTATAAATAAATTGTTTTAATTCTAGGTGAGTTAATATTTACATAAAATTTTATAATGAACATATAAGCAATTTTCATTAATAATCTTAATTACATTTAGTTAATGATACGTTATTTCTTATTTGTCTAGTTAGAATTTTTCACTGTTTTCAAATATCTCGGTTTCCACAACGAGATATCTAAGTAAAATTATATTAACTTTGCATGTAGTATTATGTTATTAAGTTTAATTTAAATTTGTTTAACATTCTTCGGCTGATAATACACTTCAAATTAAATCATCAGTTATTTAGAGTTGTTTATGTTATATCGCATTATCATGAGTATACACTTGTTATCATTCTTTACATGTAGTCAGAATCTTCCTGCCTTCTTCTTAAAGTTGAGTTATTTTTGTATCAGATTCGCAAATTGAAATTGACTATGTTAATTACAAAGGGTAAAAAAGAATCTTTTGGAAATAAAAGCCACAAATGAATCTGCAAGATAAGCTGTGACTGCTGTTTATTTCTATTTCAATTACATACACTTTAATGGGAATGGAAATTAATATCAATTTATTATATGAATGATTATAATATATAGAATTATTTCAAACACAAATTAGTAATAATTAGAGATTCATAACATAATTACGTATCGGATCGTGCACATATCAAATATTTTTATGAGAATATTAACAACATATTTAAAACTCCATAAGAATCCGTGCATGCATATGAAACAGAAATATAAAAATAAAAACTGTGTTAATGTTGAACAAAGTTAAAAATATAATAAATAGGTTTATAAATGTGAATTATGTATTATAAAAACTGTTATAAATTTGTTACAGATATGAGAAAATCCTCAATTACAATTACAGCTTTGCGTGTGCAATTTTCATTGAATTGTACCGATTTTGAAAAATCTAAATAAGAGTTTACCTATAAAACCACGTTAAATATAAAAAAGTAAATCAGTGTTCACAGCTAGTGTTTCTTTATCTTTTTATTGAAAAATCATTTTTGCAATCAATGTTCTAGACTAATCTAAAATGAGCTTTCAAGTTCTAAATGTAAATAACCATTCTATAAATTATCCATGTTTACGCACGCAATACAAAGAAGATTTATAATTTTATTTATAATTTCTACTATACATATGCTTAATAATTGCTACTGTCAAATTAAATAATTTTCTTAATAATTCAACGGTTCAATTGTATGTCTGAATATGAAAACTAGATTTCAACCTTGTTAATTAAAAAAGTTTTTTTTAATTATTACATCTTTCCATTAGTCAAAATCGAAACAGAGGTTTTTTTTTAATATTGTAAAATTGTATAAACGAACGTTTATAGAATTGATGATGAATATAGAAAAATATCAAAAATAATTTTCCTGTCACTTTTTGAATAATGAATTTACTTTTATAAAAACATAAATAAAAGGACAAAATTTTTTGAAGTCATTGTAAATTATGATTATTTAAAAAAAGTATAATTCAGATGCAAAATATTCTTATCGAACAACTTAAATAACATTAATAATAATAAAGATAATGATTTATATTTTTCAAACTTAATTTGAAATTATCTAAAAGTAAAAAGATAATATTTTATAATATCGAATGCTGTAGTCAGAAAATTATTTTTTGATATTTTATACATAATCAAAATTTAAGACTAATGAATACGTAAGTATAACTAAACACTACATTTAAAAATTATCATATAAAACATAATTGCAATTTTCCATTAAAAATTGATTGAATAATTTATTATACTAAATGCGTCGTAATCGAACATAAATAAATTAAATAATATACTTTATACAAATTAGTTTAGAAAATAAGTACTGAATTTAATAAAAGGAGTATTGATGTATGCTGTATTTTAGCATCCGAATGATATTTTAATTATATCTAATGATGTTTTTCTGAATGTTCTAATTTTAAAGCTCTTGTTAATCGATTTTAATTTCCGACCATTGAATTAATAAATTATGATTAATCATCATATTATGGAAAATTGGATAAGGTACCGATTGAGTAAATAATAGTATTCGCATTAGAAATGACTATAACATTATTATTTCTAAGTTATTATTATTCGTGAAATCGTAACTAACGATCAAGGTAAATGAAGCATTTTATTGTAAAACTTAAAAAGAACCCTGGATAAGAAAATGATTATTTGATAAAAAAATGAATATTTGATCTCAAAAGTGAAATTTTCTGAATCTTTAGTAGAATACAGATGCCGACCTTATGGCTAAATTTCAAAGCTTAAAATGATTACCATTTTCATAATTATAAAAATAGTAGTTCAGATACTAAAAAAAAATACATTTTACCGTCTACAGTGTTATTTACTAATTCTATACGAGCGTAAAACAGTACGCTTGTTTTGTGATTTTGTGAGTGTTTTAGGTGTATATAGGTTTATATATGTTAACTGCCAAATTGTCGATTCTGTACGAAAACCGAGTGTTCGAGCTTTCTGCCGAAAGCTTGCTAGGTAGAAGCCGCGAGAGCGCAGTGAACAGCACGAATGAGTAGCAGGAAGAACAGTGAAGAAAGACGCCCTCTCGATCATCGGCCTCCAACTGACGCGCACCCTATTGTTAATCGAGAGCGGATCCATGAGAAAGAATCACTCGCTTCAGCTTAATGTACTCGAAGAAGACTCTGCACCCAGCCGCAAGTCATTACCATCAAGTTAAACATTTCCCTGTTTGCGTGCTGCCACTGTGTGTTCGGACTCCATTCCAGCGGGCATCTCGTGGTCGCACCGCAATACGCAGTGTGCATGCGAAAGAGAGCAAGAGAAAGATTGAGGAGAGAGAGACAGGCGTGCGCCGCCCCGGATATCCTCGACGATAATTAACTTACATATATGAAGTGATCATGCTTCCCTGCCCGTAGTTTTTCCATTACCCCTGCCTATTGTAGCTCAGAATTATGCCCGCGGACCTCGCTCGATTTCGTTGCGATATGTCGCATGTAAATAAAGATACAATCGTGTACCTAGCGTATTAAATAAATGTAAGACTTATAATTAGAGCAATACATGTGTCTGTTTCTTTAGCTTTTCCCATCCATAACCAGAAACTGGACAGGTAAGTAATGAAGATATAGCCGTGTGTATATACATGGTTATAATATATATATATATATATATATATATATATATATATATATATATATATATATATATAATCTGCTGTGGAATCCTTTGAAAATACCTACAGAAACTATAAGACTATTTCTATAAGCTTGAGAAAACGAAAATAAGTAAATATGGAAGATCTACTATGTGAATAAACAAGTTTTGTTGATTCCATTTACATGTTCCACTCGATCAAAGTTTACCCCCACAGTAGCACAGCGATGAATAAAAAGACCTTATTCGAGATCGTCTAGCTCAGAAGGAAGGGTTTAAGGGCGCTCAGAAAAATCGTGCCTAAGCACACTGCATTAGATGTGACTTCATGGATGTAAGATACTTGTACTTCTTCTGACATTTAGGACAGTCGTAGGTGTTGCCGTGACAGGACTCAGGATCCGGATGCCTATGTCGCATGTGCATGCGCAGATGCTCTTTCCGTTTGGTAACGTACTGGCAGAACTCGCAGCGTATATGGGGCGCTCGTCCACAGTATCTAGCGTGCTTCAGCATACTGTCGCGCGACTTATAGTTGCGCTTGCAACGCAGGCAGGTGTGCTTCACCGCGCTTGTCCTTACCCGGTGATAAAGACGGCTGTGCCGACGGAGCTCCAGAGTGCTCGGTGCTACGAACTCGCACAGTCCACAGTTGCGAAGGTGCAATGGCTCGTTCGCTTTTTCCGAGGCTTCGCGTTTGTCAGGCTTCGCGTTTGTCTGATACTTTCGAAAAGCCACCGATGTTCGTTTGTTTTCAGAGACATGCTGATAATGAAATAAAAATGTTATTATGCATCTTATTGACCTTGCTATCGAGATACAAAAGATTACTTTCATTTCAATGTGCATTTTATAATTATAATACTTTAGCATTACTTTTATTGGTTAAATATTTTATCTATTAACTATTAATTTTAACGTTTAACTATGGCCCGAGAGTATTCTGACGTATTAAATTCGGACCCCATAAAATTAACTTAAGTTTTTTAACCTATCCCACCGTGAAATACAAATATGTAAACAAACACAGCATACGTTAATCCTTTTTACGTGAAGTAAAAAATTGGTTTTCTTTGCCTTTCTATATTATTTTCCTTAATTTAAAAATTTAGCGATTACATAGTCTATAAACTATATTGTTTCATTATATTGTTTACGTATATTTTTTATAAATAAATGTGTGTGAGTGCGCGCACGCGCGACGAAATTAGACTGATTGGTTAACCTAAAGAAATTACGCTCACTCGTGTTCCAACGTACTCTCGTATGCGTAATAAACGACTATATTGAATGCGTTGTCAAATATACTAAAATATACTATTCTATATATTATTAGAAAAAACAAACTTTTTTCCATCTAACTCATTTATCCGATACTACTGTTCCATATATAAAAATAATGTAAAAATAGGTTTAACTGCGTTTGCTTAAAAAATATAGAGACGATTAAAAATTAATGTTAAAGGCAAAGATATGCATTGAGAAGCAATTAGTAATTTTTTAAAAAAATTTCATTGTTGACTACCATATATATAATTGCAATATTAATAAAAATCAGGGGTTATTCACTTGTTACCGAAGATACCTAAGAAAGTTACAGTATTAAAGTAATTTTAAACTTATATTCAGATTCAGCGAATCAACATTTTTCCGGAATGTACATTAGAGCTTCAATTTCCAAACATAAATCCAATTTTATTGATCATTGATAATTAATCAGTATAACTTTTTTTTTAACTTTATTTTCAGTCGCATCAACAATAGAGTCATTAGCGACTTCGTAGTATAATTTTGTTAATATTAAAAATTGTGCTTATGTCGACTGTTTTAAAATGAATTAATAAATATTTTTATTGGTCTTAGAGTCTTTATAGTGTAATATAGTTTATTATTTTTATTATTTTTATTTTATTTTATTGTTTTTAATTTTTAATATAATTTATTTTTAGTAATCAGTTTTATTTCAGATTCTTCGGGGGTGATAATAAACAAGGATAGTCACTATTTTATTATAATAAACAAGGATTATCACTATTTTATTATAATATATTATAGTATAAAGACTGTAAGACCAATAAAACATTTATTAATTTAACTTTGTTAATATTGTATGTATTTAGAATTTTGATATACCCTACCTGATCGTATTTAAAGACATCTTTTTGGCAGATTTTCTCCACATGTCTGCAAGCGCTTTCAAATTGTCGAAATAGAAGTTTACAACGTGGACACTGAAACTTCATTGCCGATTGACATTCTGGACAATTCAAATCGGTTTTTTTATCAAAGTTGTTTGAATTTCTTGATGTTCGACGACACTTTGTACATGTGAAATCGATCAGGTCACGAAATATTTCTGAAAAGTTAGATTAAAGTTTTAATCTTCAAACTATAATTAAATTATGAAATAATAACGATTTTTTATGTATTATGCAATGAGTAGCATTTGTAATAATTTTTGTATAATTTACATTTAGGATTTAATTTATTTTATGATTAGTTATTTACTTATTTTCATGATAATAGTGCTTGTATTTATTTATTTATTTTCATATTGAAATTGAATTGGAATTTTTACCAAATCATAAGTACATTCTTTAAAACTCAAAATAAGACTTTACAAATATTACTGAACACATATATTTCCAATAATTATTCAATTAAATAGCAACTAGTTTTATAAATTACTATTGGATATATATATATATATATATATATATATATATATATATATATATATATATATATAGAATTAGAAATATTAATTTTTTTAATTGAACTATGAAAACGCCTTATCGATATTATTAATTGATTTTTATGATAATATTAATTTTTTTATTATCGCATTAAAATCTTGTATGAGTTTTTGGAAAATTAATAGATTTGAAGTCAACTTTTGAAAAACATTTTTTAAAATGTATATTTTAATAAATCATGTAATTAAAATTACATATATTTCCCATTTTTTATGTACTAGATATTTCTTTAATATTAATGCATGAATATACTTAAGTGCCAGTATCAACAATTATATTTCGAAACATATATTAAATATTATATTACAAAAAAGAAAAACATTTTAATTTTTAAACATTGAATTGTACTTCTGTCGACTGCCCATATACAAATTAATAAATATTTTTTTATTGGTCTTACAGTCCAATCAATTCCATTCAAAAATAAAAATAAAAATAAAAATAAAAATAAAAAATAAAAATAATAATAAAAAATAAAAAATAAGAAATAAAAATAAAAAATAATTATTATTTTTTATTTTTATTTCTTATTTTTTATTTTTATTATTATTTTTATTTTTTATTTTTATTTTTATTTTTATTTTTATTTTTGAATGGAATTGATTGGACTGTAAGACCAATAAAAAAATATTTATTAATTTAAACATTTTAATTGTATGATTTATTAAAATATACATTAAAAAAATGTTTTTACAAAGTTGACTTCAAATCGATTAATTAAGAGTCGTTAAAAATTATAAAATTTTATAAAAAGCAAAATGACCGTGTAATGCAGCATTATTTTCAGGATCCTTCTTACTTAACGGACGGTCGTTTAATATTTTAGGTTAATTTTGATAAAAAGCCATAATTGTTTATTCAGCAATTAAAATATGCATTATAATTCTGCATCGTGATTTAATAATTAATAGATTACAGTCGAACCCTTTAAAATTAAAGTATAATGTAAAATTAATATATAATGATTTTTGGCATCTATTTAAAAATTGCTGTTCTGGAAAAAACACATTCAAAATTTCAATGCGCGTATAATTTGCTCGGAGATAAATTACTACACTTACTAGCTGTATCTCTTAGACAGCTTGAAAATTAACTTCAAAATTTTAATGCTGTATGTTTAAAGATTTAAAATAATTTTTTATATAATAATATAACCAATTGTTTTGGGTGATTCATGCATTTCTCTACTGACTTAATAATGAATAATATTTTCAATGAAATTTAATTTACCTAAGTGGTCTGTCATTTGTGGAAGGACATTTTCGGTAATAGTTTCTTTTTTATATTCTTTAAATTTATCAGATAGGTCGCAGCCTTCTATATTATATGTAATTTCATTATCTAAAAGAAAAATGAATACTCGAATAAATATTTTAAATAATTTTAGAGAAAATGTAACCTATTTCAAATCCGTAGTTTTCGAAATTAACGTACCTGAATATACATCACAATGAGAAGATTCACCACTGTCGACAATGACTTCCTCTTTTATATACTGAATATCTGGCAAATATTCCATATCATTTCCTAAATATTTAAGTGTTTTTATGAATAAATTATCATTATCTAAAATAAGTTTTAATACCATTATAAGTCACTGACCTATTAATTCTCTTCGAAAGTTTTTCTTAACCTTGAGCCTCTTTGAAATAGGAGCTTTAAGCATCACCTGTAATCCTACAAATTATAAATCATGTTAGTAAAATTGATGTTACCAGATACATCTTATTAGGTAAATTATAATATTAAATAAAAATTATTCGTGGCATTAATATAGATAAAATTAGTTTTCATTATTTATTATGTATGGAGTAACAGTCAACTGTTTGAATAAAATCAAAAAAAAGTTTATACGTTAATATTAACGTTTACTTGGAAAAACACTTTTAATATAATATTAATATAAAAATAAGACTAAAACGTTAACATGTTAAGTATGCATTAACTATAATTAAACAATAATTAGTTACAAAGAAATAAAAAATGATAAGTTATAGCTATAACGTATTTTTTGTATTACGAATTCCAATCTTTATTCGTATAGTGTGAATTTTTTTCATTGTACAGTTCATATTTATTATAAGTGCTTTGAAAACTTAATCAAAACATTAACTTAAATAAGCTTACAATAAAGTAATGAAAATCCAGAATTTGGCTAAATTTCCTCATACTGAATTTTATTCTCTATACTTTGAACTTATGAACACTCAATTAATAAACCTAGTGCATAACTTTACATCAAAATTATCATAAAATATTATAATGTACATTACAATAATCTGAAAAGTTATAAAAATCAAATTCGAAGTTATCAGGACTATTGGTCAGACTATATATACTATGACAAACGATTTTATGAAGAAATTTATTTCATTCTCAGATTTTAATTAGTATTATACGTGCCAGGAGGTCTCTTTAGCAATAATCAACAAAAAAAATCGTTGTACATTTACTACAAGCACTCAAAATAGATGGAGGAAATGTGTATTGTATATATTTATATGACGTAAACTATTAAAAGCGTTCTAGCAAGTAAATAAAGAAATGGGCACCCGCTGTACAACACTCTACTTCTAGAAGGAAACAATTTATTATTACAATTCGATTCAATTTAAACTCGTATGTTTACTCTTTACCTTTCTGAATAATGGTAAAAGACCATATACACATATGTACAGAGTCATCTCTTAATGTACATATACAAGCTGTTTCCCGCATATTTCTTCATATAATACTTTGAAATTAGATCGTTATTAGCAACTATATTACATATTAATTTCACTTTAATCGAATCAGTACACAGACAACTATCTCAACAAATATACACATATGCATACAACTATTTCAATAGTACGCTTATAAAGTATGACAAAAAACTTAAAAATGTATGTTAAAAATAATCCATTAATAATTCTTGATCCATTGTCCATCTATTCTCCATTGCATTAGGAAAATTTATTAGAAAACATTATTTTTAATAAAGTATTGTATAAATCACAATTGATTTCAGCCAACAGTAAATAAAAGGAAAATAGTATATTTTTGATCTTACCCAGATATAAAACCATTTTAAGAAATCTGTAATTTCCAATTAGTAACTAATTATTACGATGTCTTTTTAGGTGTTAAATTCAATCTTCGTTTTACTTTTATTGTATACTTTCATTGCACAGTCTTCTCTATAAATCAAGTTTTTATTATTTATTTTTATTATTCAAGTTAACCAATTAAGCTACAAGAGAGTAACAATAGCTACTGCAAAATATTTCTTAATATAGACTTAATATTATCAATTTTGTTATTTTTTATCAGTGCTTAAAGTAAAGTTCTGAATAGTTATACACATTTATTTTCGACATTGTCGTATAGACTGATACTTGTTACTATATTATAATAAACTTTAGATGAAACTGAAATTTTTTTAATTGAAAATGATAATCACAAAAGACCAAGCTGAATCTTCACCACATCTGTTTCTGTGCAGCTGATTACAGTAAAATATATATTGTGTGCTAACATATTTTACTTAAATATGAATGTAGCTTAAAATAGGATTGAATGGTTAAATTTTCTGCTACTCAAGGACGTAAATTTCGTTGTTAATGCAAATTGAGTTCATTTGTATTACATATCGATAATAGTCAAAACAGGAAAAAACTTCATTATTTTTTATTTATCTGAATGGATTACAATTCAATGACTAATGTCAACGTATATCTGGATGTGCGGAGTCGTACAGTATGTTGCTGCATGTTCGCCACGTACATATAACTGTTCCGATAAGGGCATTCATATCTGAAGTAAAAAGCCGATTCTTTTCACTCCGCCTGAATGTAATATTTGAATATAAAGTTATTCGAATACGAATTGGAGTAATAAATCCAGCAATAATTATCTGCAAATAAAAATTAATTAAAAATTAGTCATGAATATTGGTTATTAATGCTCAAGATAGACAAATTAATTAATGGTTATGAAATAAAGGAAAAATATTTAGAACATACATAAAATAGTAATAATGAATTAGAATCTAAGT
Source organism: Sycobia sp. Sy_11 (assembly GCA_018907035.1). NCBI lineage: Eukaryota > Metazoa > Arthropoda > Insecta > Hymenoptera > Epichrysomallidae > Sycobia > Sycobia sp. Sy_11. The sequence continues at coordinate 852,314 of JACCIC010000062.1, read as the reverse complement.
GAAAATATTAATTTATTGCTTTGAAATATCAAATAACATTAGTAGCCTTCTAACAATTGAAGCAACGAAATGTTTGAAGATTTACATTTTCACCATGTATGTGATTTCTATATATTACGTAAAATTTATTTTATTTTTATATACTATATAAATAAGTTTTAATTTATTTATTTGGACATAAACAGAAATTTATTAATGATAATTATTGATTTGAACATAAAAAGTTCTGAATTTATTTTCAGTACTTTTGCACATAGAGAAGCTATTTTAAATACATACTAAATTAAAAATTATTCATTATCTATTACATTTAAAATAAATATATTTCTTATTCTTTTGAATAATACATATAAATCGAATAAAATTTTTATATATAAAATTCGATTTCAAAGTTTTTAAAAGTTAAAGAAGCGAATAAAAAGGCCTGATATTTTTATGAGTTTTCCGAAAGTAATCGTACGAAAAATTGTACATATCATTAATAATTTTAATTTTCATGAACATGAATTTTTTTTGCAGAGAAGTACAGTCTTTCCATTGATCTATACTTTATATACCATATATATCATGTAAATATTTAAAAGACATTTTTAGAATAGATAAAGAGAATTCATTTTATTCTTATTATGAAAATGACTTTCATAATATTTAAAAAGGATTAGAAAAATTATTTTATTCATTACTGAATAATGTGTTACATAATTTATAATCTTCGTGAGATTATAAATTTAAGATTAGTGACAAAATTAGAGTTTTCGCTTATGTAATATTCAACACTTTTACCAGTTTCAATATATAGGGTCATATTTGCTCTTAATATATCTGTATATTAAATTTTGTATTTTCATTTAAAACAATGAACATTAAAATTACACTACCTTAATTGGATGAATAAACAAGTCAACATAACTAACATTATCAGAAATAAATAATAAGATTTTTTCTTCTTATTCTTTTTTTTCTTCTACTTCTACTTCTACTTCTGCTTCTTCATCTTCTTCTACTTCTACTTCTTCTTCACTACTTTCTTCTTCTTCTTATTATTATTATTATTACTATTGTTGTTGTTGTTGTTGTTGTTGTTGTTGTTGTTGTTGTTGTTGTTGTTGTTGTTGTTGTTGTTGTTATTATTATATTATTATTATTATTATTATTATTATTATCATTATTATTATTATTGATATTATATGACAGTTTAAACTTTTGGATCAATTCTAAATTGTATCTGCTTCTCTTTATGCCGTAATAATATATGTTTCTGCATGTTACCCTTTTGCTTACACCTATAGTTACAGTAATTGCAGCAGAATCGAGGTAGTAAACCGCACTCATACTTCTGGTGTCGACCAAGATTGCATGCATACTCGTATGCTTTGTCGCATCTACTGCATATGTATAAGCCCCTAACCGGATCATATGGATGAGCTGATTCGACGCTTGATGTTCTCGGATCCACCGGGTCGGGCAAATATAGTGGATCTGAATCAGAAAGAGCGGGCAATCTTGTAAGTGACTGTGCTTATAATCAATTTTTTTATTAATGTGTTGATGAGTTATTGAGACACTGAAGATAAATAATATATTACATAAAAACGAAGAACAACTTTGTCGCATAAATGAAACTTTTTTATGAGTTTTCAAAAGTTTTTACACAAAAGTGTTTTTACATGACTTATTTTTATGGAAACGATTTTTTATATAATAAACAAGCAATTCAGTCGATGTCGTGGTGTGCATTAAAAGGATTCTTCTTATACTATATTATTTTAATAATATTATCATTTAGTAGATCAGAATAAGGAAAACTCTTATATTTAGATTATCAGAATAAGAAAAATTATTAGTAAATTTATGATTTATTCAAATAGATTAAAATATTTATTTAAATTTATGTTTAATGATTACAGCTGATAATTTTTTCTGATATGATTAAACATTATGGAAAAAACTAAACACAAAATTTGGATAGTTTTGTAACAATTTTTGATTAAATAAAGATTTTTAAACAGTAATACTCTATATAGTAAATACTATAAACTTATAACATTAATAATTACTATATATATCATAATATAGTAATGGAGTGTACCAATAATAAATTACTCGAATATACAGAAATTTATAAAAACAATAATCTTTCACATTCTACTTGTTATGCAGTTCTAGAATGTGTTTATCCTTATCTAAAGAGAACACTTACTCTTCTTTGGTATTTATAAGTACAATTACTATTATTATATTTCATGTATTTACGAACTTGATTATTAGCTATGTTGAAATTCCATTGTAAAATTATTTTGTTGTACATTGTAAATGTAATATCAAGATACAGGTAAGGGCATAGTCATATAATGAATTAAAATGGTTTGAGCACAACTCAAATTTCAGGAAAATTACTACTAAGAAATTATTTTTAAATGTATTATAAAATAAAATATAATGTTTTATAAAATAAAAGTATAGACTTCGAGAGAAAAATCAACCGAAGTTTTCAGTCGAAAAAGTATTTGTGATAAAGCATTTTGAAAAAAATACGTAAGAAATATTACATGGTTAATATATCGAATGAATGGCATTTCAATGGCATGTATGCTTTTCTAAAAAATGTTTATTTAACTGTATTATATAGACTTAAAATCTAAATAAAGAAAATAACTTCTAACAATATAATATTTAAACTACTTTTGATTGATTTTTCCATGATACATCATCTCGATTAATTAAATATAATAAAAAAAATTCTTAAAAACTATTGAATGATCCATGTTAGAAACTGAAGTGTCTTCTTGATTTAAGATTGAATCCATCAGTTACGGAAAATAAAAATAACATTGATAAGGCTTAAAAAAATCAAGCGGGATTATAAATTAATGAAAAGATTATTGTATTAACTCGCCTATATTATTGTAGTGTATATAAAGCAAGTAACAACATTTACTTTTATAGCACCACTTTGACTGGGATTTGCACTCAAACCAGCTTAATTCTTACCAAAAAAGCAGTAGATAACTACAAGAATTAAATCGAATAAAGTACATTTAACTGAAATTGCAGGGTAAATAATTAACATATTATTATCTATAAGTCAGTCTTGCGTAGATACATCTGTAGTGGTAAATATCGATTTACAAAAAATTCCAAATCTAAAATAGTCCGATCCTAATATACACAACAAAGACTATTGATCTAAAACTTCCAGAGAAGCACATCAGTTTATTTAAAACTTATCTTTTATTATCTAAATTTAAATTAATTTTATTTTGGAACACTAGATTTGTTCCATGGCTAGACTTTAATAAAAAGTTTTTTGACATTTTGTAGTAGCTTTACTTAAAAACTAGGATCAACAAAAATCAGATTTTAGCCGTTATTGATTTTATAAGTCCATTTATTTATATTTTTAAATATTGAGGTTTTATTATTATTAATCTAAAAATTTTATGAAAATTATTTTTCTTTTTAAAAGTTGATTAAATTATCTAATAATGTAAATATAAAAATAGGATATCTATATGTTACAAAAATTACCATTAGTTTATTTTGTCAAAAGCAAATTTAATCTAGTAATTCTTCCACATTATTGTTTTTTGCGACATCACTTAAAAAACAAAACAGTAATTTATATGAACATTCTCTATCATTATTTAGAAATGGCTAAAATAAATAAAATATCTCTATAAAGTTGTTTATAATGTTTTATAAAATTTAGAAAACATTATCATAATTAGTTATAATTATAATAATTCGTTCAAATGATTCTATTAGTTAAGTAGGAAGAATACGAATAAGAATTGGGCGAAAAATAATAACATTTTTAAAAAGTAATCCCATATAAAATGATTAAGATAAAAAATATAAAATAAAACTTGCAAGAATTTAATGTAACAATAAACGAATTACTATATTTCTTTAGTAAGGATTACCATATATCAAGTATGATTCTAAATTGCAAAACTATATATGGAAATTTACTGCCACAAAAATTAAATATACTTCTAACATTTCTGTCATAATAAAAATGGTCCAATTATGGTTTTCAACTTTGATTGACTTTAACTAACCTTTATTCTGTCTACCCAAATAGATCATATTTAATATTTAGTCAGTCCTAAAATTTAAATTTTCTTCTCTTTTAGAAAACTTTTACTGTTTTTTCTGGTCGATTGTATACTTTTCCATAATATCGTTCAACTGCAACAATCAATGTTTGTCTATTTCATTAATACTATAATTCATTGCAATACTTTTTAAAAGAAATTTTAATGTAAGGATATACTGAAATTGATTTAAATTCTGTAAACAACATTTTAGGAACTTGTTTTGTTTGCTCAATGCAATTAATCGTCATATACAAAGCATAATAGGCTTTCGACAAATCTAATATACGCCTATAAATAAAATATTCAGCATTAGGACTAAGTATGTTGCAATGACAAATTTAGATATCAGGAATAAAGGGAAATGAATTTGAATAAAAATTGTGATTTGCAATTGAGATATACTCATGGTCAGGGTATGTATACTAAATGTAAACACTACATTTTTTCTCTCGTACAATGGTAAAAACAAAAGTAAAATTTAAAATTACTCTATTTTGATTTGCATATAATTGTTAAGTATTAAACTTTTTAAGGCAACTAATGGTATGAATCTTAAGGGTGTCTTTACGTTTACACCTATAGGGGCAGTAGCTGCAACAAAATCGCGGTAGGATACCACATTCGTATCGTCTATGCCGACCAAGATTACACGCGTACTCGTAAGCTTTTCCGCACCTATTGCATACATAATCCTTAGTTGGTTCGACTCCAAGAGTTCTCATATCTGTACGCTCGGGCAAGTAGAGTCGATCTGAAGCAGAAAAAGCGGAAGATCTTGTGAGCGGTTGGGCTAATATATCTTTTTTACGATAAGCATTGGTAAGTTATTGACAAACACTAAAGATAAATCACAAATTACGTAAACAAAAGGGCTTAACAATTTTATAGTTGAAGAAATGTTCAATCGCTTCCATGAATTATCGACGTGATTATACGTAGCTAAAAAACTTGTTATTGAACAAATTAATTTCGACGATGGTAATCTGAGCGTGTAATAATTAATAAGAAAACATTTATAAAATATTTTAATTTCATTGTACGTATGTCTACTACCCATATACAAATTAATAAATTTTTTTTTTTATTGGTCTTACAGTCCAATCAATTCAATCTAAAAATAAAAATAAAAATAAAAATAAATATAAAATAAAAATTAAAAATAAAAATTAAATTAAAAATTATAATGATAGTCAGACTGTCCTTGTTTACATTTACCCCCGTAGACTAATCTGAAAATAAAATATTAGCTGAAAAGATTTTTTGTTAGTAAAGTGCAGTCTGACTGTGCCCAACACCCTTACCTAATTGAAGACCTGTCCAACGTTTCGAGCTCGCTACGGCTCCTCATCAGGGACTAAACTGAACCTTAGATTCTAATCTATATATACCTTATCCCCACTACCAAATTTAGTAAATTAAATCTCAATTCCCCTTCTATAAAAATTTTTCAAAACCAATCAATTTGATAAGGAATGATAAACACCGTCCAATTTAATAGACTCTAACATTAAATTCACATTATTTCGATTCCTGGAAATGTGAATACTTTCAAGACTCTCCTTTTTATATTTATTATTAATATCATGTTCCAAAATATCCACATTCACAAAATCAAAAGAATGTAAAAACTTTAAACAATGTTCTTTTAAACCGGAAGTAATATGTGAGTTACGTAAACTATATTTCTGTTCATAAATTCTCTTTTTTAAATATCTACCTATTTGTCCAATATAGTATTTATCACAATCCATGCAATTAATCTTGTAAACAACTCCTGATATTAAGCATAAATCATCCTTATCTTTGCAATTATTAAACAATCTTCTCAAATTATTGCTATTTTTAAAGAAAATTTGAATATTTCCGAAAATTTCTTTTAATTCTTTCAGATAATCCTCTAACATAAGGTAAGACAATAATTTTGTCTCTGTTAACATCAACTCTTGCATTATGTCTATTTTCGGTATTATAAATGTCAAACAATCTCTCAGCAATTAATCTATTAATAAATTGAATTGGATAACCATTATTAATGAAAGTCTCTCTTACTATCTGTAAATTATTTTGTCTAAAATCTTTATGTGACAATTTAATTGCTCTGTCAATGACACCTTTTAATGCTCCAATTTTGTTTCCGAATTGGTGGTGTGAATTAAAATCTAAAAACCTACCTGACCAAGTAGGACTTCTTTACCAATTAAGTTTCACCTTATTATTACTACATCTAATGACATTAATGTCCAGAAAAGTTAACTGATTACTAACCTCAACCTCCCTTGTAAATTTAATTCTGTCATGTACAGAATTAAAAACATCCACCATTTCATCCACAAAAACTGTTTATCATTTCTTATTAAATTGATTGGTTTTGAACAATTTGTGTAGAAGGGGAATTGAGATTTAATTTACTAAATTTGGTAGTGGGGATAAGGTATATATAGATTAGAATCTAAGGTTCAGTTTAGTCCCTGATGAGGAGCCGTAGCGAGCTCGAAACGTTGGACAGGTCTTCAATTAGGTAAGGGTGTTGGGGACAGTCAGACTGCACTTTACTACCAAAGAATTTTTTCAGCTAATATTTTATTTTCAGATTAGTCTACGGGGGTGGATGTAAATAAGGACAGTCTGACTGTCATTATAATTTTTAATTTAATTTTTAATTTAATTTTTATTTTTATTTTTATTTTTAGATTGAATTGATTGGACTGTAAGACCAATAAAAAAATATTTATTAATAAAATACTTTAGATAATATATGTAATAGGGATACTATTCTATAATATATGTAATAATATTCATTTAACATAATAGTTATTAAAATGACTTGGAATTGTGAACAAGGTGAAAATACAATTATTTATGTATTAAATAATTTTGCAAACAGTTAAATATTCATATAATTTCCATTGATGTTTAGCAATTAGAACGGATCATAATTACTCTTGTATATTACATGCATTAGTGTTATATGTTACATCCATGTAGATTATTAGAAATAAATTAATATAAAATTTTTATAGTTTAAATAGAATACATTAATTACAATAATATATACAATTTATACAATGCCGATATATACAATCGGCATAATAAAAATCTACACAATTAATAAAAACTAAGAATAAATATCGCTTACATTCTTCTTCTAAATATAATAAAAAGTTAAATATATATTGATAATTAAAAAATATATTATTATACAAACGTGAATAAGTATGCTATTTTTCCTACAATCGTATAAACAAATTGACCACTTATTATTATACAATTTTTGAATAGAAAATCAATAGTATAAAAAATTAATTGACGAACCATTAATTTTTACATGAATGTTGCTGATAAAAATTTATAAACATATAATATTAATTTATTATTTATAATCATTTTTATATCAACTTTGTAGATTAAAGACGAAATATTATTTAATAAAAGCGCTCCTGTAACTTATATATCTTAGTTGTGCAATGACGCTTTTCTGCCAAGGAAACTACCTAAACGTAAGCAGCTAGTAAGATAGAATTTCAAAACCACCTCAGCATTCTGCTCTTAAGCTTAAAGATAGTTCTACAAGTAGAACACATCTACTATGAAGCTTTTTACGAGGTTATAAAATGATAGTATATTTCGTTAGTTATGTCAAAACCGGTTATTTACTCCGACTGAAGTGAAGACGATCAGTTTAACGAAGTAAATAAATAACTTGTACACTAGTGATGAACGATATTTTACATTACCGTCGAAAAATTATGCCAAAGTTAAATCAAAAAGTCAATTACAGATTATATATCGTCATATATAGATTTATATTTAGCTGACGAATGTTATACTTAATTTGTGAAATTTGTATTAAAGTAATAAATATTTTATTGGTAATAAATATTTGGTAGTTAACACACTATTGTTACCAAGACCAATCGGAGTAAACCTCATTCTGCAGATGCGACAAGACCCCAGATCCATCGATTGTCTGCTGAGCGGTCATCACATATTTCTCGAGGCTACCGTTACGCTTGCTCTGTTGAATGCAAAACATTTAAGAAAATCGTAACAAAGTGTTGCACTTGTAAATTGCGTATTTACCAAGATTGTAAGCGTACCCGTACAACTTCCCAGAATGGTTATATTATGGTTACACACATGGGCTTTCGATGAATCCTTGGGAGCTGTTTCTTCTACTTGGGACATTATCGCATTAATCCGTTCTGAAAAGTTTAGTATATCTGTAGTAAAAAGAGTAAATAAAAATGATTGGTTCTTCACATCCACGTATCGCTTATACAAATTATCTGCAAAGTAAAGAAAAAAAGTTTTAGTACCCTATGAATTAGATATTATGGTATTGCTATATAATTACACATCTTCTTACGTACAACTTAGAAAAAGCCGCATTACATGTAACTTATATGGGTTTTCATAACAAATATTATTATTGCACAAATATATTTTATTTCACTCAAATTTGAAAAGCACAACTGTTACATAATTTTTCAGCTAATGAATATATCTTTTAAAACTAGTGCACAAATTAAATATTTATTTAACGAGGCTTGGCTTTCTTGCTTGGTTCAGATGTAAAATATCAGAAGAGGTAAATAATCAACTTCCATGCTAGTAAGGCAGTACTTAATTAACGTAAAAAATTTATTTATATTTCATAATTCCATATTTATTTGCGTCCCTAACATCAATTTTATAATAGACATATTTATACTAAATATTTATTTTTTATATTAGAGAAGTCTGCCGGAAGTTCCAAAATGATTTATCAATACTCCCGACATGAAAATACATTATCACAAAAAATATTGAATAGAACAGTTTCAAATCATCAATCGGATCATTTACCGAAACTGATTTTTACCTTTAAGTAAAAAAATATATAGATGGAATTTTCAAGTCGATTCAGGCATTTTAAATGTTAATTTCTGTATCTGAATCAAAGTTCTTAAATAATACGAAAGCATACATTATAATATGTAGAGAAATTAATATAATTCACCATTAGATTCATACGATTTACTTTCATTCGCGTGTATAAGAATATAAAAGTCTAGTAGAAATTAATTAACAGAATTTCCTGAGTTATTATATGTTAACTGAGTTTCTTGCTCATTTAGAATTCAACAATAGTCGTGATCATTCAACAACATAAGGCAGCACTGAGATTAAGTTGAAATATGACACCTGGATGAAAATCATCATTGACTGCTTGGAGATAAACAGAAAATCTTAATATTTAAAAATTTCACAATAACGTATTTCTGTTGAGTTCTAGGTATATACATGATATTATACATGATCTTGTAGGTTTATTATTTATTCGAATTTATTCGAATACATTACATATAATAACAAATATTATATCAATGGAGTGGATTTAAAGTAATCTCAATTTATCTAAATATATATTACTCAATATATGTTATGAATACTGTTATATCAATTCATTCTTATTATGTAATTCTGAATATTTGTGTGTGTGTGTGTGTGTGTGTGTGTGTGTGTGTGTGTGCGCGCGCGCGCGTATGTGCGTAATATTTTACAATTATCATCTTTATATGTACATTCAAAACTACATAAAATATATAATTTTACAAGATATTATATAAAGATCATTAATAGTATTTTAACTTATATTGACATAAATCGAAATTTGACTATCTATAAACACTGTACACTAATATAATAATATGTTTGCTATACTTTTTTCGTTTCAAATTAGTCGTACACAAATACTAAAATGAATAGAGGAAAGCCATAACCTTTTGTTTAAATAATATCTAGCTTTTTTGTGAATATTCTTGTTTTTTTTTAAATACTATAATATGAAAAATGTATATTTTCTTATATGTATTGAAGGTGACGTATAAAGCATTTAAATTCTTATTCTTTGATTTACATTTATGTTAGACACATAATATTTTTAGCGTACACAATAGAAATAGAAATTCAATAAACCAGCATTTTGTCCCTACTGTTCTGAATCTGAACTTTTTACCACCATTACACCGGAACAAGCAATATCTTGTATTACCTAGTTTTGGTTATTTTTTATTAACCTGTCCAGGAACGGGATACGTCTTTAGGTGTAAGGCCACTGATCTCGAAACATTTGATATCAATTTAAACCTTTATCATATGCTTCAGATCACTTTTCTATAAAAACAACAATTTTTTTAAATTCCTCCATTTCAGGCTTTCTAAAGGTTAATGAATTATATAAAGTAACTAACAAAATTGAAATATTTTTCAAGCTAATTTATAACAATATAATCTCAGGTAAATGTGAGAGATCGTCCATACGGATTCAAAGAAGTCCACAAAGTTGAATTGTAAAAATGTTTTCGGCTTAAATGTCCTGAAGTTTTCAGAAAAGGTAGATTATATTATTTAGAAAAAAAACTGAAATACAGCCTTCAAAAAAAGGCATTGAAAAAACTTTTTAGTTAAACATACTTTAAATAAGGACTACATGTTGGTAAATTTCATTAATTTTTCAAAATGAATCTCACGAAAGAAATTAACTAGGTGGTTTTGAATCTGACTCAGTAGATAGTTTTTTGAAATTCGAAGATGACATACATTAATATTCTAATAGTGATCAGTTGCTCTCACAGTTGGGCTACTTCGTAAGTGTGCGATTAAATGGCTAACCTTGCAAAATCTTTCATCTCTAAGGATTCTTGAAACTAATACAATGAACACGTATGGAAATTTCTTTAAACACACTTTGGATAATTAGATTATGAATTGTAATCTATTTTTAAATACAATGATTTTTAAACGCAATATTATCTGTATACTAAAAACTTTTCGTTAGACTAGTATTTATTTTTATTTATTATCACTATTTTCAAATATTCTTAGAAAATATGCTTTTCAAGCTACTTTCAAAGTAACTTCAGACTCGTGATCAGTGTTCCCCAAAATCCTTCGAAGTGCTTCTTTCAGCCTATCTATTCAGAAAAATTAATGAAGTTTATCAACTTTTTATTATATGCATCAAATAATTTATCATATATAATTTGCTCTATCAATATGATTTAAAAGAAATATTACATAATGTAATAAGAGTAATAGTGTTCAAAATGTAATTGCTTTAGATAAATTAAGAAAAGTTGCATAACAGATACTTTACTTGTGTTCTTTATAAAATTCAAAGGTAAAAGGATAACTTTTGTACAAATTTCATGTATTTTCGCACGTAAAAACTAATTGCTAATACTTCGAAAAAATCTCATTTTTAAATAGATAAATACAGTATTAATTTTTGATTTTGGTTTGATTAATACTTCTACGAAAATTACAAAACAGAGGATATTTTTGGTGCAACCGACATATTACGAAGTATGGTACCCATAGTTGCTATAGCTAAATTGTTATAATTTGATTTATAATTTTATTATATATATATATATATATATATATATATATATATATATATATATATATTTGTTATTCTTTTAACGCAGCAGACAATGGTTTTAAAAGACGTAACACACAAGATCTCAATTTCAAGTCCAGCATATGTAATAGTACAAGAAATGTACCATAATGAAGAACAGTTTTAAACAAACACGATTTTTATTTTTAGAGACAGATTACACACTTTTCTTACTATGCAGCCTCTTAAGCATTATTAGTTTTCGATTCCGACAAGACGAAGTGTGTATTTTTAAGGTGTATTTACGTTTACAACGATATTCGCAATAGTCGCAAGCGAATCGCGCCGGCTGACCACACTCGTAATCCAAATGGCGCTGAAGCGTACTCTGCTGCTTATAAGACTTGCCGCATTGCCAACACATGTGCTTTTTGCTCGCCGTCTCTTCAGATTCAGGTTCTCCGGGTACGAAAACATAATCAAACGAAGATGACGGAACTGCCATCCGATTTCCATAATCGTTGGCTTGGACGAGCAAATTGGCTGTGAAAAAATACCATTGAATATGTTAATTGTTTTTCATCCACTAGATCTTATACTATTTATAATAATGTTTTATTTAAATGAGAATATTTAAATGAGTGTAGTCATACACGTCACAAAAATATATGATAAATTAAAAGCAAATATAATGTATCAAATGAGAAATAGATGTATATAATACAAATTTAATTTAATTTTTTGGGAATTGGATAGGTGCGTTTTTCAAGATTCATAAAATAATGATCATTTCTATTTTTATAAATATATATAAATGTATTTGGATGTTCTATGTAAATCAATAAATTACAATTTAACATATTGTAAATAACATAGTAGAATTAATAAAAAAAATTTTCTAATTACATAGTATACAATTCTCTTCGATGTAATAATGCTCATTTCTAGCGGGTTGTTACTTCTAAAAAATTATAAATTATAGCAACATTCTTAGCTATTATTCTGCGACATAATAGGTGAGCTGTTCAATAACTTTACCGCATCTATAATGATGGCAATGACATGGTATTATTGTAAATAAGTCGAAACTCTAAAAGAAAACTAACTAACAGCGATTCTTATACAGAGCTTCGAGTCAATATCCTGATTAGAAATTTTTTTACAGTCATTTGAATTTATAGTATTTTGTTAAAACAAAACCCTAGAACAAAGAATATGTCTCGTACATGTTAAGTAAATAATTTTCAGAAAATGACGAATCTATTGCAAATTTTAAGAAATATTATTTTATTTCAACAATTACTTTTTACATGGTAAAAGTAGCTTAAACATTGCTACAATAAATTTATACTGGTAAGAGGGGGTTAAATGTTTGAAAAATAAATGGGGATTTATTTTTAAAAATAGCGTTTTCATTTCAAAATCTCTAACATATTAAATATCCTCCCTATTATAATGACAGAGATTGAATTTTTCGGAAAATAATTGTTGTGACTTGACTGGTAAATTATGCTTAGCCTCATAGTTACTGATGCACGCAGTAATTTAAATTTATTTCATCAATAGTGTGATCTGAATTTCTGTTTTTCGATTATAAATATTGTTTTTAACGTTAAGATGACTCTTGCTCGACTCTTTTAGTTAAATGAGAGTACATAATAATAACGTGAAATATAAATATTATTTTTTTAGTAGTCAAATTATGGGTTTTTATTAAATAAAAGACATTTTCAATATTGAAATTAAGCTTCATCTTAAAAGTTCCACAATTATATGAATATGTTGTAAATTCAAATTAACAATTTTACGTATGTCGACTGTTCTGATGTAAATTAATAAATATTTTTATCGATCTTACAGTCTTTGTAATATAATATATTAACTAAAATAATGACAGCCAGACTGTCCTTGTTTATATTCATCCTCAACTGTTTAGTTTAGTTCAGTTCACTTCCTGAGGACGAACTGTAGCAGTTAAACACGTCGGACACCAAAGGTGAATCTAAATTTAAGGTGGTAGGCGCAGTCAGGTTGTCTTTTACTAACATAGAATATTATTTTTATTATTTTTATTATTTTATTTTTATTTTATTTTATTATTAATTTTATTTTTAACTTTTAATTTTTAATTTTTAATTTTTAATTTTAAATATAATTTATTGTAGTAATAAGTTCTATTTCATATTCGTCGGAGCTGAATATAAACAAGAACAGTCTGATTCTCATTATTTTAATTAATATATTATATTATAAAGACTGTAATACCAATAAAAATATTTATTAATTTAAATATATTATAAATGTTACTAAATATCACTCTTGATTAGGTGCAATATTATAATATGAAATATATTTTAAAGTTGAAGCTCATACCGTGACAGAACGAAGATTAATTTTAATCAAATCCAATGTAGGCTATAATATATTAATACAAATCTTGAACGGATCATTTTTATATTAAATAATTTTTTATTCATGTCAATAAAATGTATTTTCGTATAATAAAACTGAAAATTTTTAACAATTTAACATAATTTTCATATCACGTAAAGAAATTAAGCATTGTTTTCTAATACCTACGTAATACCCGAAATTTTCTAAAATTTATTTCTCAGAAACTCGTCCAATAACTTAGATTGAAAAAAATATCGATAAAATCCTTGAAATAAGTAGAATACTATGCATTAGTTTCATATCAATGTCCAATTATTGAAATATGCTAAGAGCCACCTTAATCTGTAAAAAACAATTTTAATGTTATTTTATAAAACGAACAAAGTGCATACTTATTAAAAAATATGTAAACTTATGACAAGAAATTAAAATTGTACGTATGTCGATTGTTATAAGCTAACAAATATATTTATCAGTCTTACGCAGTCTTTTAAAATAACATAATTATTTAATAATATTATAATTATATTATTTTATAAAGATCGTGAGATCGATAAAAATATTTATTAGTTTATTACAAAAAGCTTAATTTACAGTTCAATCCAATACCATAATTAGCCCTAAGAGTTAACCACAAGTTAATAAAAATTTTCGGACAATCTACTGATGTTATTATAACATATAAAAATGAACTTGCTCGTCCTTGTGACACCGACTAATATGGCTTTTTATATCGTTTTTATGCTTGCATCATTGTGGGCAGTAGGAGCAGCAAAATCGTGGGGGTTTGTTGCACTCCTATTTGACATGTTTTTTCAAAGAAATCGCATGGGCGTAAGACTTGCCGCACTGGTGACATACATTGAAGCAAGACAACTCAGGTGGCTTCTTTTGCGCCGAGTCAGTTATCAATATAGTTCCAAAAGCCGGCGTGAATTCATCAACCAGGCCTAAAACATAATTAAATTTTAATAAACAAAAGACATTAAGATAGATGCTAATATTGTATGACATATTATAAAATTAGTCATTTTGATTTTGACGATCTCGATGTCCGAGACAAAATTAGTAAAGAAGAAATTAAGGTATCGATCTGTATAAAAAACATTAAATAAAATAAAGTACTGTCGAAGTAAATATAATATTCTTTAAATTAAAACATTTAGAATAAAATTATAAATGAAATAAAAATTCATGAATTAATTTGTATTACAGGAAATTAATGGAATATCAGAAAGGCGATTTCATAAAAAATTAAGGATGTTAAAGCGAATATTGATTATTCAAGTTATTATTTATTTGAAACATAATTATAATATTTCGAGAAATATAATACTTGATAGTTTCGAAAATATTGAAATATCACTAATTTCAGGATGTCATATTAAATAGTCATATTCATCAGATTAGAATTAATGTCGATACAAAAGAAATTTGTTGGATATGACAATTTATATTGAGCAAACATAATATTATATTTTAATAAAATATACATGATTCATATTGCTTACTTATAATATTTTCATTATATTAAGGAAGTTGAAGAATGACACCTTCAGCTTATTACAATTGGTTCTATTCTATATATATATAAACTAATATAAACTAATATAAATATATAGAAACCTAACATATAAGAGAAGATAACAATGAATTTAAATTTTTATCCGTAATTCAAGATTTTTATTTCTAATATTTTTATATTTGTAACCTAAACTTAAACACTTAATTTTCGAATTACTAATATCAAAATGTATATTTTGCAGTATTATATTAATAATTCCAAATTTTAACAATTAAATGCGATACTATACTTAATTTTATCAGGTGATATTATTAATATTAATATTATAATGATATGCCATTGGATGTGACATATTAATTTTTTCTATATTAATTTGAATAAAAAATGTATGGTCATACAGAGACATTAAATATTAATAATCTATTTTAAAGTATTTCTCCGCGATCAATTGTCATCTAATATTCAAGGACTTCTCTATTTATAAAGTCCTAAATCCAATAATAAGTCAACAAAATTAATTGCTCGAAAATAATATTAATCACTTGTCAAATCAATATGAATTCGTTTTACATTATTTGATCTCGACAAATTTTCTATCATTTGTGATCAGTTTATTTAATCAAATTTTATATTGAATTGTACATAAATACTCCATATGTTTTGTTTATACCCATAAATATATATCAATATTTCTACTGTAGAAGTTTTTTTGTTATAAAAATACTAATAATAATATCGAAAAATCAAAAGTAATCAATAAAAAGTTTGATAATTGTTTGAAGATTATTTATTTTATTACGTAAAAAATTTTTCTATAAATAATATTAGATAATAAAAATGAATTCTTGTTTGGTTTCAAAGAAAATTACATTATTAACTAACAATTTCATTTATTACAGTTATTGCTGTAGTCAAGCCGTTTTTGGTATTCATTAGAAATTGAAATGATAAATCTGTTGGCATATAACGTCAAGATTAAAAATTATACTTATGTCTACTGTTCTAAATTAAATTAATAAATATTTTTATCAGTTTTACAGTCTTTATAATATAATATATTAACTAAAATAATGACAGTCAGATTGTTCTTGTTTATTATCACCCTCGAAGAATCTGAAATAAAACTTATTACTACAATAAATTATATTAAAAATTAAAAATAAAAATAAAAAAAAAATAAAAATAAAATAAAAAATAAAATAAAAATAATAAAAGTAATTTTTTATGTTAGTAAGAGACAACCTGACTGCGCCCATCACCTTAAATTTAGATTCACCTTTGGTGTCCGACGTTTCGAACCGCTCAGTTCATCCTCAGGAACTAAACAAAATTCAAAGTAGTTCAAATCCTTAACTTAGTTAACTAAAGTTAGTTTAGTTCCAACTTAACTTATTATGTTTATTTTATTTATTATTTTGTGTTTATTTTATTTTATTATTAATTTTCTTTCATTTTTATGTTAAATTTTTAATTTTTAATATAATTTATTGTAATAATAAGTTTTATTTCGGATTCTACGAGGGTGAACATAAACAAGGACAGTCTGACTGTCATTATTTCAGTTAATATGTTATATTATAAAGACTGTAAGACCAATAAAAATATTTATTAATTTAATATAATGTCAAGAGTGATGAAAATAATTTAAGGTAAAGGCAACATAAATGCAGATAGATAGGTAGATATAATAAAGAATAAGTAAAGAATCCTATTATAAAACTGTTAAAACGATCTCAATTTTGTAATAAAAAAAGGCGGTGCTCCCGAGGGTATTCCTCATATCATCAGTTACATATTTATCATTATTTACCGCTATTATTATTTTTACATTTTTCAATGTAAAAATCAGATCTTCTAAATTTTCCCAACACCTTGTAGACGATTAAAGTTATTTGCATTCATATTAGCATTGGAGTATATAAAAAATTTTGGAATTCTATTCATTTATTCCCTAATTCTGTAGAGAAATGTTCCTTAATGATTTAAGTTTTAAGAACATTTTTTCATTATAAGCATAAAATATATAATATTATTAATATAAAAATTTCTTTTTACATGCTACTTATGTAACGATTATAACATATTATGCAATGTCGATAATATAAACATTTTTAAGATACTTGAAGGTTTCAAAAATTATATATTCTTAGAAACAATAAGTCATATTATTTATAAATGTCAACTGAATCTCATATCCAATAAATACTTTTTTGTTATAATAGAAGTAATATAGATGGTCTAGGTACATTTCAGTAAAATTGAGAAAACCTACAAAACCTTCAAAAGGTAGACAAATACATCACAGTTTTGAGCAGTTAAAAATGCTTTGGAGTAATTTTTATGCAAATAAGAAAGGTATAGAAAAATTCATTTCTTCATCGAAATCTGGACAAAAGCAGAGAAATCTATCGATACCTAGACGTTGGGCAATAAGATTAAAGCAAGCGCACAAAAACCACTGTCAAAAATTGAAATATATATACGATGATAAACTCATTGCGGAGAATACTAACGGCAATAAAATCAGTTTTTGCTTTGTTTTGTCTTACTGCAATCAGCAGTATATGATTTTTCATATTTGAAAAGGGGACATTCAATTTAGTATAGGATTTCTTTGACGTGAAGGTGTGGTATTTTATTTATCGCAGTCAGATCTTATGAACAAAAAGTCTATACATCATAGAAACTATATAACTTTTTGTGGTCTCATGAATTTCTACAAGAACGTGTTATATGGATATTTTTTACGAATACTGTTAATAATGACTGTAACGCAAGGAAGTATAATAAGTAATACTGTAAAAAGAAATATCAAATATAAATACAACAGTTTTGGCTGTTATATGCTCTATAATAACGGCTATATATAAAATACGAGAACATCATTTAAAATATATTGTGAGGACTCACAAAAAATACAATAAAATTATTAATAGTACTAATGTATTTATAACCGACTAATTTTTATAATTGATGATCTCTGAACTGAAAATCGAAATCGTCAACGTGAACAAAATTATTGTTTGTTTGCTCAAGTATTGCATCCATTATACCCAAGACGCAGATTTTATACTGAAGTATGTGACCTATCAGTTAAAATATTATTTGCATAGAAAAATAAGCATATTAAACATCTAACACTGACAGTGTCCGGTTAGCACGGATACCTGGCGTAGAAAAAAATAGCAAAAAAATACGGTCGTATATCCTTCTAGTTCAAAAAAATATGACATTTAAAGAAAAAAAGTAAGGTTTAAAAAATATAAATACAAACACACTTACATTAAAATGTAGAATATTAAAATTTTCTAATCTATTAATAAAATTTCTAATCTAATAATTCAATTTACAAAAAATGCCCCACAAACGCTCCAAATTCTGAATACTCGGTTACAAAAGTAGCTCCATATTTGCATTACATATGATTCTAGATTGAAGCGAGTAAATTGATATAAATATATAAGTTACACTTTATTACCGCTATTGTAAACGCTGTTGCGAATAGCGATATTTACATTGCCGAATTTTAAGGTTGACTCACGTAGTGTATACTAATGACGAATGAATGCAGAGTGGGAGATATGAGGGCGGCGCGAGAGTATCAGCAGATAGATACGAGCTCCCGTCTCGAACAGAGCTGAAGCGCGCGTGACCTAGAGAAGTGTCGTGGCATTCAATGTGTATGCATGTGTTTCAATTCTGTAAATAATAATGTTTGATATAATATATATTTTCTCGGACTTCTACCCTTACCCAGTCCTTTCATTCCTTACGTAAGAAATGCAATGAATGGACAATAATTGTTATCTTATTTACTAAATATGCTAGTTGTTACTATTTTTTCACACCTCTTCTTTTTTTAATATATTTGTAGTTATTGTTCTATGTACTATTTAATTTGCAAATTGGTGTATCTGACAAATAAATATAATAAAAATTATTGCTCTTTCATTGTGTTCATATTATAGAGGTAGTAAAGTTTAGTTTATATATTTAGAAGAATTCTAAATGCCTTTAGGTGAACACTACTAATCATTGTCATTTTTAAGATGAAAACTTAAGGAAATTTTTAAGAAATTTTTAATAAATATAAAAGGCAAAATTTTATTAGTGAAAAATAGAATCTGCAGTTGAATTTGACGAGTCAAGGGCCATTGAATGATATTTTTAGACCAAAACGAAAATATGTTGGAAGTTACGGACAGATTGAAAAAATTAAATACCATGGAAAAATGTGAAAATAACCAAGGCAATAATAATAAATGGTAAAGTATTCATTGCTTTATTACATATATTGCATTTTATCAAACTGGAAGCAATTGGCTATGCAGCGATTCTAATCTCGCCTTCTAAGTTTTATTCTAGAATAAAGTTTTATTTTATTCTATTGTAAAGGTATGAAGGTTGACGT